>JACEFZ010007966.1:0-104791 GCA_014155875.1 Cepaea nemoralis | reverse complement strand
CTGATGAGTCCCCAATAAGATAGGAGAATTGAATGTTGGAGCAGACTTCCTCAGTTGACACCTTGTTCCTGTTACTGTGACAGAAACAAAAGATAAAGGAAACCAGGAGGAGGAGATGGACTAAATTGGAAGGTTTCAGAATGTTACAATTGTCTTAGAATGGGACTTTGTGACATTTCTTATGTCCAGCCCCTGATAAATTCAGAAAGAGAGAAATACGGCTTCAACGTTATAGGGTACTTAAGGAGACAGCACCTGTATTTTCTTCATGTAACAATAAAACCACGATCCCCCTTCTCCTCTGGAAATTGACATACCAGAGTTGTCAACAACGTGCGCACCCGCATTCCTGAACTTTGCTAACTGACACCTGCGAACTTAAAGGATAGTCACACCAGATAAACAGCAGCTCAGGAAAAAATGTGATTGGCGCAGCCAAAGGAATTGAGTGGGTGTATTTAAATGAGACAAAGTTACAATGGATTTGCATCAAGATTGGAAATTGTAGGGACAGTCCACAAAATGCAGTTCTAGGAAGCAGCTGTGTTTTTCTTATAGGGATAAAATGTGTTTTTTATTGACTGAGGGAGAGTGGTCTTCTTGGCTTACCCGTGAATATATCTGAAATGCTGAATAATGTTATCAGGAGGATCAAGGTCCTCAATGCAGAATGAAGGGATTTGCCTTAATACGACAGAAAGAGCGTATCTCCATTTGCTACCATTTGACTCCTCCAATGGCAGAATCCACACTAACATGGTGGACCACAGCACGTATCCATTGAATTCCTGCTAACTTAAGATGGCCAAACAAATAAAAGCTGTCCTGGCCGCAGTAGTATTATGATTTTCAAGGACTCTTCTATATACCTTCCTGAACGGTGTTAATATAGAAGGTGTTAAACTTTAGAGACTGTTGAATTTAGTCAATGTGGTAGTTGTGTGATCTCGATGAGAAACACATGAACATTAGATATTAGATCTTGTGATGGACGTTTTTAGACTCACGATCTTGTGATGGACTATTTAGACTTATGATTATTATGATGGATTTTTTTGGACTTTCTAAATGAATTCCTATGTGAAGTGTCAAAAGACGTGTATAAATTTAGTTATTACATTCAATGAACTCAGGAACCTTACTTATTAAGATAGAGAATTAGTGTTCTTATTATGTTTTATTGATATGTCATTTTTGAGTTTTGTAACATTGATGTGACATTGGAACAATCCTTTTCCCCCATGTTATCCCATTATACCATGATAACTTATGGCGGAGAGTTGTTTAATGTCTTGACATTTGCTATATGTTTGTGTGTGTGTTTAAGTTAGAAATTCTTCAACATTTAACCAACCCTTGGGAGAGCAGTGTGGTTGTGTAATCACACATGTAAGATTTTCTAGAGTGAGATTTCCCCTCAGCAGAATGCAGTTACCTCTCAGCACTCTCTATATTAGGAAAAATTACCTGTACGAGCCAATTTCTAGTTTCCTTATAATAGATGGCTATTACGATTTAGGGATTCATCTCCTATTTCTATTTTAATACACCACACCAAGCTCATAGTGAAATCACGTTACTGTACATATGCTTGCTTACTTGCTTGAGTTCCTACGCGAAGTCCTGTATGTCGGATGAAGGCATCCTGTTGTCCAATATCAGTGTGATGTCATACAGGACCTGAGGTTTGCATGAGTATCTGTCAGCGTCTCACATATGCAGGTATTCTCAAATCCTTCACATGCACTCAAGACAAACATCAGTCGTACACGTGGTATCATCTTTTATTCAGGAAACCTGATTTAGCGTTACAATGCGCACACAAGGCGGATTACCATCAGTATATACATAGTGCTGTTAATACTAATAATAGATAGCACTCGGGCAATCACACACAACAGCACTGCACTCAAACTTATAGCTATCTTAACATATGGCAAAGCCAGCTAGCACTCTCGCAAATCTTAAACACTCGCTCCAGAAAACACATCCTTCCCATAAACCGTCGAGCCTCCATCTGTCCTTTCTTCACTCTGACTGGCTGGTCTCGTGGTACTGGACCTCGTGTTTCTCGAGACAACCTGGCCGTCTCAACAGTCACGTCGAACTGTTGTCTGCCCGTGTTGGGTCGGGTTGTCCAGTGCAATGCTGTCAACAGAGTACCGTAGACTTGTGTCCCCTTTTATAACTGGGTCTTGTCCTGTCTACGTCCTGTCTATGACATATGTCTAATATCTCTATTGTCCTGTAGATGTCCTGTCTTATGACATCTCTACGTCCTTATATGTCCTGTCTATCCTGTCTCTCTGGTCCTGTAGATGTCCTGTCACTGACATCACTGCCTCTCTGACTGTGTCCTGTCTCTATTATGCCCCTTGTCCTCTATATGTCCTGTCTATATTCCCCCAACACTCTGACACTTCCTCCCCTGCTTACCTCGGGTATTGTATGTTCCCAAAGTCGTTGTGTACACCATTGTTGTCTATTAATATTAAATTAGGTCTGAATAATTTGTCAGTAGGCTTGATGGAAATCTGTGAGGCTTCTTAGTTAGGGTACAATCGTTGATTTCTGAAAGTATGCATACACTTTGAAGATCTCATTACCCACTGGTTTCCTCATCAGCTTAACAGCCTTTGATTATGTTGCCAAGAGGTCAATCTACTCTCCTACATTTTTTTTACTACTGGAGGCTGTTAAACAGCCCAAGGCAATCCTTATCTTATATAAATGGTTTCCCATTGAATGACAAAACTCTCTCATTACACCCTAAATGATGCCCCGAACCAATTCTGTTCTCTTTTAACAGAGACTAATCATGGATATTTAATCCATGGCCTCCATAAAATGTTACCTCAACATCTCTGTTCAAGAACTGTGTTCATGATTTCTACCTACCTGGTTTCCGCTTGTGGTAGATTTTTCTCTGTGGAGTCATAACTTTATTAATCCCTTATGTCCCTTGTATCAGTGTAATCTCCCCTTCTTAGTAATTGGTGTTTGCACAGAAAGGATATACCCTTATAGTTGTTACAGTCGCTGCGATCGCCCGTGTTATTGTACAGTGTTATGATGCTTGAATCTTTTAAATTATGTGGGACTTGTGCTTTTCGCCAGCATAGCTCTATTAGCTGGTGAATCTGTAGAGTGAGTGTGTCTTGCCCACTCCTGATAACCTCTATTGCAGGGGTGGGCAAACTACGGCCCACGGGCCGCATGGGCCGCCATGTTTTTGGGCCCGCTAGGGCATTTAGAAATAAATATTTTTACTTCGTTTTTAAGTTATTGTGTTGAAGTTTGCAGAATTTCATGTACCGTTATTTTTGCTTTAACATTTTTGATAAAATTTCTTTCTAATTATCAATTTTTGTAAACAGTCCTTGACCTTCGTAATGTAATGCTTCTTCTTCTTCTTCGCCTTAAATATGTCTATAACTGCAATGTTGCCTCTTGTATGAATTTAACTGTCCTTTTTAGTTCACTCAATAGAGTTTATCTTCCGCTGTCGTCTCTCTAGGCCAGAAGGGTTGCTTTACACATGTTGTAATTTAGGCAGTCTTTGAGTATGTGTTCTGCTCTCTGCAACGCCAATCCACTTGTGCACATGGCTGATTCACCAATCTTGAATTTTGTATACATGTGGTTGCGTAATCTATTGTGTCCTGTTCTGAGGCGCAGAATAATGACTTGTTCTGGTCTGTCCATAACGTGGTAATCGTCTTGAGTGGGTTTTGGTGGCCTGACTAATTTGATCATTCTTTTCTTTTGGTGGTATGTAACGGGCACATCTTGCTGTTCTTCTTTTACTCCTTCCTTAGCCAATCGATCAGTTCTGTCGTTTCCGGGTACTCCACAGTGTGATGGTATCCAATGTATGGTGACCTTATGCTGACTGCTAAGTTCAGAAAGTAGTGTCCTTAGTCCTGGCTATTTCTCAGACATCATTTCGTTTTCGTTAAAGTGAATTTCTTGCAAGCAACATACGCTTACCTTTTCTTGGTCCAAGATGTTTTCTAGTGTTTTTTTTTTTTTCTTTTTTTCTTGTTGCTGACTCCCTTCGCATTCCAGTGCATTGGTTTTAGTTTTGTTTTGTATGGCCATAGGCTCTATTCTCAAGTCCCCTGGCTCCACAGGACATCTGAGAAGGACCTCCAGTAGCTGTGGTTGGACCCTTTCGAGGCATAAGACCCGGCACTGCACCAGCCCGGGGGTCCAAAGCAGGGCGAGCACCATAACATTTAGCAGTAGTCGACATATTTCATTAGCGTGATTGCGTGGCATCCTGATTTCTGTGTTGCGCCTCCTGGCTGGTTGCCTCTGTCTTCAGCACCTTTCCTTTGCTAGAGCAGACTATGGTCTTACTCGAGTTTAGGTGTGTAGGCACGCACACACATATCTGCGTATTCATATACATGCATACACATCTAGAGCGTTCTGGTTATTTCTCGGCGCCAGAGACTCACCGCCGCCTCTTCTCCTGTTAGTTAAAACATGTCTGCCACGAGAAAGCCAGGAGTTGGACTTCAGCTGTATAGGTGATGTATGCACGAGCCATTGGGGTATTTATGCAAGGTTGGGCGCTCACCCCAACCCCGCCCCCGGCTACATACAGCAATATTTGGAACCATGTAACGCTAAAATGCGAATTTATCGATTTTCATATAGAGAAATATTTATCGACATGTATCAATTTAATAAGGTTGATTTTATGAAAAACAGATATTTCTCCGGTGAATAAAATGATTTATTTTGCAAGAAAATATTGGATTTAAAAGTTTTTTGCTGTTATAAATTATTTTCACATTTACGTTTAAATTAATTTATTTGTTGTAGTAGTCTTGATGCCGGTCTCTCTGGCCGAGGGGTTATACGACTTTCTCCGTAATCCGGTTTATCCACGCAGGGTCTCGCAACGTGCGAGAATTGGAAGCGGTTCTACCAGCGTTGGTGACTTGAGGGATACTGAGCCGGCCGCTCAGAAAGCAATGGCAAACTACTGATCGTAATCTTGCCAAGAAATCAACAATCTGCTGAAAAATGCTGATGTTGACAGCGATGTCCTGTAAAAAGATATGCGAATAAAAACAAAAAACAAAACAGTAGTCGTGATATATTTCTGAAATGTATTCTGAGTTTACTATTTGTTTTCCGAATATTTTATTTTCATACACAGTCGGAAGTAGGTTTTGTTTCATTTCTGTTTTAAAGTTGTGTACAATTCTAACTGTTCGAATTTTATTAAAACAATGCGTGTCAATAACAAACATAAGATTGAATATGAATGCCGTGTTTTTAATGATGAATGGACAACTAAGTACTGTTTTATCAAAGTTGGTAACAAATCACTTTGATTGTTGTGTCGTGAGTCAGTGGCTGTCTTCAAGGAGTACAATTTAAAAAGACATTATCAAACAAAACATTCCGATTTCGGATACAATTTAACAACCGAGGGGAGGGAACGGGAATTCATTGAGTAGGTGAAAAATTTAGAGAACCAGCAAACTGTTTTCACTAAACAGTCTTCAATTCAAGATGCTGCAACTGAAGCTAGTCTTGTGCAGTCACACAGAATTGTAAAACAGAACAAGCCATTTTCTGATGGCGAGTTCATCAAGGAATGTTTGCTAGATGCAGAAAACATTATGTGTCAAGAACACACACACACACACACACACACACACAAAAGATTTGACAACATTACTTTATCAAGGAGAACTGAAGTCAGACGTGTTGACAAGATAAGTGATAATTTGATGCATAAACTTCAAGATGCAAGTAAACAATTTTTGTGGTACCCTCTTGCATTTGATGAGAGTACCGATGTACATTATACTGCCCAATTATTGATATTTATACGTGGAATAAACACTTCTTTCAATCTCACTGAAGAGTTACTGGGTGTTGGGTCACTCAAAGACACAACCCCAGGCCATGATATATTCAATGCTGTTACTAACTGTATTGAAAGAACTGGGTTGGTTTGGAACAAGATGGCAAGTGTTACAACTGACGGAGCTCGTGCTGTTACTGGAAAAAAATGTAGGTTGTCAGCGTGTTGGGGAATAGAGACAGGGCATATACAGGACAATAGAGATATCAGAGACAGGACAGCAGATGTGTCATAGACAGGACAATAGAGATGTCATAAACAGGATATAGAACGGACAACAAGGTCCAGTTATAAACAGGACACAAGGTTGTAAACAGGACACAGGGACATAGACGGGACTACGTCCTTGATTAACAGGACAAGTATGCACTGAAGGACCTGAGACAACAAGACCGGACAGCAGTACGGCGTGACTACTGATACAGCCCAACTATCCCGGGACACACGGGGTCACGTACCACGTGACCAGCAGGCACAACACCAGAAGGCTTCAAACTGGGACTGGACACGTTAGAGGAAGGACGTATGTGTTTGAGGAGTGAGTGTATTGATTGCGGGAGTGAGAGCTAGTCTTGCCGAGCTAAGATAGCGAGTATTGAGTGCGGGGTTTTGTGATTGCATGACTGCTATGGCTGAGTATTAATTAGTATTGATGTACATAAAAGTGATGTGATGAATTAACTGCCATATGTGCGTGAATTGTGATATAATGCACGCATCTTGTTGATATTGCTATTATGCATAAATAAATGGTATTAACCCATATGCGATGTTTGATATCTTTGAATGCATATGAAGAAACTCACTGCAGCGTGTAGAATGACGAACTAAGGGTGCCTTTGTTTTGTCTGAGAGGTCTGGTATAGGTCTGACATAGGTCTGGTAAAGTTGATAAGTGATAAGATTAAAGCAGAATATCCAGACCACGCATTATTACCACTTCACTGTGTGATTCATCAAGAAAGTCTGTGTAAAACTGTTTTTAATATCAAGCATGTTATTGACCCAGTTGTCAGTGTCATCAACCTTATCAAATCAAAAAGACTTAATCACAGACAGTTCAAAGCATTACTTGACGATTTGAGAACTGAACATTCTCATGTCTTGTACCACACCATTGTTCCATGGCTGAGTCTCAGCAAGGTGTTGAGACAAGTGTGGGAACTCATAGAAGAAATAGTGATGTTCATAGAAATGAAGGGCATTGAATGTGACTGTAATACTAACATTGTCAATAAAGAGTGGAAATTAGACTATGTTTGCCATCGAAATTATGGAAAAGGTAAATGAACTGGATGTCAAACTTCAGGCAATGGTGCGTTTGCACGTGAATTGTATGTACATGTAGAATCATTTCAGGCAAAACTCTCACTGTTCTCCAGACAAACAAGTGAAAAAAGATTTTGTCACTTCCCTTTGCTGAATCAAGAACCATTTCTGGTAAAATTACTGAAAAGTACAAGGCCGAGTTAGATGCATTGATTGAAGAATTTGGATGGAAATATCAAGATTTCAAGAACTTAGAGCCACAGTTCAATATTCTCAGTTCCCCTTTTAGTGCAGAAGCTGATACAGCCACAGAGGACATACAGTTGGAGCTGCGTGACTTACAAGCAGATCATGACCTGAAAGAGAAATTCAAGTCAGATGGTGTGCTGGATTTCTATGGATCTTTATCACAAGAATAATTTCCCAACTTGAAAAACTTTGCAGCTAAACTGTTATCATTGTTTGGATCACCATACATTTGCGAACAAGCATTCTCTTGCTTGAAGATCAACAAATCTAAGAATAAGTCTTTATTGACGGATTGCAACTTGCATGCTGTCATGAGAATTTCAACAAGTAAACTTGCTCCAGATTTCAAGAATATTGCCAGGACTTCCGGTCGCCAACATGGCGGTTAGGCGTTGAACCGTTAAGGCCTGTGACGTGTTTATGTTTGCAGCTACGGTTTGCAATCGCATTTTCCTCATGTTGGACTGGTAGTACATGGTTCCGTCGCCCTGCTATTGAGTGAGTGCGTGGGCGACACTGTGAGCTGTGAATTTCACGTGGAATGCTTTTACATCTGTCCTGTACAGTGACCTGCATGTTCGAACAATGGCTACCTGCGGTTGCTAAATTGACTGATTTGCCTTTTAAGTTCACGAGTGCATTTTTCAGGAGACTCCTGGGAGTCGGCACTGAAGCTCCGGAGTTCGTGCTTTATGTGACACTTTCGGCGGGTCGCTCTGCGGTAAAAGACCGAGCCATGTGAGAAAACTCGGGTCAATGGGGTCTTTCTGGTGACTACCGAGTCCATCGACGATGAACTGTGGTTTTCGTGGATCAATTTTGTGTTGGCATTCTGGCGGCGGCATTATGCACTGTGTACCTATGCGGGCTGTTGGATTGCCGATACTCCTGTCTATTCCACTTTTCACATTGGGCAGTGGGGAGCATTTTGTGTGGTGTTCACTAGCACATGAATGGAGCATAATGGGGACGACCCGTTGCCGTATAGTTGGAACCTCGACTCACTAACTAACTCACCAAAAAAACGAGAAGTAGATTGTGTGCTTTACTAAAACATGACTACAAGAGACAAATTGGACGTTGCGGCCAAAGCCTTCGTCAGCACAGGACAAACAAATACAAACGAACACAAACCTACATGAAACACACTATGACAATATTAAACTATTAAACTAATTAAATGTAATCATCTGATTCTGTGTCCTTGCTTGGAAAGACTGACACACGTAGGGCTCCAGTGGATTAATAGACGGGATGTATGGTCTAACTAACTAACTAACCAACCAACCAATCAACCAGTGGATGTACTTACAAAGCATGAGTGGGTGCCCCTGAATTGGTTGGTTCTCAATCAATCAATCATGTGCCATGCCAGAAAGCGTGGGCAGTCATGACTCGCCATTTCACTCGATCACCAGAGTCGTGGATCAGCTCAGTGTTCCTGTCTCGTCCATGCAATGTGGCCAAGCCATCCAGGTATTTTCCTCTCGGTCTTCCTCTTGGTCTGTTCCCTTCGATCTTGCCAGTTGTCACTAAGTTCTCCAGTCCATTTCTTCTCATAACATGTCCAAAAATTTTTGACTGTCTACGTCTAATTTCTCTAATCAATCTACGATTTTCATTTGTCTCTTATTGTTCTTGGTAGTTGGTTTTTCTATCTGTCCATGGTATTCTTTGCATTTTCCTCAGAAACCACATTTCTGCAGCCATCAGATGTTTTTCAGCTTGACTGCACATTGTTCAAGTTTCACATCCATACAAAAGAACATGCTCTATGTATCTCCTCAACACTCTTTTTCTCGTTTCAATTGACATCTTTTTATTGGTCAGAATGGTCCTAGTGGACGAATATACAGAGCAGTGAAGTGTGCACACAAGTATGATGATGATGCTTGTCATGAAATGCAGCCTTTACTTCCCAGAACAATTTTCGGTTCACTTTTGATGGGCCATGTAGAGTTACAAAAAATCAACAGACGAACAAAACGGTTTTCTCTATATTCAAGGCTATACCATCTTGACGTAATCTTGCAAAGCCTGCAAGTAAACAAACCACCAGGAATGGCTTTCTATCTGAGAAGTGTAATTTGACACCTGTCAAGCTACCCAGCCAGTCCAGCTTCAAGGTGTTACATGTGAAACTGATAATTACACCCACTGGAGGGCAGACTCCATGGACTATGTAATTAAAACCGACCAGGCATGACACAAGCACCCCAGGTTTACCAACAGAGTTGTAAACTGGCAGCTGGCCATGAGAACCTAATTGTTCCTTTGACATGACACCTGATAAGCAAGCTAGGAAATCGCCCAACCGCGATGGCTGACCTCCATCTGAAACAGACTAGAGGTGCAAGGTGTGAAATCACTGATAAGACTCAGGGGGCTAATAATTGTCAGACTCACAGGTGTGAGGGCTAGTGTGCATGCAGAAAGATTTATGACTGACATGCTGGGAGATAATGTGTCTGCCCTGTAGGAATGTGTGAAACAGATCTGATAAGGCAATTAGATACAGGGCTAGAGGAATGTTAATGGCATTTGGGATTCTAGTTAAATAGGCTGTTAGCTCTGGTCATGTTAGAAATGAAAAAATCTCTGAACAGGTAGGCAACCAGCTCGTTTTGTAGTCATGTGTATGATTCTTATGTTGCTAGATTTCACTAGGAAAGTTATTTCTTAGTAACTAGTCAAGTCTTTTAGATGTATGTACTGATTTTCAGTCTATATCTGACCTAGGTTATTTCAAGAAATATCATTGTCTGTGTATACTTTTATGTGTCTTGGTAGAGGCTTGTCATTTCTTTGTACACTATTCTAGTTGCCTGTTGGTGTGTGCATTTGTTGTACAGAATATAGTCAACTGACTATTTCTTTAATTCTTACCACAGCAGTAACTAAGTGGTGACTAAACCGGGCAGATCAGCAGTATGGCTGGTCTGTGTGGTCACTTCAATTAGACTTGTTGTATATCTCATTTTGTAGGTATACAATATTATTACTCATTAATAATGCCTTATGCTATTATGTTGAGTATCAATATATGTCCATCTTGAAGTAATATAATGTATGTATATCGGAGGTTGATATAGTTGAATTGTCATATGCATAATTTTTGTTATAATTTGGACATGCACTTGACAAACATTTATTTAGTCTGTAACGTATATGGAAACTATGTTTCCCAGTTTGTTGTAGATAAGGATATTACTTACTTTTTTGCATTATACAATGTAGGTAAGAATAGCCTTAGATGCCATTTTGTATTCGCATATCTTAGGTTTATTCGATGTAATTTGTTATATGGTAACTCACTAAGAATAAATTGGTGTTATGCTACTGTGCGCGCATTGGCACCTCGCCTATTGGTCCCATTTGTAGCAGAGGTGTAATGGTACAGACATTACCCACAACTGGTATAGGGTATATGGTGCTAAACCTTTTCATCGTATGGTGGACGGTAATTCACGGAAGTCTGGAACAGATACTGGCCACGGCTTGTAAGCCCGGATGATCAGGCATTATTATAATACCATTACCGACCCTGTGAGCTGCTAAACCAACTTTGGACGGAGCGGCTGTACGACACAGAATTTCTGTATTAGCGACATGGACATGGGGGCGGCAGAAATGTAATCATTACAGGCGTGTGAGACAATTGAAAAGCCCGTCCCAGACTAAGACAGGAGGGAGAAGGAGGATGGTGAACGCAGTAGAGCTGGAAGATAAACTTGGCCAGACTGGTCATTGTAGATGTGTGCTAGGATATGTTTTACTTAGGATTGCACTGATGTGGAACTAGATATAACACATTCTTGACTTTCTTTCAAGCTCTCACAAGGAGCACCTATGTTATAGATCTCAAGAACGAGTGACGACTAGGTAGATGCCAGGACTGACAGTAGTCAGAATACCAGCAAGCTGTTTTTTTTGTGTCTACTGGAGAGTGGGGATCTGGACCACAGATCCAGATAGTTCAAGTAACAAGTTATGTAATGTTTGTCATCACTATCATGTTATATGATTTCATCATCATCATCTGGAAATCGGATATGATTAGTAAATAAATGTTGTAGTATTATAACTCATAGTTCTATCGTTATATTTGTAATTCCAATTGTGCATACGTGTTGTGTGTGTACATTGGTGGGGGTTCACTTAGACACCAAGGAAGGGAGCAGTCAGGGAGAAAAACTGTACTGGGATAGTTGTCAGTACACTTTAATTCAGACTTTAAAATCTATCCTAGCTAACCTTCTCTTTCACATTCCTTGGCGAATATTCAGCACAGTTCATTTCAATTTTGTAACGAGCCACTTGGAGCTGTACGTTGGATTTTCATGGGCTTAATCTGTAGTTCAGCCATATAGATTTTGTCCCTAGTCAGTTTCTGACTATTTGGGGTTGCTCGCCAGTAACTAATACTTTCATCTAGCCGGTGGGGCACCCCGACTTCTGACAATGCTAACAAAACTCATATTACGTGCTCCTGTATGTTGTTATGAGGTGAGTTCTAAAGTCTGTGTTGACTTATATATGTTTGTGTACATACATACATCTACACCCAGCAACAAACATTCATAAATAGTATACATACACATGTGCATGGTATATATGAGGAGAGAGAGAGAGATCTTAGATAGTTCCTGTGATATGCCACATGGGGTATGCGGAGTAGGACGGTCTACAAATACGAGGCTTCACTTATACTGTTCCCTATGAGATTGGGTCAGTAAGGTTGATTGTTATACCACGTATTATAAGATCAAATCGCCCAATGTTATGTTATTGGGGTTGTATAAGGTCAGACTACCGGTAGTACTCATGATATGGGTGGGCACAGAGAAGCAAGATTATTTTGCTGTTTGGTACTGGTGCGTGACCCACAGGTTTTCTCTTGCTGTGTGTGAGTGCAAATCCCATAATTAGAATCAAGGAACGACGTGTGCCAGAGACAGCCTGGACAATGGATATACTGTGAGTATGTCTACCACAGCTTCTCTCAGTGCTGTTCATTGTAAGAGATAAAGGGCAGATAAGTGTGAATGGGAGACAGCACGGATGATGGATATACTGAGAGTATAAGGCCATCAGCTTCTCTCGTTTCTGTTGATCTCACGCTACGTGCAGTGAGCAAGAAGAAAGCAATGATACTGTTAAAAAAACCCGTCCAAACACACACACACACACACACACACACACACACATATATATATATATATATATATATATATATATATATATATATATATATATACATACGCATGTACATATATATGCATGTATACATATGCATATATGTATATACACACACACTCACTCATATATATATATATATATACACACACACACAGTCATACACACATACATATATGTACATCAATCAATCAAGTGCCATTCCGGAAAGCGTGGGCAGTCATGACTCGCCATTTCACTCGATCACCAGAGTCGTAGATCAGCTCAGTGTTCCTGTCTCGACCATGCCATGTGGCCAAGCCATCCAGGTATTTACTTCTCGTTTTTCCCCTTGGTCTGTTACCTTTGATCTTGCCAGTTGTCACTAAGTTCTCCAGTCCATTTCTTCTCATAACATGTCCAAAATATTTTGACTGTCTACGTCTAATTTCTCTAATTAATTTACGAGTTTCATTTGTCTCCTGTAGTACTTGGTCATTGGTTTTTCTATCTGTTCATGGTACTCTTTGCATTTTCCTCAGAAACCACATTTCTGCAGCCATCAGATGTTTTTCGGCTTGACTGCTCATTGTCCAAGTTTCACATCCATACAAAAGAACAGGCTCTATGTAGCACCTCAACACTCTTTTTCTCGTTTCAGTTGCACATCTTTTTATTGGTCAGAATGTTTTTCATCTTGCTAAAGGCTACTTTCGCCAAGGCGATTCTTGTTCTAATCTCAACAAGGCATCTCCCATCAGATGTTACGACTGTTCCTAGATAATTGTACCGATTCACTTGTTGAAGAATATTCCCATTTACTTGTATATTATATTGTGGTGTACATTACATTGTGGTGTGCATACACACACATACATCTATACATATACACTCATATATGCAAACACACATACATACATGCACACACAAACACTCACACACGCGCGCGCACGCACACATAGACACATATACATATATCCACATGTATACATATACCTACATAGACATCCGTATCTCCTACTGATTCATACATACAGATATATATATATATATATATATATATATATATATATATATATATATATATATATATATATATATATATATATTATATATATATATATATATATATATATTCTTATGTATTTGCGCATACATACCGAACAGCATATCCAGTATGGTTGCTATCATGTTGGGTAATTATTTAGTCCGGGAAGAATGATGATATCCTTATAGGTGCACACTATATTGCTTACGGAAGGAATGCCAAGAGTGGCACTATGAGGTGCTACAGGAAACTTCATACTAGTTCGGTCACTCGGAATCTCCCCAAGAGAGACATGGTAGTAGATAACTTTCGTAGAAAAAAAGAGCTATTATAGTTAGAGACAGGAAGAGGGTGATAACTGGGAGGGTGTGGAAGTAAAAGAGTGGGGAGGGGGTGGGAAAATGTCTACGATTAGATGAAACTATGTTGTGTGTTGAGGCCATGTGGTGTTAGGCACTCCATAGAGAATGTGAGACGATTCTCTATATTTTTGCGATGTTTTGCATGAGCCGACTCTCTATTCCGATTATCCCAATCATGTCCTGTCGTCAGCTTTTCGCCACTGGGCCCAATAGATGTTGGACTTCTTCAGACTCCGTGGCTATTCCGATTATGTTCTGTCGTCAGTTTTTCGCCACAGGGCCCAAGAGATGTTGGATGTTCTACAGACTCCGTGGCTATCCCGATCATGTCCTTTCGTCAGCTTTTCGCCACAGGGCCCAAGAGATGTTGGACTTCTTCAGACTCCGTAGCTATCCCACATCATGTCCTATCGTCAGCTTTCTGCCACGCGCTACCTATTAGCCACTCAGAGGCTCTCACCTACGCGCTTAAACCACAAAACCTTCTACCGGTACTCTCTCTTACCTACCATCCTCACAATATTTCAGTCAAAAATGTCCTCTTTCGACATCTGTCTATCCTTCAAGCTGATCCTACTACTAGCGTGCTATTTTCAGAGAAACCACTAGAAGCCTACCAGAGAAGGTCTTGTCCACAGCTTTCTGTCGCATAACCCAAGTCTCGCGGGAAATGTTCCTTGTCAAACAAACGCGACCTAACAATGAACCCAAGCTCATCCTCATCTTCCATCCACATGCCTATGCCATCAAGCACATTTTCCTGCGACACTGGTCTATCCTAGAATCCGATCCAACTACTCGTGAGATATTCTCCAAGGGCCCTAGGGTAATTTTCCGCCGCAACCAGAGCTTCAGAGACCACCTTGTGCATAGTCGCCTCCCCACGGTTACTTCATCTGTGGGCACATTCAAATGCCAGCGTCAGAACTGTCTGACATGCCCATACGTTGTTCAGACACAGGCGATTGCATTCCCCCTGAGCATGTTCTCCTTGAAAGATTCTTTTACTTGCACATCCCGCAATCTGATATATGTTATCATCTGCAAACGATGTGACATGAAATACATTGGTCAAATTGGCAGACGCCTTGCTGAACGTTTTAGAGAACACTTCAGAGACATTAATCAGGGCGCTGACAAACCTGTCCCCAACCATTTTAATTTCTCCAACCATAATGGAGTCGACGATGTATGTGTCACTGCATTGAAACCTTGTTCTCCAACAGCTCTATTAGGCTCAAAATTGAATGCCAATTAATCAACTCTCTGGGATGCGTCCATCCAGCAGGTATCAATACTGTTGTGAACTCCACTGTATAACTGTGCCATCTTCTCCAACTGTTTACACTATCTATTACTATGCTGTCCTCCCTCCCCCCCCCCCCATATATTCATACCTAACTGTCTCCACACCCCTATATTTTCATATCAGACTGTTCGCATATTTTTGGCGACTTAAATCTTATCTGGCAACCTACTATACTTAAACTCTGTAGCCAACGAGTGCCTTCGCAACCGGCAAAGCTGCCTTTTCTGCTCCCGCATGGGAACTGAGTAGTTGTGCTTTTTATTTTCTGTATTTCGTTGTTTTATCTATCTGTGTTGTCCTGTCCTTGACAAAGATTCTTAGAATCGAAACGTCGGCCGTCCTGTGTGTCGTATTGTACGCATGTGTATTTTATTTTATTTTATTTTATTTTATTTTATTTTTCATTTTATATATTTAATATTTATTGATTGCTTTTGAGTTTGGATTTTCACCTGTATTTCAGGATACGATGGATCTCCTTGTTAGGTATGTGCAACGTGTTTGTGTTTAGTACGTTTCTTCTCGCAGGAGCTAAATATACCTATTTCTTTCCAATTCATACTGATTCTATAGGGTAAGTCACATCGATATCTATGTAATGACTTACTTTCTCAATCTAGATGTTATTTCTAGATGCTTACCAACACAATATAGATATTTCTAGATGTTGTCACTGCCCAGAAGGAAAGCAAACTACCTTCTGAAAAACTTGCCAAGAAACCATATCAGCGATGTTAGTGAACATCGCTGAAAGGCAAGGGACATTTTACAACTAAAAATGGAAGTCTTTTCATTTATTCTGGTAGAGACGTCGGAGGCCAGAGTGGAGTGGCATTTTGTTTAGATAAAACAACTGCAAAAGCTTTACTGGGATATAACCCAGTTAGTGATAGAATCCTCACTATTAGACTTAAAGGCCGTCCAAAAAATACAACACTCGTATAGATATATGCACCTACTTCAACAGCAGAGGAGGACGAAATTGAAGATTTTTACAACACACTGCAAGACACATTAAATAAGATTGGTCATAATGATATAGCAATAATACTGGGAGATTTTAATGCAAAAGTAGGTACAGGAAGAGCTGAAAATGAGAGACACGTTTTAGGAAAATTTGGATTGGGAAACAGAAATGATGCAGGTGACAAATTAATTGAATTTTGCACAGAAAATGAGTTAATGATAGCCAACACACTTTTTAAACAACACCCATGAAGACTCTTCACATGGAGGTCCCCGGACAGTGTTACCAAAAATCAGATAGATTATATTTTAATACAAAGAAGATGGAGATCAAGCATAACATCTGCAAAAACCCTACGAAGTGCAGACTGTGATACAGATCATCAGTTATTAGTAAGCAGATCTGAAATTAAAACTCAAAAGCTTATCCGAGGACCAAGGCCACTTCGTTTTGATCTCACAAAATACCAGATGCATACACTGTAGAAGTAGAAGTTAGGAATCGTTTTGGGGTCTTGATGTCTGTACAAGAGGAAATGACACCTGATGAACTGGCAGTACAAGCTAGAGATATCTTGATAACTGCAGCCAAAGATTTAATTCCGACCAAGAAAAAGCAACTTAAGACATGGATTACATCAGACACGTTAGAAATTAATAAACAACGAAGGGAACTGAAACATAAAGGAGGTGAATCCGATAACAGCAGGATGAAGTATAAATCTTTAACTCGAGAAATAAGAAAGAACAAAAGAAAGGGGAAAAATCAATATATACAAGATTGCTGTACCAGAATAGAGCAATATCATAAGACTGGAAGAGATTATGAAATGTTCAAAGAAATGAAGTTATTGACAAAAAATTGTCAACCTAAATTGCATGTTATCTGTGACAAGATGGGAAATACCTTAACAAAATGTAGACAAATTCTAGAAAGATGGCAGGAGTATTGCAGTGGAATGTATGATATGAGTGACAGTGGGGATATGAATGAGATACATGAACCAACGACAGAAGAAACAGAACCTGAACCCTCATTAGACGAAACTGCAGGGCAATAATGAACCTGAAGAATGGTAAATCACCTGGATGTGATGAGATACCAGCTGAGCTAATTAAAGCGGGAGGAGAAGAAAGCATTCAAATCTATCACTCATTATGTAAAAAGATATGGAAATATGGTATGTGGCCAAAAGATTGGAGACCTATCTTCATTCCAATACCAAAAAAATGGCAACCTGAAATTATGCACCAACTATAGAACTGTTGCCCTGATCAGTCATGCAAGTAAAATTCTACTAAAAATCATAATGGGAAAACTTCGTAAGAAAATGGAAGAAGAAATTATCGTGGTTCAAGCTGGCTTTAGACTAGGAAGAGGAACAAGAGACCACATTCTCAATATGCCTTTAATAATAGAGAAGTGCAGAGAATTTAATATAACTTATTCTCGTGTTTTGTGGATTATTCAAAGGCATTTGACTGTGTACAACATCAGAAACTTTGGGAAATCATGAGGAATATGGGCTTTCCACCACATGTAATACATCTCATAAAAATGCTCTAAACCAACAAGCAGCGGTTAGAATAGATGGCGAGACATCAGATTGGTTTGACATCAAGCAAGGAGTCCGTCAGGGATGTGTGCTTTAACCATATTTGTTTAACCTGTACGCCGAAAATATAATGAGCAATGTCAGAGATGATATAAATAGGGAGCTATATGATGCCCTAAATATCGGTGGTCTTGATATACCAGATATTCGGTATGCTGATAATACAGTATTGCTATCCACAACACAGACTGGTATAGAAAACCTAATCGCCTCAATCCAATTGAATAGTGAAAATCACAACTTGTATCTTAACATTGCAAAAACAAAGATAATGCATACAGATAAAACCACTATCTTCTTCTTCTTCAGCTTTCCGAGCCATTGAGGTTTTTTGCTGCAAATACAATCCGTCTCCATTCGTCTCTCTGGTGAACCTTCTCTTGCCAATTGTTGATTCCAAGTGCTTGTAGGTCTGTACATGTATTATCTCTCCACCGTCTTCTTGGTCTACCTCGGGGTCTACGGTCATTTATTTCCTGAGTGTAAGCGAGTTTTGTTTCCCTATTATCTTCCATTCTTTCTATATGCCCCAGCCATTGTAGTCTAGTAGCCTTCATGATATCAGTGATTAGCGGGGACTTAAACAGATCATAAATGTCTTTGTTACTTCTTCTTTTCCACTCTCCACTTTGTGTATCCCTAATGGGTCCAAAGATGCGTCTTAAAATTTTGTTCTCAAAGGTTTGTAACAAGGCTTCGTCTCCTTTCGTTGTACTCCAGGTTTCAGAGCCATACAGCACAACTGGTCTGATCAGTGTTTTGTATATTGTGATTTTGGTGTTACGAGATAGCGCCTTTGATTTTAGTAGATGTTGTAGTGCATAGTATATCTTATTTCCAGAGTTGATTCTATTTTGTATTTCTTGCCTTATGATGTTGGAGCAGTTGAAGATTGTACCCAGGTATTTGTATGTTTCCGTTCTTTTAATGGTCATATTATCTATTTGTATGTGGCCAGAGTTTTTAGCCATTCCGTCTCTTGAAATTACCATATATTCTGTCTTATCTTGGTTGATAACCAGCCCCATCTGTTGGGCTTTTTCCTTTAAGTGAGTCAATATTTCCAATGTCTTTTGTTCACTTTGCCCTATAATATCTATATCATCTGCATAACCAAGCAGCTTGGATGTTCCTCCAATATCACATTCCTCCTTTATCTTCCTTACAACTTTCTCTAGAGCCAGATTGAAGAGTAGCGGCGATAGTGCATCACCCTGTTTCAAGCCAGATGTTATTTGGAAGGGGTCTGATTTCCTGCCTTTATATGTTACTATATTATAAGTATCTTCCATGCATAGTCTGGTCATGTTGATTAACTTCCTTGGTATTCCAAATTCCTGCATAGCATTCCATAGACTATTCCTATGGACACTATCATAAGCCTTTTTAAAATCCACAAAAATGTTATGGAGATCTCTTTTATATTCCCAATGTTTCTCGGCTATTTGTCGTAAGATAAATATCTGATCTATTGTTGATCTGTTTTGTCTAAAACCCGCCTGGTAGTCACCTAATATGTCTTCTGAATATGGTTTTAGTCTATTTAGTAATACTGCGGATAGTATCTTATAGCTTGTGGACAGTAGTGATATTCCTCTATAATTTCCACATTGGAACTTGTCTCCTTTCTTAAAGATAGGTATCAATAATGACTCTTTCCAGTCATGGGGTAATTCTTCTGTCCTCCAGATTTTTATTATTAGTTCGTATAGCTTTAGATGTAATGCATGGCCACCTGCCTTTATAAATTCAGCAGCAATTCCATCAGTCCCAGTTGCCTTATTGTTTTTAAGTCGTGTGATTACATATAGGATTTCTTCAAATGTAGGTTCTTCAATTTGTGGTTCGCATGTTAGAACCTCTTCCTGTGGGAAAATGTTACTTGGAGCTTCACAATTTAGTAATTCAATAAAATATTCTTTCCATGTGTTGCACATTTCCTCATTGGTATTTATCATATTCCCATTTTTGTCTTTTAAACCATATGTGTTTTGTTGGTGCCCTCGTTTCATTGACTTCAGTTCTTTAAAAAATTTTCTGGATTCATTTTTCTGGTGATTAGTTTCCATATCTTTGATTATATTACTCATATATTCTCGCTTCTGCTGTCTGACTATTTTTGTAGCCTCTTTACATTCATTTCTATAATGCTCTTCCTTTTGGATGTTATTGATGTCATTTAACCATACATGTCTGGCATTCTTCTTCCTAATGACTGCTTCTTCACATTTTTGATTGAACCATCTGTTCTTTCTATGCGTGGTTAACACACCGAGACATTCTTCTGCGGTAGATTGAATTGTATTCTTGATGTTCAACCAAGTTTGGTCAACGCTTTCCTCCGAAGGGTTTTGCAGAGTTTCAAGTTTACATTTTATTTCATCTGTAAATTTCTCTTTGACTGTAATGTCTTGTAGTTTTTCTCTGTTATATGTTGGGTGTAATCTTTGTAATTTAGTATAGAAAGCTCTCTTAAGTTTTATTTTAAATTTTGCTCCAACGAGGAAGTGGTCACTGTGGCACTCAGCTCCTCTATAACTTCTGACTTGTTGTATGTTTGATGCATTTCTGTTGTTAATTAAAATGTGATCTATTTGATTATAGGTTCTCTTGTCACATGATTTCCAAGTTTGTATGTGTGTATCCTTTCTTTGTAGGCTGGTGCTGCTAATCTGCAGTCCTTTGGCTTCTGCCAGGTTGATGACTCTCCATCCATTATCATTTGAAATTGTATGTAGGCTTTCCATACCGGCCACTTTTTTATTAGTTTGCTCTCTACCTATTTTTGCATTGAAGTCTCCCAGCACAATCAGGATGTCCTGTTTGGGGGTTCTTCTATGACATCTTCCAGATCATTATAAAAGTCTTCTTTAATATCATCTTCTTTCTCTTCAGTAGGTGCATGTACATTAATCATCGTTATATTTTTCCATTTACCTTTTATTCGTAATTTACTAATCCTGTCATTAAAAGCTTTAAAGTTTAAAACGTTCCCCCATAACTCTTTTTTGATGACAAATCCTGTTCCTAATTCATGTTTATTTTGGGTGTTTCCTCCATATATTATAATCATTCCATTTTGCTCTAAAGTACCCTCTCCTGGCCACCTTATTTCTTGAATTGCTGTTATATCCATTTGATATTCAACCAGCTCCCGGGTTAGTTCTTCAGCCGCTCCAGCTCGATATAGTGTCCGTACATTCCATGTTCAAAATCTCAAAAGTCCTTTAACGTTCCAAGGTCGTTGTCCAGATAAGTCAGTCCGATATCGAGGCTCATGTATTTGTTTCATAACAAAGAAAGGTTTTTACAAAGGTGGGGATGTTAACCCCACGCTTCAACCCCCAACCTGGAGGACCAGGGTGTTTCTCTTTGTCTGTTCTCTACCCTTTGACCTGTCCGGCTGGGGAGGCCCTGCTGGTAGCTACGCTACCGCCGGCATAGCTCTCAGGGTCATTGAGAAACTCAAGCTCCCCCACCACGACAAGGTGGAAACACCATCGGAGGAGATAAAACCACTATGGAGAAAGAAATATATGTTAATGAGGAAAAATTGGAGGTGGTGGAAAATTTTGAATATCTTGGGTCATTGATTACCAACAACGGGGACACAATGAAAGAAATTAAACGACGATTATCAATTGCTCTTCAAAGACTAAAACAACTGAATAAATTATGGAGTGGGACAGACAGAACTACAAAAATATAGATTTTTAAGAGCATGCATCTTTCCCATTGCAACATACGTCCGCGAGACCTGGACACTTACAAAACAAACTGAACAGCGCATAAATGCCTTTGAATATAAATGTTATAGACGAGTTCTAAGAATATCTTGGGTAAAGAAAAGAATAAATGCATCCATACTTCATGAGCGGAATATTGAAGAGGGTTGGCTATTAAAGACGGTAAAAGAAAGAAAATTGAAATATTTTGGTCACTTGAAACGTCAGGAAAGTTTGGAGAGAACAATAATAGGGGGTGGGGGTGTATATGCCGCCTGGGAAGAGAGGAAGAGGAAGGCCAAAGAGAAGATGGGTGCAGTGTGTGGCGGATGATCTCCAGATGGGTGTATCGGAAGCGGGACACCTTGCTTGTGATCGAGAGGTTTTCCGGAAGGTTGTTGTGGGAGCAAGGGTCTGCATAGGACATACTACTGAATGAATGACTGAGATGTTGCTTGTTCCGTTTCTAGATGTTGTTTGTTCCGTTTCTAGATGATTTCTGTCAAATAACATTTGCAACACTGTCATAGTTGCCATTCTAGATATTGTATATCCAGATCTAGAGGTTTTTGCCGGCATCTGGATACCATTTTCTGACGTTTGGATGCTGGATGCAATTCTAGATACTTTTCATTTGGAGTCGAATATTTTGAATACTTTCTAGATTTTACTTTTCTTTTGGTGTCATTTACCCATTTTATGTTTGATCTGGACACGCGTTAATTATGGTAACTGCCATTATTTAAACTTTGAACTGACTTGGGTCAACGCTCAACAATCTGGCACATAAGTTATAATAACATCATTTGAACTGTGAACACACTGTGCTGCGACTTACTTCTGTAATGCCGACTTTGTGATTCTTTTCACGTGAATTTGGCTGCAACTGGTACAGATGATGCCTCAATAATGGTTGATATCAACCATAGCGTTTATATAAAATTTAAAGAAGATATCCCATCTTTAATCCTCATAAAATGTGCGTGTCATTCCTTGCAGTTAGCATTATCACATGTCTCATCAGAATGTTTACTAAGAAATTTGCAATTCCTTATTGCTGAAACACATAACTGGTTCTCCAAATCATCTGTCAGACAACAGCAATAACAATTTATATAAAGCATTAAATGATAGTTCCCACCACTGAAAATTCTGTCATATTGCAAAACTAGATGGTTATCAATTCAACCAGTTGTTGAAGTAACTGTGAACCAATGGTTGGAGTTGAAGACGCACTTCGAAATAACAAGATAAAGTGAAAAATGCTACACAGCTGAAATACTATATGGAATGTACAGTGATGAAAAAAAAATGTGGCATTCCTTCTCTTTTTACAACCCATTTTAAGTGAAGTGCAAAAAGTTATTACACTATTTGAATCTCAAAATGTTGATAAAGTTAAATTACTTGACGACCTCACTTTGCTATTTCACTCAATTGGTAAAAGACTTATATTGCCAACTTGTAAAGCTGACATGTTCGCTTGCACTATAGAGAGCTATTTGGCTCCTAAGCCATACCTGGGATACCAAATCGAATCAAAAATTGATGGTTTAAAAACAAAAGGACTGTTAACAGAAAATGAAGAGAACAACTTAAGAAAGCGCTGTCAAGATTTTCTTGTCTCATTATTCAATCAACTGAAGCAGAGACTTCTTGACAATTTAGATGTATTGACAAATATTTCATTCTTTTCTATTAACAACATATCTCAGCCTGTAAAGGAGATACCTAAATATTGTCAAGTTATTAAATTTTTAAGGGCTACTGATAATAGTGTGGCGGAAGCAGAATATTAGTTAACCAAAATAAATTTGGTTGACTGGACAAACAAAACAGAAACTGAAGCTTTTTGGAGTGAAGTAAGACAATTTAAAGATGCCTCAGGAAACAATCCATTCTGTAAGCTCTTTGAATATGCGATGTCTGCCATGATACTACCATATTCAAATGCTGATGCGGAAAGAGTTTTCAGTACTATGAATTATACAAAATGTAAACTAAGAAACAGGATAAAACTTGACCTCTTAAATGCTATCTTGACAATAAGATTTGGCCTGATGAGAGCAGGAAAATGATGTTCAACTTATCAGCTCCCTGATAGTGTATTAAAAGAAATTAGAACAGCTAAAGCATACCAGAGTCATTTTGAATCTGAAGTTTCAACTTCATCATCCAAACTAAGTGCATCTTGAGGACATGATTCTATAGGTAAGTCATATCAATTTTTTTAATGTTGCATATCCGTTACAGGACGTTGCAGTCAACATCAGAAATTTTCAGCTGCTGTTGATGTGCTAGGCAAGATTAATTATGCTCAGTAGTTTGCGATTGCTTTCTGAAGGACCGGTTAACATACCCCTTAAATTACCAGCGCGGTCCGAACCGCTGCCGGTTCGGGTGCAGCTGTGTTACTCACGAGAATATACGGGAGTACGGCGACAGCCGTAAACTCTTCGCCAGGGAGACCGGCAGTCACATCAATACATATGTAATTTCTTACTTTCTCAATCTGGATCTTTTTCCTAGATACTTTCCAACGAAATCTAGATATTTATGGATGTTGTTTGGGCCATTTCTAGATACTTTTGGTCCAAAAAAAAGTGGCAACCCTGAACACTGTCTAGAACGCCATTTTATTATTGCCAAATCAACTTGATGTTCATGAGAGGAAAATAGATGTCGGCGGGATGAGAACATGAGTTAATAGTGCTATTTATTTCAGAATAACTGAAAAGATACTAAGAGTGTTTATTATTCTTATCCCGTGAAGCCGACATAAGTAAAATAACCGGTAGCATGTCGTATCAAAGATCGGGTCGTCCACCACCAAAGGACGGCAGTTATGGTGGTGGGGGTTACAATTCTGCGCCGTCGAAGTCTCGAGGATATCCATATGCACCTGGTTTCTATACTGGGCCACAAGGTTACCCAAGTGAACCCCGGCCAGGCTTCCCGATCGCCGGGGCTCGGTCTCCAAATGTGCAATCACAAGGTGTTCCCCAACCACCACGTCCATTCTGGTCTGTTGACGCCGTACCTGTACCAACAGGGGTAGAAAAGGACAAAGGCAACTCATATGTAAGTCACAGACTATTTCAATCATTTGATTTATGAATGTGTTCGCTGCATTATATTATAATACACGCACGCACACAAAGACATAAAGCTAAACATAAATTTGAGGCCCGTTTTTCTCAGGAGCCAGTGTGTGTGCGTGCATTCTTTTGAACAATGCAAAGAAAAACGGGTTTTTGATCAGATTTTAAAATGGAGTATTTACTAATGAGACCACCACAGATAGATAGGCCTTGAAAAACCAAATCTAATGGTTAGTCGTTAGTCGCGGTTCCAACATTACAGCAAAGTGTCATCCCAATTATGCTCTGTTCATGTGCCAGTGAATTTCACATAAAATGTTCCCCACTGCCCCATGTGAAAAGTGGAAAAGATAGGAGTCTCGACAAACAACGACCCGCTCAGGCACACTGTGCATAATGCTGCTGCCAGAATGTCACCACAAAAGTACCTCAATGCAGTGGCGTCACTGGGGTTGGTGTCACCCAGTGCGGTAACGTCTTGGTGTCACCCCTCTAGACTTTCACCAGGTCTTCTTCCGAGTGTTCCTGTACCATATATAATCGCATATAGTAATGTTTGTAAAATAAGTCAAAAAGTTAATAAGGACATAAGAAAGAAAACAAATTGAACAATATAACTTCAATACTTCAGGTAAAACATAAATAAAGAACTTCGACAAACTCGGACAAAGTTAAATTTTTGTTATTTTGCTATGTCTGCTTTGTCAAATTTGCAATTTTTTTATTTTGGTGTCACCCCTTGATGGTGTCACCCGGTGCGGCCCGCACCCCCCACACCCCCCTAGTGACGACCCTGCCTCAATGATGCCTGTATGTCAATTCTAAGGGGAGTAGTAAAAAAAAAATCCGTATAAAATGTGATATAAATTTCCTAATTTCAGGAAAAAAAGTGTGGTCGTTTATTCTCCACTTCCAGCCCATCTCAAACAAGTCACAGATGGATGAAAACTTACTTCAATAATATGTTCTGTCATGTTAAATGATTAAAAGAGAATAGTACAAGTATACAAATAATATAATAATAATCTTTAAACTTGTATTCTCTTTAACTTTAGTAGTTCAGATTGCGCGTTAGAGCGTTAAAACTTTCCACGGCTGGCTGCTGCTATCTTGGAGTTCCATTCAAACATCTTGCAGACATATTTTTAAAAAAGACATATAAAGCGATATAAGCGATAAAACTCTCCAAATATATGTAAAAATGGGTGCTGAATTCAAATATCCATATAAAAATTTAATATTAAACAAGCTCTAGAAAATAAAATCACTTACATTTTGCCAAGTAATTCAATTTATTTAAAAGGTCATGATAATTTCAACGAATCGCTTTGCATGGAATATTAGACTAACCTTTTCTGGAAAACCTAAGATGGTATCTGTTATTGTCACATGATATTTGAATGAATGAATGACGTCATAAGCATGAATGGTCTTTACAGCAGCCATTTTGTTGACAATGGATCAGGCCGGGGTGGCGCAGTACATCACTTCCGGTTTCATTTCCGGTCGCGGCACGATCAGCTGGGCTACTAATTCAAGCCAAGTAACAATTCCTTGGCGTCATGGCAACCAGATGCTTTGGATCTCTATATCCTGCATACATCAGGGCTGAGTGGTCCTAAGGTATGGTGTCCGCCTCGAGTGCTGGAGGTCCCGGGTTCAAGCCCCGGTGAGGGCCGGGATTTTGTCACGTGGACTTCAAGTAATAAAATTTCCCTTGGTCTCTGGGTAGTGAGATCGGACACTCGTGTGTAAAAAAATCACTTGGCAGTTGGAAATAAAAATAGAGTAGCCTAACGACATTGCCTGGGCAAAATTTTGAGTTAAAAATTACCCAAAGTATTTCAGGATCATTGCCGGTGCTACAGAGTTCATGCACTGAGCTGAGATTCTCCGGACTCAGGCTTGAGTTAGGAGTAGAACAGAGCATTTATGGGTTACACCCGTGACTGTGATGTTGATCCATCGACTAAACTAAACATATGATATATTGTCTGATCTAGAGATCCTATTCCTGGATGAGGATGATCAATGGGAAATGTTGAAGAATTCAATCAGCTTGGCTGCAGAAACAACTATTCCAAAATTAAAGACGGTGGGTCGTAAGAAATGGATGACTGAAGAAATTTTACAACTAATGGAAACAAGAAGACTCAACAAAAATAATTCTGCCAAATATGAAGAAATTCACAGACAAGTCAGAATATTATGTTAGGAGGCAAAAGAAGAATGGCTTGAGAAAAATTGCTTAGAAATTGAAAAACTACACAACAGTCAAAATACCAAATTAGTGCACAAAAGAGTTCAGGAACTTACTAATAAAAGAAAAAGTACATCAGCAGGCTGTCTAAAAACTAAAGATGGCAAAATCATAAAAGAAAAAGATCAGATTCTACATGTATGGTCAGACTATGTGAAAAAACCTTTATGATGATAACAGAGACAAACAGTATGATATTCGATTTAATAATGAAGGACTGCCAATTTTGAAGATGGAGGTTTGAAATGCTCTCAAACATATGAAAGCTGGCAAGGCCCCCCCGGTTCAGATAACATCACAACAGAAATGATTAAAGTTTTAGAAGAATATGGAATAGATCAAGTCACAAGACTGCTGAACTCATTATATGATACCGGACATATACCTTCTGAATTATGTAATTCTGAATTTATTGCAATCCCAAAGAAATCAGGAGCCTTGGAATGTGATCAACAAAGAACAATTAGTATAATGAGTCACATCACAAAGATTGTGCTACGAATTATCATGCAAAGAGTGAGGAAGAAAATACAACCTGAAATAGGGGAAGAACAAAGTGGGTTTGTAGAAGGAAAGGGTACAGTAAATGCTGTGTATATGATGCGAACAGTTATTAAACGTGCTGTAGAAGTAAACAAGGATATACATCTTTGCTTTATTGACTATACGAAGGCTTTTGATAGAGTAAGACATGTCAACATGGTAGATATGCTTGCAGATCTACAAATTGATGGGAAAGACATTAGACTTATAAAAAACATACATTGGAAACAAGCTGTCATAAGGATTGATAATAAAGTGGGACAATATCGACCTATTAAAAGAGGTGTTAGGCAGAGATGTGTAATGTCTCCAGATCTTTTTTCCCTATGCAGGGAAAATATTTTCAGGAATGTAGAAGATATAAATGGAATCAGCATTGGAGGACAAAACATCAATAACATTAGATATGCAGATTGCCAATGTGCTGATCGGGGTGTGCTGTCGCTACACTAGCAAACTAAGCTTGAACACGTACCAGAATACACTGAACCACTTTGGCTTTCCATGTGTGAAAAATATGCCGCATACATAGCTTTATTTCTTCACAAGCAGTTCGTACAGTTATACACTTGCGTAACTAACCTACTTACAACTCGCAGGACGGTGTCACTACCGCCCCGCTAAGCTACACCGCTAGCCTCTCTCCGTGAAATTGTGTCTTCAACGGCATGACCAAGTACTGCAGGAGACAAATGTAAATCGTAAATTGATTAGAGAAATTAGACGTAGACAGTCAAAAATTTTTTGGACATATTATGAGAAGAAATGGATTGGAGAACTTAGTGACAATTGTCAAGATCGAGGGAACAGACCAAGGGGAAGACCGAGAAGTAAATACCTGGATGGCTTGGCCACATGCATGGTCGAGACAGGAACACTGAGCTGATCCACGACTCTGGTGATCGAGTGAAATGGCAAGTCATGACCGCCCATGCTTTCCGGCGTGGCACATTATATATATAGAAGTGCTTTGCTACATACTTGATGATCATATATATATATATATATATATATATATATATATATATATATATATATATATATATATATATATATATATATATATATATATATATAAAACAGAATTTATGTGTGTTTGTGGGTGGGTATGTGGAGATGTATTGGCTGCGTTCGATAACGGTCCATCCGATTGAGATGAAATTTTCTACACATCTTTTCATTCCTGTGCAACCAACTGTCATAGTATTTTACTAACTAAAATAGTATTTACTTTGAAAATTTAATAATTAAATTTACATTATCATTTCAATATAGCAAGGGAACATAACATAAGAAAAGTTATTTCAAGGGGCATAACTTTTAATAACATTCATATTACTCTATATATAGATTGTTGGGTACTTTTGCTTTCTTTCACCCCAAACAAACTTTGCCAGCTATATTTAGAGTCACCAGTTATATTTAGCACCGACGGTGATCTCCTCTGTGTTCGGGTGGAGTGCGTGTCAGTGCGTTTCAATTGCCCCACACCACAGTGTTGTTTCTTTGGGCTGTGGCAACCGTTTCTGTCTCCCTTCGATCCTCATTTGCATCGGTCCTGCAATCACTTTCCGGTTAGGGGTAGGGTTAGGGGTAGGGTTCAACAGCACATTAATTTTTTTAAACATTCTCATATGTATGGCGCGTTACACCCACGTTGGGTATTTCTGATGACCGTTGTCAAAGAATTGCTTCAAATGAGATGTTGAATGAAAGAATAGATCAGATAGATAGATCAGATAGATAGATCAGATAGATAGATCAGATAGATAGATCAGATAGATAGATCATATAGATAGATCAGATAGATAGATCAGATAGATAGATCAGATAGATTAGACAGACAGACAGATAGTCGGGAACGGGAGCTTTTTTGACTACTTATATGAATTAAATTAGATGCTCCCCACCAGGGAATGGGTGAAGCCGGGACGGGTCAGACAGACAGACGGATAGTCGGGAACGGGAGCTTAGACGACTACTTATATGAATTAAATGAGATGCTCCCCACCAGGGCCTGTGCGAAGCCGGGCCGGGTCAGCTAGTATATATATATATATATATATATATATATATTTTTTTTTTTTTTTTTTTTTTTTTTTGTTGTTGTGTGTTGTTTGTCCATCAAGAATGATGATGACCATTCATTTCATCCAGTGGAGTTGAAAGTATGGAGCCATGGGTTCTAAGATGGCTGATGAGGCCTATTTTGGCTCAAAATATTCTTTGACAATGTGGACAAAGAATGCTTGACGTTTCTGGAGGAGGATTTTCTGCAGTGGATTTTCTGTCCAGCCTTTTCTTCACAGCTCTTGCAGTCCTGGTTGCCTCACAGGTGACTGCACCCTTGGGTAATGATGCACGCCACAAATTTCAATCTCTGGTCGCAGTCTCCCAGGTGTCATGATGAATTCCAAAAGCAGTCACATCCGAAAAAAAAATCCGGATGAACGCAGAAGAAGAAGAAGAATACTTCTTTGCTGGCTTACACTTAGTTGTAGAATATCTTAAACTTGTCATTTATTGAATACTTCTTTGCTGGCTTACACTTAGTTGTAGAATATCTGGTGACTGTCATTTATTGAATACTAGCTGCCCGGCCCGGCTTCGCCCAGGCCCTGGCGGGGATCTATCTATCTATCTATCTATCTATCTATCTATCTATCTATCTATCTATCTATCTATCTATCTATCTATCTGTCTGTCTGTCTGTCTGTCTGCTTGTCTGTCTGTCTGACCTGACTTCGCCCAGCTCCTGGTGGGGAGCATCTCATTTAATTCATATAAGTAGTCATATAAGCTCCCGTTCCCGACTGTCTGTCTGTCTGTCTGACCCGGCCCGGCTTCACCCAGTCTCTGGTGGAGAGCATCTAATTTAATTCATATACGTAGTCATATAAGCTCCCGTTCCCGACTATCTGTCTGTCTGTCTGACCCGGCTTCACCCAGTCCCTGGTGGGGAGCATCTCATTTAATTCATATAGTAGTGATATAAGCTCCCGTTCCCGACTATCTGTCTGTCTGTCTGCCTGAGCCGGCCTGGCTTCACCCAGTCCCTGGTGGGGAGCATGTCATTTAATTCATATAAGTAGTCAAATAAGCTCCCGTTCCCGACTATCTGTCTGTCTGTCTATCTGACCAGGCGTGGTTTTGCCCAGCTCCTGGCGCACAGTAACTTAAAAGAATGTCCTTCCACACACCATCCATTATTTTTAATGAAAACTGTTTTCAATCACCGACATGACACTTGATAGCTTCTTTAAGTAGAAAAAGATGGGTTACAATGTTATGCATTATGCATTATTTTTATGAAAACTTTGAAAATGCCTTAAAGATTATATCATTATTTATTATAATAGGGACTTCGTAACTAGGGAAGGACGCTGTTTTCAGAAAGTTCAAGGTCATTGGGTTCACAGACGACTTCCTGTGGCCCGTGAGTGCAGTATATGAAAATTACCTTGTCGTGTTTCCTATTGGATAAATGCGAAACTATTTTTATGAAAATTGTGAATGACAACTTTAACGAGGGTTCAAAGGTCAATCTCACCTAGCGTGGCAAAGAGCACTTGAATGGTTTTCATTCTCGAGAACAGGTTGAACTCTACTGCTCAAGGTAAGAAAGTTTATAGTTTGCCTTGTCTATTATCAAATTCATTGTATTTTATACCACATTTTTGAATTCTGTGCCCATTTTTACATTTAAATGTAGAATTTCAACAAGCTGCGTTATGCTAGTGGTGTAAAATAAAAATGTTTTGTGTGATGGGGTGGCCCACCCAGTGGGTACTTTTCATGACAGGGAGATTATTCAGTGATCCCAATGGCCGAGTTGTGACATATTGGATGGATTTCTGTTTTTATTAATAAAACAAAGAGATGTAGATCCTAAATTAAACAGAATATCAATGTACGTTTAAATTTTATAAATAAATTATTTTATTGCTTTAATCATGCCAAATGCCTTAAAATTTATGGAAGTCAATTCAGTTTTCAAACCCCTTCACAGGTCCATGGATGAATTTAATTGACTTCCTGACAGATCTATTTGTCTCTGTTATTATTTGAATTATTTTCATTGTACTTTTTCTTGCATTTATGAATTCTTTGTCCATTTTTACACATTATATTGAAGTTTTAACAAGATTCATTATTCTAGGGTGTAGAAAAAAATTATTTTGTGAGACCGCCTGGTTACACTTTTATGATCAGGGAAAATTCACAATGGCGGCATCCCAGCCAGCATATCAGATGAATCCTAAGTAATTTCTTCAGATAATTTATGTTGTTGCTTGATTTATCAGTAGTCATTAGAATTACATGTTCTAAATCTGCAACCATTTGTTGTATTATTACATTTGTGCTTTTATTTACTATTTCTCTTAGATTAATCAATCATGGCAAGGAAGAGGAATCTTGATCATCTAAGATCTCATCTGTCGGTGTTTGAACCTGAATATCCCATTGAGAAAGGCTACGCTGCTCGACATTTTTAACATAAATATACCTTTAGTTTCTTTTTCTTTTCTCAGATTTAAAGTTCACAATTAATAATGTATAAATTCTTCATGTTATTTTACAGCATTTTTTTATTTTTTCAGATTTAGTAATCTTTTTATTTTCTCTTTTCAGGTTCTGGAAGACAGAAGAGATATTGAATGCCAAGACAGGTCAGTCGCCAACAGAGGTAGTATTTCTCTAATTAAGGACATTTTTCTACGGTGAGTTGAATTTATACCTTTATAGTTTTAATAACTATTTATTATTATGTACAACTTTTTAAAAATAAATATACAGTATCTTTAATTTCTTTTTCATTTCTTCTCAGAGTTAAAGTTCACAGTTAGTTAGTTAGTCGACAAATCATCCTCGTTGCACATCGAACAATTCAATGCATAAGTGTTCAGTTTATTAATCTTCTTTGGCTTTCTGCATACTGTTCTTGTTTACTTCCATAGTCAGGCTACTTGTGATCGAAGCAAAAGCACCAGAACCTTTCTTTGCAATGACTGTCACCTTCTGTCTGTAGTTCCTGACTAGTTAGATGCAAATCTGAAATAAATAATTAATAATTTATAACTTCTTCATGTTATTTTACAGCATTTTATTAATCTTGTTTTTCTTCTTTCTTTTCAGGCTCTTTTCAGAATCAACTGATGTCAAGTTGCATATATATTGTAATAATAAAAGTATAAATCAGTTATATATTAATAAAGATTATTAACGGCAAACTATACGAGTACATATTCATCTGTTGACACGTGTGTGCAAATTTACTAATTTTGTTTTAGACAAAGGCTTATTTGTGAAATAGTAATTAATTAGCGGCCAGTTTTAATTGCTAATTAGGTCACCACACACACCATAAAAAAAAACAAAGTGACCATTAGATACGTAACATCATTCCGCATAAAACCATATACATCTCAAAATTTGTAAAGCTAAAATTAAGAAAACGGAGGCCTATTAATGAATTAGTAATTAATTAGCGGCCATTTTAAATTGCTAATTAGGCCACCACACACACCATAAAAAAAAAAACAAAGTGACCATTAGATATGTAACATCATTCCGCATAAAACCATATACATCTCAAAATTTTTAAAGCTAAAAATAAGAAAACGGAGGCCTATTCATGAATTAGTAATTAATTAGCGGGCATTTTAAATTGCTAATTAGGCCGCCACCACACACACCTTAAAAAAAAAACAAAGTGACCATTAGGGCCGTAACATCATTCCGCATAACAACATGCATAACTTGTAATTTTTAAAGATAAAATTAATAAAACGCAGGCTAAATTCTGATTTAGTAATTAATTAGCGGCCATTTTAAATTGCTAATTAGGCCACCACACACACCATAAAAAAAACAAAGTGACCATTAGATACGTAACATCATTCCGCATAAAACCATATACATCTCAAAATTTTTAAAGCTAAAATTAAGAAAACGGAGGCCTATTCATGAATTAGTAATTAATTAGCGGGCATTTTTAATTGCTAATTAGGCCACCACACACACCATAAAAAAACCAAAAGTGACCATTAGGTCCGTAACATCATTCCGCATAACAACATGCATAACTTGTAATTTTTTCAAGCCAAAATTAAGAAGACTCTGGCTAATTAATTTATTAGTAAATAATTAGCGGCCATTTTTACTTCCTAATTAGGTCACCAGACATCATATAAAAAAATAAATAACATGACCAGTTAGACCTTGCAACCCCGATCGCAGTAATGTATGGTTGCTAAGATGTTCGTTTAAAAACAAAACAGATAGTCTCAAAAAACCAAAATTTTGATAATCTGGGCTTTCATTTTGACCAGGACGCAAAAAATTCCTTCAGTGAGCACTCTTTTGTGAAAATTTTAGTCCAAAGGTCACGACACTCAAATTTACATAACTCAGCTTAGAATCGAGATACACAACTCATTGAGGTACCGTTAGATTTGGTTTTTCAAGGCCTATCTATCTGTGGTTCTCCCAATAGTAAATGATCAATTTGAAAATCATGATCAGAAACCCTAATTATAACTGATATGCCTGAAAATAACTATAGACAAAGAGTTTAACATTAGTGCAAGTAAGTCCAACAATATGACTATAAAGTATATAAAAATGTTACTAAAAGTTATGCCCCTTGAAATAACTTTTCTAGAGTGAAGTCCCCCTGCTATATAGAAATTATATAATGAAAAATTAAATATTAAATGTTATTAAGTGAGTAGCCGATTTTACACTAAGAAACTATTATAGTCGGTTGCACAGGAATGAAAGGAAGACGTGTAGAAAATTTCATCTCAATTGGATTTACCGTTCACGAACGCATAAACGACGGACACCCATACATACATACATACATACACACATCGATTTTTATAGATATAGACTTCTTTGCTGGCTTACACTTAGTTGTAGAATATCTGGTGACTGTCATTTATTGAATACTTCTTTGCTGGCTTACACTGAGTTGTAGAATATCTGGTGACTGTCATTTATTGAATACTTCTTTGCTGGCTTACACTTAGTTGTAGAATATCTGGTGACTGTCATTTATTGAATACTTCTTTGCTGGCTTACACTGAGTTGTAGAATATCTTAAACTTGTCATTTATTGAATACTTCTTTGCTGGCTTACACTGAGTTGTAGAATATCTTAAACTTGTCATTTATTGAATACTTCTTTGCTGGCTTACACTGAGTTGTAGAATATCTGGTGACTGTCATTTATTGAATACTTCTTTGCTGGCTTACACTGAGTTGTAGAATATCTGGTGACTGTCATTTATTGAATACTTCTTTGCTGGCTTACACTTAGTTGTAGAATATCTGGTGACTGTCATTTATTGAATACTTCTTTGCTGGCTTACACTGAGTTGGTAGAATATCTTAAACTTGTCATTTATTGAATACTTCTTTGCTGGCTTACACTGAGTTGTAGAATATCTGGTGACTGTCATTTATTGAATACTTCTTTGCTGGCTTACACTGAGTTGTAGAATATCTTAAACTTGTCATTTATTGAATACTTCTTTGCTGGCTTACACTGAGTTGTAGAATATCTGGTGACTGTCATTTATTGAATACTTCTTTGCTGGCTTACACTGAGTTGTAGAATATTTGGTGACTGTCATTTATTGAATACTTCTTTGCTAGCTTACACTGAGTTGTAGAATATCTGGTGACTGTCATTTATTGAATACTTCTTTGCTGGCTTACACTTAGTTGTAGAATATCTGGTGACTGTCATTTATTGAATACTTCTTTGCTGGCTTACACTGAGTTGTAGAATATCTGGTGACTGTCATTTATTGAATACTTCTTTGCTGGCTTACACTTAGTTGTAGAATATCTGGTGACTGTCATTTATTGAATACTTCTTTGCTGGCTTACACTGAGCTGTAGAGTATCTGGTGACTGTCATTTATTGAATACTTCTTTGCTGGCTTACACTGAGTTGTAGAGTATCTGGTGACTGTCATTTATTGAATACTTCTTTGCTGGCTTACACTGAGTTGTAGAATATCTGGTGACTGTCATTTATTGAATACTTCTTTGCTGGTTTACACTGAGTTGTAGAATATTTGGTGACTGTCATTTATTGAACACTTCTTTGCTGGCTTACACTTAGTTGTAGAATATCTGGTAACTGTCATGTATTGAATACTTCTTTGCTGGCTTACACTTAGTTGTAGAATATCTGGTGACTGTCATTTATTGAATACTTCGTTGCTGGCTTACACTTAGTAGCAGAAGGCCTTTTTTATTTCAGACTCTGTCATTCAGTTCTTGATTGCAATTTTCTCAGAAATTCCTGGGGCTCGTCGCTGGAGCTATGGAATTCATGCTGTGTATAATGCTTTCATCAGGCGTTTTACCTTATTGCAAAACAAAGCCGAGCTATATGGGATAAAAGCTGGTGCAATTAAGTAAATCCTCTCTGTTTTTAAAAAAAGCCATAAAAATCTTTCAGACATTGTTTTGTGTTGTTATACCATTGTGTGTGACTAGCCACTTTAGTAACTTTTTCTAAATTGCTTTTTAATTATATAACCTGCATAGTTGGATAGGTCTTGAAAAAAAAAAAAAAATCCAATGGTACCTTATTCAAATCTGTAGGTAAATTTTAAGCCGAGATATTAATGTTTGTGTTTAAGTTTATCATTTAATAGGAACATATAGAGGAAAAACGATTTTGACCTTTCACTTTTTGTGACCGTACCTACACACTCGCTGGTCTCCCTGGCCTAGGGTTTAGTGACTTTCTCCATAATCCTGTATATCTCGCGCGGAACATGATGTGCGTGAGAATTGGTTGCGGTTCTCGCAGCGTCAGTGACTTACGGGGATGTGAGCCAGCCGCTCAGAAAGCAATGGCAAACTACTGAGAGTAATTTTGCCAAGAAATCAACAATCAGCTGAAAGATGCTGATGTTGACAGCGATGTCCTGTAAAGAATATATGAACAACAAAAAAAAACCTACACACTCACATAACTATCAGTTACACTGTCACCAAGGGAGATTAACACAGCGGCCTAACTCAAGGACAAATAACTCTGCCAGTTTATATATACACACACACAGATATATATACATCTTCACGTCATCTGTGATGACATCAGACCGCGCATGGACTGCACGCGAGTCTTGTCAACCAGCGTAGATAGATGCATTTTGACAAAAGATATTCCGTAGGAATATCTCATCGTATATCAACGATGTTGTCTGTGCAGAGTGATAAAAATTTAAACATAAATGGTATAACCGGTGTTGAATGCAAATATGCAATCATTGGTATTGCAATTGCTAGAATATTCCATAACAATATTAAATGTTCATTGTTGGATGACAAATGCCATGTCTCGCTATTGAAATACCACAATATACAGCATGCCATCTTTATAATTTCAGTTTGAGATGGGATTGCCAACTCTAATAGTGAAAAACTACATAATCATACCTAAGAATGGATGATAAAGTTAATTAAACATACTAGAACAATGCACAGTCTAGTTAAAACGGAATTTATGAGTGTACTTACGTCTTATAAAGTCAGTCTGTACTTCTATCCAGGACACGGATTTGAGAAGACAAGAGGTTTAAATTCGTAGCTCGTGGAGGGAAACATAATATCCAGTAATCTGTCCCTTTTTTAACACGATCTTGAAATAATTGGGGAATTTAACATAACGAATGCCCTAAACTTCATTAAATCGGAGACACAACAACAAGAAAACGAAAGTAACCGCAAACAAATCTCTGGTAAAGTTCACCAACTGAAAAACTTAATGCCTATGTAAGACAATCAGTGAAAGTCAGTGTTGTGTTGTTTTCTTTCAAGAAAAAGCACTTACTTGCATAGTTCTGAGAAACGTACTGTATGTTGATTAGCCAAAATGATATTGAAAAAAGGAGTTTACTGCTGCCGAGCTGGGGAGACTGGTTGAAAACATACATACGCCTGTATCTCTGTGTGTTTTATTCATCCGTTGAGCTTCTCGGTCATATTTTGTATTTTTATTTTGATTAGCAAACTGTTTTCTTAACAATGTTGACCCTGTGACAGACTGATATGGCAAAGGCCGTTTAGTGTTGTTTTATTTTATTGTTTCTGAAATATGATTGATTGATTACATTTATAAAGTAATCACTTATATTTCAATGCTTTGTTTTGCTTGAATATAAAGTTGTAGGCATCTTAGTTTCATTGCTAAAATCTGGATACCCAATGATAGTGTGGATTGTTTAATTGGCAGTAATTCTTTTTTCAGGCAGGTAATGTTGGGGACCGTGCAGCGGTGGGGAATCGGAGCCTACCTCTTATAGCCCAGAGTTACGGTCACAGACTGCTTCATCAGCATGGTGGAGGTACACATGGACAATCCAGTGTTGACAACTCTTCCAGTTCCCATTCTGGAGCTGGTGACAAGAAATCTCAGACTACAGATGAGGCAGATAACAAGCACCAGAGAGATTACAGTAAAAGCAGTGAGAAGAAACGGAGTGATAGTTCTCACAATGAATGGACAAGTTCTCATGATGGCGATCCTCATGAGGATCCGGCGAATTCTCGTGACGCTCACACCAGTTCCCGTGACATTCATGCTAATGGTGATAAGACCAGTTTCACTGACAGTCATTCTCGTGACAGAGATGGAAAGAAAAACTTTAGACTAAATCTTGATGTTTTGTTGCAAGATGAACAGTTGACAAATCTACTGTTTGCTGGAATTTCAAAGGCAACAACAAAGTTAGAGCAGTCACTGAAAACCACTGATAAGAAAATGGAAAATTATGCTTCAATTGATGATTCAACTAGCAGACACAAAGCCCAACAGTCTGTTCAGACATCATCTGCTGAAGGGCATCAAAAGCTAAAGTCAACTGTGAAACGGAAAACTAGAAAAGAAAGAGTTGGTGTTGAAAGTAAAGTCAGCACTGAAAGTCAAGCCAGCTCTGATTCCTTCAGTAACTTATTAGAGAAGACTTTACATCTGCTGTGTGGCAAGACTAATGTAGAGGATGTTGTTCGGGAATCAGAGAAAGGCAGTCGAGGTAGCAAGAAGCCTTCTTTTAAACCTGTAGGTGCCCTTAGCCAGCTGGAGACCTATAATGATAGTGGAGATGATAATGACCATGCTGAGAAAGACACAAAGAAGCAGACAAAGACCAAGAAAAATGCACCAAGCACTCAGCCATTCTGGTTCAAAATGGATCAGCTCTCGCAACAATCAGGACAAACTCCCAACCTTGCTTCATTTTCTCAAGACAAAAAAGCTGGTGATAATAATGAAGAAGAATTAGATTCAACTGTTCAGAACATCCTGCAGTCAATTGGCTTCAACTTTGATTTATCCAAGAGACCACAAGAGTTCGCTCGTCAGAAGGAGCAGAAGGATGTTCTGCATACAGGCATGATTAATCAGTCTGCTTCCTTTCTAGAGCAGAGTAACGGGCTTGTGAAGGGTGCTAGAGCAGCCGTATTCAGTGATAAACAAAAAAAGGCACAGCCTGATAGTCTAATCAAGGAGACAGGAGCAAGCATGCAGAAGAGACCTGACTATGAAAGGTCTGCAAGTGGAGATACATTTAGTGCTGAGACTCAAAGCGTTAAAAATAATTACAGCTGCAAAGGAAAGAATCTAGATCCTGACAATGGCAGAAGCAGGATGGGTCTTGGATCCCATGAATTTAGGAGTGATCGACATCCGGAGAATTTACAAAACGAGGACTGGGAACAGATAAGTCCAGATGAAGATGAAATAGATGAGATAGAGTCAAGACAGATCGAAAAAATGAAGACACTGCCACACGAAAAGCATGCTGAAGTCAGACAGTGGTCATTTTCCAAAGAAAGAAATGCAGCTTTATCACCACATGACGCGGTTCTGTTAGATGAGGCATGGAAGTCCAAAGATTTGCTACTTGGTATTCATGAAACGTCTCTTCGGCTTTCTGAGAGATTTAGGGATGAACCAAAAGATGAATATATTTATCAAGATGTTAGTAAGTCCATAAAAGCGGCAGCACTTTTGGCAGCACTATGTTCAGAACAGAAAGAAGTCTCCAGCAGTGGTTCCAAATCACTGAAGTTACCACTTCAGTCGGGGTCAGCGCAGGTTGAGAATCTTCCAGTAACTTCTAGGACAGTTCATAGTGATGATAATAAGAATGATGAACCCTATATTAAATCCAGGAAAATGAGTTTGCCTTCAAAATCTGATGTTAGAATTGTTTCACAGTCCCCTGTCTTCAGGAAGTCACAGTCCCCAGAAATGAAAGTACCAAGGAAAAGACCAGCATCACCATTACCTTGTCCTGTGTCAAAAGAAAAAGAGGATAGAGTTCTTAATGAAAAGAGAAGCTTCTCTGTTCTTCAAGCTTTTTTGAAGACGTCATTTGAGAAGAATGCTCCTGGATTTTGTCAGGCACTAGGTCTGAATATGGTTTCATGTGATAAATTACCCCTGTTACAGACTTTGTTGGGTGGACTGAATGTCGGTGGGCTACCAGCAGCTGAAAGCACCAGATCACCTGTAATGACTGATCACTTCGATAGGGACAGTGTCCGAAAATCACCAGATAGGCCGGCATTGATATCTGCAGACATACGGACATCGAGGTTGCCTGGGATGTCAAGGTCTCCAGAGAGGCGTAAAGCTGATGTACCAATGTCTTGGGTTCCAGGCTGGCCAAAGTCAAGATCGCCTGACAAGCAGAAGTCGGTGTCACCTGACCCTGACAAGCGGGAGTCAATGTCACTTGACAGACATTTATCCAGATCACCAGAGAGGCGAAGCTCAAGGTTGCCTGACAAGATGAAATCAACGTCACCCAACAGGCAGATGTCCAGGTCCCCTGTCAGGCGGAAGTCAAGCTTGCCTGGCAGAAGTGTCTCCAAATCACCAGACAGGCGAAAATCATTATCACCAAGCAGAAGTAGGTCAAGATCACCAAGCAGAAGTAGGTCAAGATCACCAGACAGAAGTAGGTCAAGGTCACAAGACAGGCATAGGTCAAGATCATCAGATAGGCATATGTCAGGGTCACCAGACAGGCATGGATCAAAGTCACCAGACAGGCATATGTCAGGGTCACCAGACAGGCATGGATCAAAGTCACCAGACAGGCATATGTCAAGGTCACCAGACAGGCATATGTCAGGGTCACCAGACACGCGAAGCTCAAGGTCACCAGACAGTCATAGGTCACGGTCACCAGACAGGCATAGGTCAGGGTCACCAGATAGGTGTGGGTCAAGGTCACCAGACAGGCGTAGATCTAGATCACCACATAGACGTAGGTCTAGATCCCCAAACAAGCGTGGGTCTAGGTCATCAAAGAGGCCAAGGGCTAGGCCAGTTAAGCATGGTAAATCTAGGTTGCCGCATCGCCTAAAGACCAAAGAACCCATCCACATAGGTGCCATACAGACATGGACCCAACAGGGAAATGAAGAGGCAGATGCAATGATCTATAACCCCCTGCCAGGGAAATTGCGCACTGCCCAGGGCCAGGACACGACTTTGCGTCCTTGCTACAAGAAGCTGCAGAGAAGTGCTGACCCACCAAACCAGGGTCAGTACTATATGAAGAACCGGATGCTGTACCGGAGAGCCGGAAGGGGGGATAACCTGTATGGGCAGCTGGTGGTCCCGAAGGACTACCGTCCCCAAATCCTTCGTATGGGGCACACCATATTGTTTAGTGGACATATGGGTATTGGAGTGATGCTTCAGCGGATTTCCTGCCACTATTACTGGCCAGGAATGACCGGCGATGTGCGTCGGTATGTGAAATCCTGCGCCGAGTGCCGGAGAGTGGCACCTAAACACTGGACAGCGCCGGTGGTCTTGGGCAGTATGCCCATAATGAATTCTCTGTTTGAGAGAGTGGCCGTCGATATTATGGGTCCTCTTCCCTGGACTAGGAAGAGGAACATGTACATCTTGACGATGGTGGACTGCTTTTCGATGTGGGGTGAGGCCATACCGCTGGCCACTATAGACTCTAAGAGAGTGGCTGAAGCACTGATTGAGGCCTTTACAAGATTGGGGTTTCCCAATCATATCATAACTGACAATTGGTCACAGTTTTGTGGGAAATTGATGGAAGAGGTCTTCCAAATATTTCACACCAACCATATTCACACCATCCCATACCACCCTCAAGTGAATGGACAAGTGGAGAGGTTCAATGGGATGTTGATGATGATGTTCCGGAAACTTGTCCAAGAAAAACCTGATAGGTGGGATGAATACATCCCTGCAGTACTGTTCACCTATCGGGAAGTGCCACATGGATCGACCGGACTACCACCAGCTACCCTGCTGTTTGGGCGGCCAATAAAAGGTCCACTAGAGGCCATGCTGAGGAGTTGGACAGATGAGGGGACATCCAAGGAAGTGATATCCTCCTACAAATACGTGGAGGAGCTTAAGGAAAAGCTTCACACAGGATGGACCTTGGTGACCCAGAACTTACGAAAGGCCCGTAAACGACATGCGGCTTATTTCTACGGCAGGTCCAAAGAGAGATCTCTTCAGGTGGGAGACAAAGTATTATTGTTACTCCCGACAGGAAACAATAAACTGGAAATAGGATGGCAAGGACCTTTTCCTGTGGAGCGGGTAGTGTCCAGGACCAACTACGAGATCCAAATTCGGGGAAAGTTAAAAATTTTCCATATCAATCTCCTTCGGAAATATGAGGAGAGAACCGGTGAGGAGTCTCCACACCTCATGGTGATGGCAGTTGCCATGGAAACAGATGGGACCCGATGAGGAGAGAGAGTACCCACTCCTGCACAAAGAAACTTATCAGTTGAACTCTGATCTTGATCCCCGGGATAGAGAAAAGATAGCCCACACGCTTGAGTCCCATAAGCAGATACTGACCCATAAACCTGGACTGACAGGGTTGGTCGAGTTTGAGATGACCGTAACCACCCAAGATCCCATCCGCCAGAAGGTACCTAATGCCTTTCTCTAAAGAGTGGGCCCTGGAAGAAATCCAGAAATTGCTGGAGGATGACGTGATAACGCCATCAACATCCCCATATAATACGGGGGTAGTATTGCTACATAAGCCGAGTGGGGAACACTGCTTATGTATTGACTATCAGCTCCTGAACAGTCATACCCAATTTCAGATAGAACCCCTTGCCATGTTTCTTTTTATATAATGTCTATAGAATGTTTGTGGCTGATATCTATTAACACAGCACTTATACTGTCACTCAACTTGAACATTAGACGCTGGAAGTCGTTTCATATAATCCACAGTTTTTATTGAGTGTACCCAGCTGTACCAGCAACCATGCTGGCAAGACCCCACCTTGTTTAATACGGAGCTAACTCAGATCCTAGTCGTCGATTGTCTGTTGTGGGTACCTCTAGCTGTGCCAATCATGGCGTATTCCCTTGTCGGTTGTTCGAAACGTCTACACATAGTGAGTGCCTGACTAACATATGGCTTAAATTCAAAAATATTCCAACTTACAATTATCCTCCTGTGAATAAATCATCCCTCTCTGTCATACATCACCGATGGCTATGAAAATCATCACACACTCCAGACCACAATCTTGGCAAATTGCCCCATTGCCATAGCGCTTAGCAAGCACAGCACATTCTCTAGGTGTACCGACGATCACCGTTTTGATGTGTCAGTAATTCAAGCATGGCCCACCACCAAATATCTTGCATGCTGTTTATTCATTCTTGGAAGGAAATAACAACGCTCCTAAACCTTAACAGTTGTTGACAGTTTAATCCCTGGATCTCGAGTGAGTTTCAAAATGTACTTCACTCCTGAGATCAGCAATTAATCACTTGCCTGTCATGGATATCATTGCTTGCACGGGTAAATCTTGAACTATGCTCGCCAGTACTCATTAAACTGAAGTAAAAGGGGCACAACTCTTATTCCAATAATTGTTCTGGCTTCTCTCCCCCTGAGTCTTGCCTTCACTGACTATGTCCCTGCACTTTGCTATCAAGAGATTACATTTCTCTTCTGTTCTAATATGGCTTTGGTCTCTTCGACCGTCCTTAGATTTAAGTCATCACTTTTGTCATGGCAATATGCCCCCCCCCCTCCCTTTCCAAAATGTGTTTACACATTTTGACAGTCTTGTGGTGATCTAACTGTCTTGACATGAGACAATGATGTCCAGTTTGGTCACTAATGTGTTTAGATACACACATACCCTTACGCACATTGTTACAATATTATTGTTAGAGTGGTCATGACAAGTACATCACACACACAAAATATTTTACATCTACATTTTACACACAGCCTGTTCCTCTGTACGCCACAAACAGTTGTATTTACCAATTCACATGTAGATGCCAGGCCGTTTACATTGGTAGAACAGAGAGACAGCTTAACAAACGGGTGTCAGAACACATACCTCAATGGGTCAACAAGATACAACACACAGGAGATGCTAGCCTCGTGGGGCTGACACACCGGAAGCCCCCAGCGTATTCAATTAGTAGGCACATTATCGAAAGTGGCCATGTGGTGCACAGAGACACTGCCTTTCGCGTATTGTTTAACACACAAAATACTCGCTTGTTAAAGTTTGCAGCAGCAATTATGATCTATCAACGCAAGCCAGAATTGTGCAAACAGAAAGACATGTTAGTCAGCTTAAAATTACCGTAGTAGATAAGTGACATTACTGTGCGAATATGTGTATATTTCAACTTGAAGGATTTATCTTGTTAATTCACGTAAGTTGTGTGATTTCTGCAGTATGTACCTGACGAGATGCAGCGAAATATGCCAGGCAATAAATCGTGCAATCTATTGTTTATGTCTTCGTTATTCAAATTCACTACGGGAAAACATTGTTTTGAATTTTACATCTAATTAATGTTGTGGGCACAACCTACTCGTTCATCCCGCGTGAACGTCATGGGGATTCAGTCTCCTTTTTTCTCTTCAGAGAACTGACATCCAACTGCCATGAGATCCAATGTCTCACCGGACATCCTCATGCAGTCCCTCCTCATGCTTGTGCATGGAATATAAGTATGTCATTGCTTAACCAACTCATTCCAATAGTTTTTCAGTACATGAGTGTATAATATTCCTTAGATTATGACCAATGCTGATATTTTTCCTAATTTGTATTATGTGTCACTGCCACTGTGTGGTATCATTTATGACTTCGATGCTTTTTCCCATCAGTAACCATATAGTTCATGCCTGTGATCTATAACTTTGATCATTTATGTTATGATCTATTATTCATCATTTCATGTTCCATTATATTCCGACTTTCATTCTCGTTATACTGTACTATCCTTACCTTTTTTGACATTCTTTTCTAGTATGTTGACCATTTAATTATTATCATCCACTAGAATAGGCATACATGTTTAATTTAAATAATGAATCATAATTCAACGAAAATGGTTTAAGAATAAAACTAGTTATTATCTATCATTCTACTCTCATTTTATTTATATTTTATTCACATTCATTTGTACAGTACACATATCCTTATCAGTAGCTTAGTTTTGTCCCACTGATTGCAACATAAATCTAAGTATTAATAGTTCTAATTTAGTCCTGAATTCTAGTGTTTAGAGATTTTATTTCTCCTGTTAATATAAATTGGTTTTATATTAAGTCATGTATGTTTAATTATATTATATTTATTACCTTTATCTTGTTGCTATTAGGTGATGTGTTTATAATTATTTTAAATTATTCAATAGGTTCATTATTTATTAATATAATTCTGTTGTCCGTTTGTCCTTTAATGTAGTTTATTACTTTTAATTCTTTGGTTATTATAACTGGAAATAGTTTAACTATTAACTTTATTCCTTCTATGTTTGGCTTTTCTACAAAATTGATTTTGAATGGTTTCCATGCCTGTGGAGAAAAAAAAATTGATTTAAATGATTTACACCGTTATGCATGAAATGAATGTAAATAGTTTACATGTATATGAATGATATTTGAAACATCTTGTTTTGTGGTAGAGATGTTTTGTGTTACGTTACAGTATTATAATCTATTTTTATTTTGTTTTTGACTTTATTATTATTTTTCATGGCTTGTAGTTTTAGCTTAGTACTAATTATACATTGTTTATTATTGTTATTTACTTCCTATATGTTTGTACAATCATTGTTTATAATCAATGTTACAATATTTGTCTGATGCAGCTCAGATAGTGTTACACTCTTAACACACTTTATTGCTTTCTGTGGTACAAGTTAAAATAGTCGTGTAATATTTCATCACTTTCTCGCTTTGTGTGAAACATGGCCAGACTGCTAGAGCAGCAAATTAAAAGAGGGGTGGCCAAACAAGAACTTCTCAGGAAGCCAAAGAAGATTGATAAACCAACACAGAACTGGCGTCGTTAGCCGCTACACGCTGCGGGATTTGCTGAGGAGGGAATCCGAGCACTTATGGACTGAATGGTTCGATGTGCAATGAGGATGATCTGTCGACTAACTAACTAACTAAGTCAGTGGCGTCAACAATTATATCATTTCTCACTTTTTGTGCTAGAAATCAAAAGTACCACAAATAAAATATTACAATACTTTTTTCTTTCCCTGTGGTGCAGATAAATAGAATCACAATATCACATCATGTTCTTACTTCCTGTGATGCAAGTCAACAATATTATCATAATACAGCACTCTCCTTTGTTCATGTGAATATCAAATCATAATCTTATAATGTGTACCATTGACCTATGGTCTTAGACAAGAAGCATTGGGTTCCTGTCTACTATTGTATACATCATTTCAATGCAACACATATATTGACATTATTCAAAAGAAAAATTTCTTTTGTAATCCTGAAATAGAAACGTGCATATCATATATCAATTTGATATACAATGATTAATTAACTAATATATGTAGTTAATGACAATGATAATGATGGTCGAGATGAAAATCATTTTCCCCCCATTTATTTATGAAAATGATATTATACTTATTTATCCTCTATGCTGTCGACTTGCTTGATGTCTAGTGTTCTGGACTTGAAGGTGGAGTCGAGTTTTCTGGACTTGAAGGCGGAGTTCCTTCATTCTAGGTTGACTTCCTTTCCAGACTTACAATGATGCCCTTTTTAAAAGTTTAGAGGGTCTATTTCTGCTTTGTACTATTTCTGAAATTTGCGTCATTGCATAGAATGTATTTATCTTAATATGACATATCCAATTGTAATTGGCATAAAATCAACAACTATATTACACTAAATTACAAGCATCAAGTTGCTTGTTGTTGATTTGTTCTCATTTCATCTAGAGATCCAAGACTGGTTGTCAGAAGTCAGGGTAGCCACTGGCTAGATGAATGTATTATTCTCTGATGTGCAACCCCAAATAGTCAGAAATCGACTAGGGACAAAATCTATATGGCTGAACTACAGATTAAGCCCTGAATATACAACATAGAGCTCCAAATGGCTCGTAACAAAATTGAAATGATCTGTGCTGAATATTCGCCAAGGAATAGGACGGTGAAGGTTAGCTAAGATAGATTTTTAAGTCTAAATTTAAGAGTAATTGACAACTATCCCAGTACAGGTTTTTCTCCCATGACTGTTCCCTTCCTTGGTGTGTAAGTAATCCCCCATCAATGTACACGCACAACACGTATGCACAGTTGGAATTAAAAAGTATAACGCTGAACTATGAGTTAAAATAAACTACAACATTTATTGGCTATCATTATTATTAGACATCTGATGTTTTTCAAGATGATGATGATGATGAAATTGTATAAGTTTATGTACTACAGTAATCATGAAAGTGAAATGATTAATATAAAATACATAACTCTGAATCCTTCTGGATCAGTGAGAGGTCCGCTAACAGCCATTATCTCCAATCAGCGAACAGCCATGGTCAGATCAGCGAACTCTCCAGTAGAAAACAGTTTGCCGGTTTTCTAACATCTGCCAGTCCTGGCACTACCTGGTTGTCACTCGTTCTTGAGATCTATATGCAGGCGCTCTTATTGAGAGCTAGGAAGAAATCAAGAATGTGTTATATTTAGTTCTACATCAGTGCAATCCTAAGTAATACATATATCCTAGCACATCCATATACAATGACCAGTCTGGCCAAGTTTATCTTCCAGCTCTACTGCGTTCACCATCCTCCTTCTCTCTCCATATCTCTGTCCTACAGTCTTAGTCTGGGGCGGGCTTTTCAATTGTCTCACACGCCTTTAATTATTACATTTCTGCCGTCCTATGTCCTTGTCACTAATACAGACATTCTGGGTCGTACACCCGCTCCGTCCAAAGTTGGTTTAGCAGCTCACAGGGTCGGTAATGGTATTATAATGGTACCTGATCATCCGGGCGTACAAGCTGTGATCAGTATCTGTGCCAGACTTCCGTGAATTACCATCCACCATACAATGAAAAGATTTAGCACCATATACCCTATAACAATTGTGGGTAATGTCTGTACCATTACACCTCTGCATCCAATGCAATCGATAGGCAAGGTGCCAATGCGCGCACAATAGCATAACACTTCATATTGGTAGGTTTGCATATGACAAATCAATATATCAAACATCCAATACACATAAAATATATTAATTAAACTAGACATATTATGATACTTTAACATAATAGCATAATGCATAGTTTGTATGTATACGAAATGAGATGTATATACATAAAAAGAATATGTACAAAGCATAGTCCTAGCATCGTATATTCATATGAAGTTACAAATGCATACATCCATGTACATACATCCTTAAACATTAGGCATATGAAAGTATTCCTACATACATAGTATGAAAATGCAAAAATTGTAGTAACATGATTATCTACAACGCATGAGAAACTAATTTTCCATAGAGTAACAGACATCTAACATGATAAGTGAAAGTCAAAAGTCTGCATCACAAAAGGTATCTACTTGTATAGTAAGAATAACCCTTATAGCAATAGGATATACACTCAAGTAACCTGAGACAATGATCTTTCTTGAAATAACCTAGGACAGATGTAGACTAAAAATTAGTACATACATCTAAAAGACTTGACTAGTTACTAAGAAATACTTTCCTAGTGGAGTTTAGCAGACATATGACTACAAAACATTGAGCTGGCTGCCTATCTGTTCAGAGATTTTTCATTTCTACACATGACACAGGTCTAGGGAGCCTTATTTAAGCTGAGTCCAGCAGACAGTGTCTGAGACACTATTATCTTCTTGGCACCTACCTGTCTATCCCAAGCCACCATTCACATTCCTCCAGTCTTGCTCTAATTGCCTTATCAGATCTGTTTCACACATCCCTACAGTGCAGACACATTATCTCCCAGCATGTCCAGTCATAAATTTTTTCTGCATGCACATTAGCCCTCACACCTGTGGCAGTGGGCAGTCTCTGTTCAGCTTGCATTTCACACTGTGTGTGGCCAGTCTTGACACTTTGCAGCTGACTGGTTTTACAAGGTCTGTTTCACATTTCTCATCTTTAAATGTGTGTTAATATACTGAACACAGCATCTACGCTCCGATGTGTTTGTTATTTTACCTATGCTAGTTTAATATAAATTATGAGACCTATGGTGCTATCTCATTGGTTTGATACGAATTCTGTCCGTATTGCATAGTTGTAGGTTCATGTGTACGATAGACATGACTAATGAAGACACTTTTTGGAGTGTGTAGTTGGTCATGTGTCGAAGTACTCTTGTTTCCTACAGCGAGGCGCTGTTGCCATTTGGAGGTGACAGGTTTGAATCCCGGTCGGTAACTATAGCTTTCAAATTTTATGTTGTCTAGTGTGTCCTCTAGTCTCTACTTCTTTCTTCTCCTTCTGTGAGCGCCAAACTTTACTGTGTGTGTTTATTGATGTAACCATCTCTTTTATGGTAGTGCATTTGTTTTTGACAAGAAATGTCGACATTGCATCAGGCACTGCTGAGATCAGCTTTTCCCGCAACATTAGGTCTCTCAGCTTGTGGAAGCCTTCATGGAGGTTGGCAGCTTTTAGCCATTTATCAAATAAAGACTGAGGCTAAGTCGAGGAACTTCTGGTTAGCCTTTGGTCTTAAGGTCCTATATGCTGTTTGTAACCCAGCCTGATCTAAATTGAAGTGGCTGAGAACTCTCTGTTTAATGTACTCATTGGTATGGAGATCTTCTGGAATGACTTCCACTACCTTCAAAGGCTTGAGTGCGAGATGCTTATGAAACAGTAAAGCCCATTCATCGATGGGAACCTTGTAGTGGTTCATCAGTACTTCAAAATTTGTGATCCATGCTGAAATGGAATCACCAGCTGTATAGTTTCTAACAATTCCCTGGAATCTTTTTATGGGAACCATAATTTTTGCAGCTAATCCAGTTTGCACTATTTCAGCATCTTTGTATTCTTCAAGTTGTTTCACTTTTAAATTTCCCTCAATCATTTATCTGTGAAAATTTGTTCTGTTGTCAGTTTCTCTCTACTGAAAGCCAATATTTGTTCCTCTAATGCTAATTCTCTGTCGTTAGTCTCTTTCTGGATAAGTAATCTCTCTTTCTCTGCTTGTGGTTGTAGTGCTGCCTTTTCTTTTTCTGCTTGTAACTGTAATGCTGCTTGTTCTTTTTCTGCGTTTAACTGTAGTGCTGATTTCTCTTTTTCCACTTCTCCAGCTGCAGCTCCTCCTTCTTGTTGTGCTTGAAAAGCACTAAGCTCAGCTTTTGCCCAATCTAGTAACTCTTTGCCGGACAAACCACAGTCTTTGCCCATGGCAATGAACTTTTGTAAAGACGACATGATTTATCAATAGTACCTTTACACAATATGGTAATTAAATATTCAACTACTTGATGATAATCACATTAACCTTCTTAGTAACTTGCCTAAAGATAGAATGGCAATTTCTATTTCAATTTTAAGTATATGTTATATTGCTCAACTTGGGTTGCTGTAGTTCAGCAAGATACTCTCAAAAGATAGTTACATTTAAGACTAAACGGTAACAACAAAACGCACAATGAGAAAAGATAGACAACATGAAAGAAGAGTGAACCTTCAGTATAACGGTCTTGGACCAATGGATGAAAACAGAAAGACAAATCATGAACAAACAACTTAACTTTCTGCCTTCCGGTCTGGTGCATGGTGATGAACCCTACTCTACTGAACAGGTTGATATTCCGGTTGATTGTATGCAACAATTACTGAAAGTAAGAAATTTTTCGGGAGGTACACTGCCACAGTAACTCATGATGGATGCTCCCTTTGTGCTGATGTCGACTCCCTGGTTGGAGTGAGTTGATATACGCTGATTATCGGATTTGAAATTAGACGTGAAAATTGCAGTTGTATAACAACATATGGCTGCCAAAATCTGATTTGAACAGTTAATATTGTATTTCTGACGAACAACCACAACAGATTGACTGAGATCCAGGGCAACTCGCCGATGTCATCTTGTTTGGTTTAGAAATTTCATTCCATACTTCACTCATTTTCTGGGCGGTGTTCACATGATGTTCGTGTCTACTGATGCTTGAATATTTGAATAATGCACAGGTGTTATTGTAGTCCATGTTATATGCACTGTTATTTATTTGACCAAATAGTAGCGAGTACCTGACTAACATATGGCTTAAATACAAAAATATTCCAACTTACAATTGTCCTCCTGTGAATTATCCCTCACTGTCACACATCACTGGTGTCTATGAAAATCATCACACACTCCTGACCACAATCTTGGCAAATCGCCCCATTGCCGTAGCACTTAGCAAACACAACACGTTCTCTAGTTGTACCGACTATCACTGTTTTGCTGTGTCAGCAATTCAAGCATGGCCCACTGCCAAATATCTTGCATGCTGTTTATTCATTCTTGGAAGGAAATAACAACTCTCCTAAACCTTAACAGTTGTTGATAGTTTTCACATGGTTAAGAGTATACTGAACTTCTATCTTCAAAATTGATGGTCCTTCATTATTCAGATTATCACATTGTTCTTCTCTTGTATCATCATAAATGTCTTTCACATAATCTGACCATGCATGTAAAATCTGATCTGTTTCAATTATGATTTTGCCATCTTTAGATTTTAGGCAACCCGTTGATGTGTGTGCTCTTTTGTTAGTGATGTCATTAATTCTTGTGTGCATTAATTTGGTATTCAGGGTGTTGTGTTGGTTTTCAATTTCCTTGCAATTTTCATCAAGCCATGTTTCTTTTGCCTCTTTGCACAGTTTTCTAATTTTCCTGTGGATCTCTTCATATTTTTCCTTGTTATTTTATTATTTCTTCTTACTTCCATGAGTTTTAGATGTCTTCCGTCATACATTTCTTACGTCCTATTATCTTTATTTTTGGGTTGGTTGTTTCTGGAGCTTGGTTAATTGATTTCTTTAATATTTCCGTTTGGTGACTGACGTCTTGAAATAATATTTCCATATCGGACAATGCATCGAGTCTGTTCTTTACCTCTACGTTGAATTTATCTCTTTTTTTTCTTCTTCACTCTTCAGTGCCTGTAGATCAAATTTTTTGTTTCTTTGTGAATATTTGACTTTCTTTAATTTTATATGTAAATTGCTTAAGATTAATCTATGGTCACTGTAGCAGTCAGCGCTTGGAACAGTTTTTGCTACTTTTACTCTTTCACTGCCAAACAAACAATGGGTCCTGACCAAACAGAAATTCATGGCAGATGATTGGAAGTAGGGGTGTGTCACAATAATGATTTTCCCCTCTGTTGTGTGTCCACCGTGACGAGTTAGAGGGGCTTGCACGTTCCAATAACCCCAAGAGCTATGTCGACGGTAGCACAGCTACAGGTTGGGTCACCCATGTTGGACAGGTCAAGGGAGAGGGACCAGACCAAGAGACACACAAACCTGCTGCCTTGTAGGTAGACTGGGGACAGTCAAAGGCTATGGAAAGCACCTCAAAAAATGCTTGTCGAAATCGGATGTAGTGAGCCACAGGCTTGACACAGCAGTGCAACGTAACTTAATTCATGATGTCACAAATTACAATTAATCGTTATGGTGCTAATCCCGCGAAGTCCCATCAAGCGGTGATAGTGCCGGACCCCTGCCTCGAGGGGGTCCACCCATGACTACCGGTGGTCACCTTCCCCTGTGCTGTGGGGTCAAGGCACAGAGGAGTAGGTTAAGAGCTATTGACCCAACACCCCGGACACTCAACATACTACAGTGGAATGACGAAGGAGTTTATAACAGGAAAGTCCTCCTAAAAATATCGTCTTCATAAAGATAGAATAGATGTGGCATGCATTCAAGAGACAAACACCTCAACGCCAATCACAAATTTTCAGTCAGGGGATATCAGGCCACACGTTTGGACCTCGAAGGACACAAAGGAGGAGTTCTAATACTTACACGAAATACAATACCTTGCAGCGAAGTATCTGTGATCTCTGACAACAAAACGGAAATTATAGGTGTTGATATAATGATAAAGGACGTGAAAATAAGAATTTACAATCTGTATAGCCCAGCAGATAGGGACCTTACACTTTCAAACATGAAAATAACTGACACAAACTGCATTATTGTCGGAGACTTTAATAGCCGTTCAGAAAGATAAACCTCCATCTACTCAACAGCGTAAGAACAGAAACAGGCAACTCTGACTGGTTCTCAGTCGAAACAGGGTTGTGTCTTATCACCGATGCTTTTTGGAATAGCTATCGATTGGGTCATGCACAAACAACACAAATATGGGTATCCATTGGGTTGACAAAATTCTAGAAGACCTGGACTTTGCCGACGACATAGTGCTTTTGAGTTCAACACACCTGGATGCCCAAGAGAAAATAAACCACCTCCAAAATGTTTCAGGGCAAATTGGTCTCCAAATTAACACCACAAAAACAAAGACTATTGATCTTACCAACAGTTCAGATGACACCACATTGAACAGCTACGTTCTTGAAAAAGTCAACAGCTTCACATACCTAGGAAGCAAAATGTCATCTACAGGGGACTCAACACCAGAAATATCATCTAGAATCGCACTGGCATCTAGTGCCTTCAATAAACTGTCAAACATCTGGAAGTCAAAGACACTCAGCAAACACACAAAACTTAAAATCTTCAACTCTTGTGTGATTCCAGTGTTAACGTATGGATGTGAAAGTTGGAAATCAACGGTAGCTGTAGATAAAAAATTAGACAATTTTGAGAACAAATGTCTTAGAAGACTTCTAAACATCCACTGGACAGACTTCAGAACCAATTCGCAAATAAGACAAGAGACTAAGCAAGATACAGTATCAAATTTCATAAGAAGACGCCGTTGGAACTACATCGGCCATGTACTCAGAATGGACAAGACAAGACTCCCCTACCAAGCCCTCATATGGTCACCGGTAGGGAAAAGAAAACGGGGAAGACCAAGAGAGACCCTGCGTAGAACCATCATTAGAGAAGGCTCATTCAACGGCCAAGTAAATATCCAAGATCTACAACAGGTAGCAGCGAACTGCCAGGCATGGAGAGACAGGACTTCTGCCCTATGCGCCGCCTTAGGCTCAAGAGGAAAGACTAACTAACTCAACAAAGCGGGTGATACACCGAGCTTCTACTCCAGAAGATGGTTTACCATTTCTACTCCAGACTTAGCTTTCTGCACAGGAGACATCCTCCACAAAATCGATCGCCATGTGCTTGACCAGTTAGCAGGTAGTGACCACAGACCAATCAGGCTTGTAATGAATATGGAGTATGTTCCACAGGAGAAAAAGCCATTGCCCCGCTGGAAATACAAACGAGCAGATTGAGACAGATTTGCCATACTAACAGACAAATATTGTGAAAACATAAATACACGATACGGCAACGTGAAGCAAATGGTGGAAAGTCTAAACAGAGCAATAATACAGGCGGCCACTAAGTCTATTCCAAGAGGAGCGAGGAAAAATTACAAACCATACTGGACTGAAGAACTACACATTTTGGAGGACAAAGTTGAAGATGCCAGGAAGGCAGCAGAGAGAGAGAGAGAGAACAAACAACAGAAGCGAACATCTCTCTCAAAGCCATCTCAGCAAAATTAAAAAGAACAGTAAATCAAACAACAACAGATTGTTGGAGGAAAAAAAACAAAAAACCTGAATTTTGACAGGGATGGAAACTAGTGAAAGCCATAAACAATGAAGGACCTAGAATCAAACAAATAACAATTAAACAAGAAAATGCCTTGCTTACAGGGGAAAAAAAGGCTGCAAATGCACTAATGGAACACTATGCCAGTGCAAACCACATTGATATTACAACCGAACAGAAGAAAGCAATCAAAGACAAACAGATACATCGTAGCAATACAGATACAGCAGCAGAATATATGATGGCAAATCTAACAATGGAAGAAATGGAACAGGCAATGAATACTCTAAAAAAGAAGAAATCACCAGGAAAGGATGGAATCACAAATGAAATGCTAATAGGACTAGGCACTAAGGTAAAAAAGAAACTACTAGCAGTCCTAAATTACAGCTGGAAGAGAGGAATAGTCCCACAGGCATGGAAGGAAGCTATACTAATACCAGTCGCAAAGAAAGGAAAAGACCCGGAAGAACCAAATGGCTATCGACCTATCAGTCTGTTTAGCTGTGTAGGAAAATTAATGGAACGCATTATCAATGGCAGACTAACATGGCACCTGGAAGAAAACCAACTCTTAACACCACACCAAGCAGAATTCAGAAAGTACAGATCCACTGAAGATCAAATAACCTATATAGCTTCCAAGAGAAAAAAAAAACCCACACTAGCGGTCTGGATAGATTTAGAAAAAGCATTTGATAAAGTATGGAAGGAAGGACTGAAAGTAAAACTGCAAAAAATGCATGTTTGTGGGAAAATGCACAAATGGATCAGCCACTACCTTGAGAACAGAACTGCCAGGACAAAAGTACAAGGACAAACCAGCAAAATGATGCTGTTGGAGCAAGGTGTCCCCCAAGGAGGAGTTCTTTCACCAACATTATTCCTAGCATATATAAACGACATCACGGGAAATTTTCCAGCCAGAGTACACACATTATCCTTTGCAGATGACCTAGCCATATGGACATCTGAAGAATATATTAGTACAGCTAACAGCAGAATACAGCAAGCCCTATTAGCACTAGAGGACTGGTCAAAATCATGGCTAGTGAAGATAAGTGAGGAGAAAACAACATGCATAGTGTTCTCCCTCTCAAATAAAACTCAGCAACCTAAGCTGGTATTGAATGGAAAAATATTGCGCCATGAAGAAAATCCAAACTATCTCGGAGTCACCTTTGATCGTCGCCTGACATGGAAAACACAGGTTGAGAAAAATCGAACAAGAGCAAGGCAAAGAATGGCAATCATCAAAAAGCTTGCTGGTACAACGTGGGGAGCAGATGAGAAAGTTCTCAAGAAGTTATATACTGGACGGGTGAGGCCAGTACTGGAATATGGCATTGCAGCATGGGCAACAGCATCTAAGTCAAACTTTAACAAAATAAGTAGAGTCCAAAATCAAGGAATGTGAATCATAACTGAAAGCCTGAAGACAACGCCTATTAATGAACTATAAAAGATCACTTGTTTACAACCAATGCGATGTTCGTCCATCATGAATGACGTTGACCATTCATTGACGATGACCATTCATTACACTACATCTTTGATTTGATGAGGAACGAATGACTTGCGCTTTGGTTTTGTATAGCGAGGAAGTGGTCGCGCAACACCCTCGCCCCCGCTCCCTCGTCTGTGTCCGTCTGGCTCCAGTGGCGAGCATGGCAAGACGGCTGGAAGACGGACACAGATGCAGTGGACATTAGGCTGCCACGGCCAGTTATCCCTGTTTTTATTGGCTCTCGGGAGCCTCGGGCCCTTCCGTCAATTCCTTTAATTTTCAGTTTTAAGACAAGCGTAGCGACAAGCAATGAGCGTATGATTACTTATAGGATCAACACGATTTCCTTCACCGAAGACGGACTGACCGCCAGAGCAGACCACACACAAACATGAGGCGAGAAACTGCCCACAGAAGATACTGCTCGTCTAAGTTGCGAGCAGATCTCCCGATTTACGGTTGAGCCTCTCCAGCGCAAATGTGCACATGGCGACTGACCGGACAGACGTTCATGCACACGCAAGCCGAGAGTAGCATCGCTAAAGCTGAGACAAGCATATGACTACTGGCAGGATCAACCAGATATCTATCGGACAGACGGACTATTCACGCACACGCAAGCCAAGAGTAGCATCGCTAAAGCGCGCCCTCCCGGTACAAGGTGATACATGCAAAACCACTGGACGCCTACCGACGAGCTTTCAAGCTACGCCGGCAGGACTAACCGAAAAAAAAAGCTATACCAGCTTACTGACTGCAGGCCCACTACTCATCGAGAGAGAGTGGGCGCTTATCGAGACTTTGTCGAACGGTCGCACAAATTTTGCTCTTTTGCCCGCTCAAACCACGACCCTGGCTGCACGATGCGGTTACATTCTTGAAACGCCTGCCTCGCTAACTCACGTTGGCTGGGAAGATCCCATTTTGGTGCACCTCACACAGCCATCCGAGACAACGAACGCACAACCAATGCAGGATAGAAGAGATAGCAGAGCTCAGCAACAAGCAGAAAAATTTAGAAGATTGACAGACCATCCTATGTATAACAGGTTTAATGGTTTTGGAAAGGGAAGACTGAAGCATAGGAACTTTGTAGAAACTGCAAAACGAAAGATTAGGGCAGATCCCATACTTATCATATCAACAGTCAAACCCATTTACAATGCACATAAGTTCCCAGCTTGGAGACAGCAGCAACTGCCTGAGATGATAGAAAACATTCCTGGTATTGAGAAAAAGAACACTCAGAATGAAACCGAAAGAAGAAAAATAACCCTAAACTACATAAAAGAACATTACCCAAGCAGCAAATGGACCCATGCATATACACATGGATCAGCCAAAAATTCAATAGAAAATGGAGGAGGAGGAATTCTCCTAAATTTAAAAAATGGAGTGACAAAATCACAGTCAGTGGCAACTGGAAAATTTTCAAGTAACTTCAAAGCGGAGGTAGAGGCTTTGAAAACTGCAGCAGAAATGCTCTTGATGGAGGAAAATAAAGAGAAGCAAATAGCTATCTTCACAGATGCAAAGTCAGCTGGCTCAATACTGAAGAGCAAAAACAGCACAGAACTAGCTGACCTAAGAGCAGCACTCCATGGTCTATGCCAGAAATCCAAAAAAGTTGTAATACAGTGGATCCCATCACATTGCAGTATACCTGGAAATGAAGAGGCTGACAGACTAGCAAAAGAGGGTGGACGACTACCACAGCCTGACATAGACATAACCTATAATGAGGCAAAGAGGTTTATAAAAAGCACTTATAGAACCAAATGGGAATCAGCATTCAGGCCACCAGAAGGATGATGCATATTACAAACTCGACCGAAGAGAACAAGTAGCAATCTTCAGACTCCGCACAGGACATAACAGGCTGAAATACCACTTGTTCAATAAACTAAAGATAGGAGATGCCGATGAATGTAATTGTGGAACTGGTAAAATGACAGCTAAACATTTGCTGCAGGAGTGCCCAATATATGCAGAACAGAGAAAGATATTTTGGCCCACACCTGCTTCATTTGAGGACAAGCTCTATGGAGATATCAAGAAGCTCAAGTTGACTGCAGCTTACTTTAACTACATTCAGGTTGACATTTAAAGGTGCATGAAGAAGTATAAAGACTGCCGCACTTCATACCACAGGTATGTCGGCTACAAAAGCGTCCCAGAGGCATGAAATGGAATATTGCTTGGATAGCAAATCCATTACGTGGAAAGTCTGAATCAAAAGCTCACTGTGTGGGCTTCATAAAAGGTGGAAAAAGTGTCCTAGTGGCACGAAATGGAATATTGCTTGGATAGCAAATCCATTATGTGGAAAGTCCGAATCGAAAGCTCACTGTGTGGATGTCATCTGCAGACTGCATTCTTCTGGTTTCCGGAAGAACAGCCTATGGTGAACGGAAGGCCCAATATACGGAAGTGAGGCTAAGCAGCCATGTGCAGGACGTGATGATTCCTTGGTAGAGCCCAGTACCAGAGCGCTGTGTGTCGGCTCTGCAAGTATGGAAGCCTCCTTGGTTGGCGGGGAATACCCATGGTCTGACCCTGCCTTCCCTTGAGGGCTGGCCGTTATGTCTTTAGCTGTTCTATATGGGCCAGCTGGGATGGGGGATAACACCACAACAGTGAGAGTGAAACGTCCTTAGAAACCCCCGGGAAGGTTAACCCGGTCAACAAATGCCCGCAGAAGTCGGATGTGTCGGCCTAACGGCGCAAGAACACAGCTCTGCTGTAAACAGGCACAGCGCAATCACGTCCGAAGAAAAGAAAAATCCGGATGAACGCAGAAGATGCTTTTAACATGGTTAAAATGGTAGCAGATCTAATGTATTACATATCACATTAAAGAGGATTGCACACGGAACATGACAGTGTCAATAATTAATTGATAGGTTACAAATATTATGATAATAATGAGAGGTTTATTAATAACAATTGAAATTAAAGAGGTAAAAATTACTTTAAAAAATTGCACTTATAAGGTGTTTTCTATACGCCTCTACTGCTAATCATGTTTAATTTACTGAATAATGAAACAAACACCACTTTTCTTCAACAATATAAACAGAATTGCTCATTAAAATTACCCAAAAGGAAGTTTTGCTGCATATTATGATCCATGTTTTTTTCCACACAAAATGAATAAAAATAATGGCAGAAAACTGGAAGTAGGGGTGTGTCACAATAATGTTATGAAAATGGTTAAAATGGTAGCAGAATGTTGTATTATATATGAAAATAAAGGGGATTGCACAAGGAATATGATGGCATTGGAAATATTGCTGTAGATTGTAAATATAATAATATAATTTATAAAATAATTTGACAAAAAGAGGTAAAAATGATAAAAACATTGGACTTGCCAAGGGGCGTTGTTATCCTAATCACTGCTAATCCTGTTGAATTTACTGAACAAACACCACTTGTCTAAAATATAAACACAATTGCTCCAAATCAATCATCCGAAAAGAAGTTTGCCGCAGATTCTGAAGCATGTCTTTTTCAGAAAAAAAAAATTAGGAAAAACACTTGGCAGATTTACATTTAATTACAATCAGAGCTTTCAAAGTGTAGAATCTGTCAGAAAAGATGTGATGGCCAGCTCCGAGAACATTCAGTAGTGTGGCAAACACACTGCATGAGCAGTAGTAAATTTTTAAATTCACCATATAGCCAGTCGCAGAATCACAAAGGCCAAATGTTTTGATGTGGTACTTGTGAGGCTTTGTTGCATTGTATTGTCTGTGCTGAAATCTGCCCTTCCACCCAATAATCATTTCATCAATACATTGTCAATTGGGTAAAATGCTTCCTGGAATTTCTTCACAATCATGTCAACAAGAGGATCTATTTTTTTTGCACCTGCTGCCTCTGGTTCACATACGTGAAACATGGTGTGATAAATAGATTCAAATCGATTCCCGGGAAACATAGTGGCATACCAAGGAATATATAAATGTGCACTAGTACTCCAATAGTCTGTGATACATGTCCCATAGCAATAATAACAGACGTAAACTTCAGCCCTCGTGCTTCGTGAGTGGGGTCCAGGATAGCAGACTAGAATGCTTTCTTTTAGGAGTGTTCTGCATAACATCTTTTCTGCATATTCGTTTATATTTTAAATTAAACAATCCACTATCTCATCATTAAAAAAGACACTTTGAGAAAATCCATAGGTGTTTGAAGTTGATAAAGTACAGGGTTGACGTGAAACCTTCGAGGACGAAACTCAAATTTCGGTTTTGTTTCCCCTTCTGACACATTTTGGTGCATCACGCTCTACAGAAGCTTGTAAAACCGAGTTTTTACCTCCAGTTTTATTCTTATTTTGTAATGTTTGCTTTCCTTTGCACTGAGAAGTAATTATAACGGAGCAACAGGACACGAATGCGACTGAAGGAACGCAGAGGCCAATTAGTATATACTGTCTGAGTTTATTGCAGGAAACATGTTGATATAAAAAACGTAGCTTATTACATGGATGTGGCTCACGTCCTGCCGGGCTGAGAAATTTGTGGTAACTCATCTGTATCCTACCTCTACGTCAACGCGTGAGCATCCCTAGATACTTAACTACTGGGTGATCAAGCGTGCATCAGCTACTAATCCCTTTTCCTCTTTGCACGCCAACAGAGCCACTCTGTTATATTCCTCTCTACCCTCAACGAGACTTTTCCCTGAAAAGTCTTAACTCACCCAACTTAAATCTACGACCCCCGAGTCATGTTTAAATATGACTATCCGCTACATCTATATTCTTACCCATCTTACCCCCAAATAAAACAAACGCTATTCACTTCTTCATTTCTACAAAATCACAAGCAACCCACTTACATGTCATGGCTCAACTCCTAACCACGAAAATCATATACCTCTACGCTGGAACTGATGTAACAGTAAGGGAGGAGTATTGGGGTATTATTAGAATCTAGCGGGAAACAGATACAGCACGATTGAGCATCGAGAGTGAAAGGGTGAGAGATGCTCAATCGTGACGTATTAGGTTGGCAAGGGGAGTTAAGATCCGGCCTTTAACTTGTGAGGGAGGAGAACATCGAAGCTTTGTCATCTTATACAAATAAACGTTATGTCAACAAGAAACCAACATGCCTTCGTGTTATTATACACTGGTATATGATGCGAAATGCTGCCACTTGACCAGGATGCTGAGTTGGACCGGCCACCACGCGAAGTACTAAGAAACCTTCAAAGAATGCATAACCCAGAAGGTATTTAACGTTTTCTCAAATCAGCTTTGTCAAGGTCGGGAGACGCTTGTTGTTGTTCCAGTGAAAGGATCAGGTCAATAATCAGCAAAGAAAGAGGCTCGAAGGCTGTAATAACCCTGAGCAAATAATTTCTCAATCATGTAAAAGTCTGAACATTTTTTGTCGGTCGGAACAAGAATTCAAGAGTTCCGTTGAAGATAAATTCAGTCTGAACATTTTTTGTCGGTCGGAACAAGAATTCAAGAGTTCCGTTGAAGATAAATTCAGTCTGAACATTTTTTGTCGGTCGGAACAAGAATTAAAGAGTTCCGTTGAAGATAAATTCAGTCTGAACATTTTTGTCGGTCGGAACAAGAATTTAAGAGTTCCGGTGAAGGTAAATTCAGTCTGAACATTTTGTCGGTCGGAACAGTCAAACTATCACTAGGCCGTTGGCTGATCCTGATCCCTTTGGGCTTTGTTACTTCTGAGTCCCTCTCAAGACGTCGATGATGTACCCCACCCGGGGTGAAAGCAAAGACTAACAAGCTGGTCGGGACCCAACCAGGGGTTGAAGATAATCCAGGCATCCCTAGAGAAGTGACGTGACTGCCTGAACTCTGCGACTGATTTTCAGCTGAAACGGGCTCCTGGTGATCGAATGAAATCTGACGCCGAGTGGAGGAAGCTACGGGCTTGAGTCAGGAAACAAAAAGAAACTAACTCTGCTTTTCTAATAAGTGAGTGTATCCTTTAAATGAAGAAGTTAAAATTGTGTGATACTTAAACCCAGAAAATAACTATGGTTTTCTATAAAAAGTAGGTAAATTCTTTAAATTAAGAAGTTAAAATTGTGTGATACTTAGACCCAGAAAATAACTGTGGTTGTCTATAATAAGTGAGTGTATTCTTTAAATTAAGAAATTGAAATTGTGTGGTTCTTTGCTTGCTTTGTTTCAGTATTTTTCAGCATGGCGGAACAGGACACCTTGGCACAGGTTTTGACAGGCGTGGGAACAGCAGTAGGCCGACTTAATATGGTGATTAAACAACAAGGGATGGCAACAGAAATTGTGAAATTTAGTGGACAGGCCAGAGACTTTAAAAGATGGGTCACTTCCATAGAAAAATATGCCTATTTAATCTCAGCAACAGATGAAGAAAAAATGAGACTAGCTTATCAGACGGCAACGGAACCGGTTTCGGATCATATAAGAAGAAAGTTAGAGGCTAGAGTAGATGAGACGTGGGAACAGTTCAAAGAGGACCTAGCAAGGAAATATGCAGAAATAACGGATCCACAACATGCATTTTCGGTATTGAGGCAGGCTAAACAAAATAACGGAGAGACGGTACAATTGTTTAGCGATAGATTGATTAACTTGGCTGAAGAAGCATTCTTAGGACAGAATGTACGAGGGGAGGAGGTGGAAAGGATGTTAGTAGGGATTTTTGTAGATGGCATAAAGTCCGATGGTTTGAAACTTAAGTTGATGAGGGACAACCCTGAGAGGTTATCACAAGCGGTAGATATCGCGGTACAAGAGGAAAATTTGAGACGTAGGTTTAGATTAAGAACAGGAAGAGAAGTGGGAAGTAGTCGAGACGACAGAGTTGAGGAACCCATGGAAATAGGACAAACAAGATTCGGATGGAATAGGAGAGGCGGTATACAAACGTTACAAGGTAGAAATAGGAGCGATTATGTTGAAAGAAGAAATGTGAGATACCCTACAAGTGAGACAGTGGGAAACACAAATAACACAAATATTGTCTGTTGGGTTTGTGGTCAACGGGGACATGTTTCTCGTTTTTGTAATAACAGGCGTGTCCAGTCGAATACACAGGGTAGACATGATAATAATAGGGTGAGTAGGAATGTTGTTGATGGACACAGGAATTTTACAGGTACAAGAACACAGGAAAACCGGCGCCCTACCTATTAGACAGGACCTATGATAGGAGGGTAAATAATAGGGTCCCAAGGGTTAGAGAATATGTTAATAACAGGTATAATAGGTCGAACAGAGAATATTTTCAACTAGATGAAGTCAAGAAATTTATAGAAGATAAAACAGATTATAGCTCGTGTATATTAGAAATAGGGAAGTATAGAGTTCGTACGTTAATAGATTCGGGAGCTCAAGTTAGTGTAGTAAAAGAAAGTTTTTTATACAAAATAGTAAGAAATTGTAGAGTATTTAAGTGTAGTAATAATTTACACTCTGTTACTGGACAGAATTTACAAGTAATTGGACAAACAATGATAAATTTTAAGTTAGGAGGGATCAACATAAGACACCTTTTTCATGTAGTGAGGGGTTTAAATAGAAATATGTTAATAGGAAGAGATTTTTTGATAAAAAATGGAATAAGACTTTTTTATGATTTACATAAGTTAAAATTCAGGAGACGTCTATATAGATATGGAAGAGGACATGCATATATCAGCACTAGTTAGAGTTAAAATGACAACGACGTTAAAACCACAGTCGGTTAATTTGATACAAGCGAAGCTGAAGAGAAAACCCATATTATGTGGAAGGAAACACAGTCAGAATCACTGAGTTACAAGAGGAAATAATTGATGAGCCTGGTTTGGAGGTTCCAGATGGAGTAATGGAGTTGGACAAACACTTAACCTTTCCAGTAATGGTTATCAACAACACAGGTAGAGAAATCAAATTATACAGAGGATGTGTGATAGCCAAATTAGATCATAACATTAGTGACATATTGGCAACGGATAGAGCAGAAGTGTCGGGAACAAGTTATTTGGAAACTTCTAGTGAAAGGGGAAATGACAGACGCGGACACAGAAGAAGAGGGAACGTCAGAATGGATGAATTGATCCATCCATCTAGAAGAAATAAAGCCCAAATATGTTCACTAGATAAAATAACAAGGGAACAAGAATTGTTGTCACAGTTAAAAGCTCTGCCAGAAAATAAGGAAGTATTAGAACAATTTATAAAGCAAAATCAGGATGTGTTTGCGGTTAATGATTTAGAATTGGGAAAGACGCGAACAGTTACAATGGAAATAGACACGGGAGATCATCCACCAATAAGTTTAAAACCATATAGAACTCCATTAAGAAATAGAGAAATCGTGGAAAAGGCAATAGAGGAGATGCTGAAAGCAGGAATAATAAAAAGGTCGAAGTCAGAATGGTCATCTCCGGTGGTAATTGTGGCCAAGCCTGATGGTTCGAGTCGCTTCTGCTGTGACTACAGGGCGTTGAACAAAATCACCAAGAATGTAGCGTACCCACTGCCGGTAATTGATGATATTTTGGGGCTGCTTAATGGCTCTACATATTTCACAACGCTCGACGCAAGGTCAGGATTTTGGTGTATTCCAATGTCGAAGGACGCGCAAAAGAAGAGTGCCTTTTGTACCCATATGGGCTCGTACGAATTCTTACGAATGCCTTTTGGCGTCAAAACGGCGCCCTCTCACTATATGCTCTTAATAAATGAAGTTCTAGAAGGTATGCAAAAGTTCGCTCTTGCCTATATTGATGATATATTGATTTATACAAAGGGAGACGTGGAGGATCATTTGAAACATATTAGACTAGTGTTTGACAGGTTAAGAAAGCATGATGTGAAGTTGAAGCTTAGTAAGTGCCAATTTTTAAAGACAGAAACAAAATATTTGGGATATATTATAAATAGAGAAGGTATTAAACCAGACCAGGACAAAATAAAGATTATTAAAGAGTTACCTGCTCCAACTAACGTTAAGGAAGTACGTGCTTTTATAGGAACATGTGCGTATTATAGGCGATTTATTCCAGCATTTTCAAGGATAGCTGAACCTATTACAAACTTAACAGGCAAGTACGCTAGGTTTAAGTGGGATGATGAATGTCAAAAAGCGTTTGAGTATTTAAAAAACAGTTTAACACTGGTACCACTGTTGACGCATCCAGACTTAAACAAACAGTTAATACTGTACACAGATGCTTCGGACAATGCAGTAGGAGCATGTTTGGTGCAACCATATGAAGGAAAAGAGTCTGGAATACCAGGCGTTAAAAATGAAAGGCCTATCTACTTCTTGTCGCATAAACTTAGTAAATCACAAAGGAAATGGACGACTATTGAGAAGGAGGCTTACGCGATTCATTACGCTCTTCAAAAACTTAATTACTACTTACATAACGCAAATTTTGTTATTAGAACTGACCACATGCCTTTAAAGTCTTTTCTAGAAGCTCCAGTGCAGAACAGGAAAATACAGACGTGGGCATTGAATCTACAGGGGTACAACGCCGTAATTGAGTACATACCAGGTAGGATAAATACATGCGCCGATTTATTGTCTAGAATTCCATATTCACAGTCATCAGAAGATACAGAAGAGGAAGCAGCTGAACCAGAGATAGACGACCGAAATTGGCAAGTAAATATTCTAGATTCTGCTATAATAAATAGGGAAGAATTTGATAGTCTACCATCGGATCAAGAGTCTGAACATAGGGAAGAAGACCTACAGTTAGCACAATTCAATATGAAAGAAGAGCAAGAGTTGGACCCAAGAGTAATACAACTAAAAGAAAAGTTACGAGAAACAGAAGATAACAAATATAAAAAGAATTATTTGGTTTTACAAGAGGATGGACAGTTATATTATATGTGTGAAAGGAACGAACAGCTAAGGAAATATATTCCAAGACATTTGGAAAATGAACTTTTAAAAGCATATCACGATGAAAATGGACATCTCGGTAGAGACAAACTGGTGAAAGCACTTACAAATAAATATTATTGGCCAAACTTGTTTAAATCTGCATGCAAATATGTAGATACGTGTGAAAAGTGCAGATTAAGGAACATGAAAACAATAAAGTCTCCCTTACAAGACACAGATATTCCTCAGTTCCCAATGCAAAAGATTAGTTTAGATATATCGGGTCCACACCCCAGGACATTGTCAGGAAATGTGTATTTAATTCATATAGTAGACGTCTACAGTCTTTGGCCAGGAGGTTTATGCAATTCCAGATAAGAGCGCGGATACTGTCATTAATATTTTTTTACAAGAGTTCGTACCAAGGTTTAGTTGCCCACAAAGTATACTTACAGATAATGGTAGAGAATTTGTAAATAAAAAATTCGAAAAGTTATTAAAAGATTTAAACATAAGACATATAAAGACCTCATTTTATAGACCTTCTTCAAATGCGAAAAACGAGCGTCAACATCGGACGTTATACGACATTATGGCAAAGATTATTGATGAACATGAAAAAGATTGGGATCTATTTTTGGGACCTGCTCTTAGCGCTATTCGTACAAATCAAAATGAGAGCACGGGTTTTTCGCCATTTTATTTAATACATGGGAGAGAACCAATATTACCTATAGATAATTTATTAAAACCTAGACGGAAATATATGGGTGAAGAATTTCAAGAGACCATAATACAAGAAATGCATAAAGCACATGTGAGGTTAAGGAATAATATAATTAAAGCTAGGGAAAGACAGAAAAAGTACAAAAATGTAAATACAAAATTACAGGAGTTTAAGGTAGGTGATAGAGTTTATTACAAGAAGCATAGAAGAAACTCTAAGTTTGATGCTCGTTGGATTCCAGGTTATTACGTTTTGGAAAAACTAGGTAATGTATCGTATATTATAAAGAACCAGGTCACAGCACATATAGCAAGGGCACACGTTGAACACTTAAGAAGAGATGAAGATGAGATAGAAAATAATAATTATAATAATAATTATTATTCGGATGCGAATTTTTTGGATGAACAGGTTGTTAGAGGAGCTACAGTAACCCCAGATCTTAGAGGAGCTACAGTAACCCCAGATCTTAGAAAAGAACCAGAACAAAATCAGTTGCTAGCAAATCCAAGTTACGAAGATACTCAAGAACAGACAATTCCGAAAACAATGGAAGAAGAAAAGGTGAATGAAACTCATTATGATAGTATGGAAGAAGAAATGGGTGCTCCATTTAAAAATACTAGACAAGCAACGAAAAGAAGATTGGACAATCAAAGAGATAAAGAAGTGAAAAGACAGAGGAGAATTAGAGATTGTTCAACAAGCGGAGAAGATATACCTCTACTGGAAAGATCCTTAAGAAAGAGTGATCGACAAATTAGGTGGGATGTTGAACGGAAGAGATTAGCGGCAGCTAAAGAGAGACATACAGACGAAGAAGAAGAAATGGATGAAAAGTCAGAGTCAAGTAGTAGTATGGAGGAAACTAGTAGGTTGTACGAAGAAGAGGATATTGATGTAGAGTTAGCACTTATTCAGAGAAACTTGGAGTTGTTGAGGAAGTGGAAACGTAAGAGATAGATAAATTGAAAGTACTGCAGATAGCAAGTTATAACAGGATTTAGAACTGTAAGTGATGCTTGAAGAAGTATACGAAACAGTGGAAAGGGAAAATGTGGTCTTGAGGTATTGGTACAATGGGTGAATGTACTTTTTATTGCTGCTAGAAATGCCGTGTTTAACGATAAGGATTAAAAGTTATTAGTGATGATTGCTCCAAAGGAAATAATAGACAGACCAGATTTACATTGAGTCAATATTGGTTGGATTAGTGGCCACATTACAAATAGAAAAAAAAAAAAGGGATTCAACATGTAGTTTACAGTGCTTACTTAAGAGGATATTTTGGATGTTATGTTATGAGGGGAGATGGTATAGTAAATGTTGATTACTGATTACTGATTTGTTTATGTGGATAGAACAGAAGTGATTCTAGTTGGTCTGTAGTTAACAGATATACAGATGGAATGTTTAGTCTTCTCGGTCATAAAAATAATTAGTATGAGAGACCAATGTTGGGGGGCCACTATACGTAGTAATATTAAGAGAGTTATAATTGTTTTGAGTCATGAGTCATATATGATATGATGGCTATTGTTTGGTTGTTTTATGGAGCCTAAGTTGTAATGCCTCATTTTGTTTTCTTGATTTGATCTTGAAAAATGATTGTTAATGTTTGATTAATTGATTTAGAATAGGGTGATTGTGTTCCTAGCATTTGAGTTGATAAAGACTATTGGTCCGTAAAAGTGTCCAATAGTGATAGGTAGAATAGAATATTTTATTCTGATTTGATAACATGCATGTTATGTCATTTTAAAAATGTGTTTTTTTCTTCTAGATTAATTTGGAGGATGTGTTCATTTTATTTCGATTACATAAAGGGTTTGGTATATTGAGTTACACGGTTATAAAGTTAGTTAAGTAAGTTTAAGTTTCAAATGAATGAGGTTTTGCTAAAGGTTTTTCGTTCAGAAAAGAGTTAATAAAAACTAATTTGTCCACTGATATAAGGTAGGGGGAAACTTAAGAGTAAATAGTTAAGGAATGCTACGCATTCATTGACTAGTGGGAAACCATAGTTGGTGAACGTGTGTGCACGAATGGATAGACGTATCCAGGGCTTGCACACACGTCACTGTATTTATAAAATAGCAGGATGGGATGTACGGGGGCAAGATATAGGTGCTGTGAAATACCAGCTTTAATTATATTAAAGGTGTTCATAAAATATGAACATGGGCTCATGGTAAAAGGTGAGATAACGAAAAAGGAACAGAATTGTGGTTGGCAATGTCAATGTGAAATATATAAGGTTTATGAAAACTTATGCTCATAAGGTGTTTTAAAAAATTGTTTTACAAAATTTTTTTATTGGCAAGGGAGGTAAAGGGTGAGTGTCTTAAATGTACATTTACTGTATGTCCATGTGGTCAGGTCGTGTATTCATTCTTTATGTTTCTTACTAGGTGCGCACCACTTCTTTACTTTTTCTAACTACATTGTTTTTGTACGTCCTGGCGTTTGAAAGAATGAGAAATTGTATAAGGTCAAAGATTTCGATAAAGAATTTATGAGCTGTTCTTATAATATGTATATTTGATACAGGAAACTAGATGAGCCAAGAAAGAACCAGAATAGTAAAGAATGAGAAATTTTATAAGGTCAAAGATTTCGATAAATAATTTATGAGATGTTCTTATAATATGTATATTTGATACAGGAAACAAGAAAGAACCAGAAATGAAGAATTATGTAGTAGATAACTATATAATGTTGGGGAAATAAAAAGGAAAGAAGGACTGTTTGGATTAACAGGGTTATCATACGTGGTATTATATAAATAAAAGTCGAAGAAGAAGTATATGGGGGGGGGGGGGGGGTTATTAGCAGACCATATCACTGGGAGAAGAGTTAAAATTTATTTACTCAAACTTGATTTTAGGGAAGATTAGAAGACAAAGAGGGAATAGAGTATGGGGATTAGGAGTAAAGAGTTTTCCTTATAAAGGAAAATTCTTTATTCAACATGGGGAGGTGTAACAGTAAGGGAGGAGTATTGGGGTATTATTAGAATCTAGCGGGAAACAGATACAGCACGATTGAGCATCGAGAGTGAAAGGGTGAGAGATGCTCAATCGTGACGTATTAGGTTGGCAAGGGGAGTTAAGATCCGGCCTTTAACTTGTGAGGGAGGAGAACATCGAAGCTTTGTCATCTTATACAAATAAACGTTATGTCAACAAGAAACCAACATGCCTTCGTGTTATTATACACTGGTATACTGACTTATATTCATTAATCCACAGTCCTTCTACTCCTATAACTCCACTACTTTACTACTTATGTCTTATAGCCAACCGCTATGACCTCCAACAATTTTTACTCTTCTTCTATTATTTATCATGAACTTATACTTCTTCTTCATTCACCATCAACATTACACCGTAATTATTTCTTCTTTATTACAACATCTTACTTTATAATACACTTCCCAAGCAAACCGCTTACACGTATGTCCATCGAAATCATTGGTATATAAACAAAAATTGAAGATTATCAAGTGTTATGCAACATATCATACTCTCGCGAACCTCAACAAAACAACACAGGATAGACAGAGGAATGGTTGGTGCGCACCAAGAAGATAGTAAGAAGTAGTCACATTTATCCTCCCTTGCACTCACAAAACTTTATAAAATAAAGTTTTCCAAAAAAAACAAAAAAAAACGAATCATATAATCCATGAAAATGATATGTTCTTCAATTTTGTTCATAGTAAAAATTCTTGTTAAAAGTTACGTCGATCTAAAACTCCATCTTTATACTCTCAAGATTAAAAATATTATTCTACTCTCTGACCTGTATCATTTGTGCAGCCAACAACAGCCAGTAAAATATGACTTTATGACTGTACCTTCCCCCTTGTCTATACTATATCAGTATCCTTCATGGTCGAGACAGAAACACGGAACTGATCCACGACTCTGTTGATCGAGTGAGATGGCAGAACATGACCGCCCACGCTTACCGGCATGGCACATGATGGATGGATGGATGGATCCTTCATTTATAACACATCTTCCCAAACCTCCATGGCTTTCGATCCATATTAAAAACAATTTTACTGTTCATAATTTCTACTTCTACTTATTTCATGCTGTAACCACAGCGCTCCTAATTAATATTGACAATGTTCATTTACTATGAACATACTTACTCCCCAAATACTGTGCTGACATATGTTTACTGCTGACAACCACAGCCCCCTTTTTGAGTTAAACCAATCTCCCCCACAATCCAAACATGGCCTTCAATCCATGTGTTTCTATTAACGCTGACTATCGCAGCACCTATTATAACCCCCACATCCTATTATAAACATCTCTGGCATTCATCGTTCATTTATTATGAACGTATCTAATTTAATCCCTGACCATTATGACATGTGCTGTTATCTACAGCCCCATTTATGGCCACCCTCAGTTAAACTAACCCCTCATATTCCAACTATGACATTCTATCCATGTGCATTCCTATTAACGCTGACTAACGCAGCATCCTTACATACTATTTATAAGCGTTACCCACGTCTACTTCTTCTAAAAATCAGCAAGCTCAACTTCGAGTCACTACAAAATTTACACGTCGAAACTCATGGCACTCACTCCATGTTTACCTAAACTTACCATTAACAAGGCGAATATGTCTCTCTTTATAGTCCAAAGTCGTTTGCTTACTATTTTCTGAACGAAGGATCCTATTACTTATTCAATAAGGCCCAGTCTTATTGATCTAAACCAACTCAGAACAAAATAATAACAGTTTTTTTTTAAAAATTTTAAACAAGTCTTAACAGTCATCAACTTAATATATTGATATTAAACAAGGCAAAATAACTGAAACTACAAATTATGAGTCATTAAACCAAGCATTTCAAAACAAAACGCTTTCCCCCCAAATTGAGATACGTGGTTTTATCCCCGACATAATATACATAATAAAACAAGCATCAATGTAAATCAAGACAAAATTACTTAATGTCATCCAACATTACCGGTCTCTTTTACGGACCGATACTTTAGATGTAAAAGAAGGAAAACACAACAAGTCATATCCTAAAATTAAATGGCACTTAAATAATATGCATCCCGTTAACCACGGTATCCCCGCAATGCCAAAACCACCCAAAAATGTCTATTTACTATAGAGCTCATTAATATGTATTAATACACATATTCCCTAACCTTAATTAAAATAATATAACATAATATACATGATTCATCGGGAAATCATATTCAATTAAAACCTATTTACTTATTATGAGTCAGTTTTTTTTTTTTTTTTTTGGACTTATAACCAATTGTCTACTCGCTAAAGAAAAACACAACAAATCTTAACTAAGCTATCCACCAACCTGTTCTAATTACCACATTCATCTGTAATTTACAGCTACTGTATTTCATTAAATACAGTGGTATCAAATAATTTGTCTTCTAACCTCAATACATAGGTCTCACATTTTAAATCATCCTTCAAAAAATTTCTCTCCTGCTATCTGCAAAATTTCCTATCAATCTATTTGCCATACCTCCACTTCCTCAGTAATGCTAGATTTTTTTCTATAATTGCCATCTCTATATCAATGTCTTCATTTTCATGACGAGAACTTATAATGTCCTCCTTCATACTACTATTTTCATCAGTGTCTGATTTTTCATCCATTTCTTGTTCTTCTGTATTTACGTTACTAGCTTCCAATTTTTTCCGTTCAATATCCAACCTAATCTGTTTATCCTGATTTCTTAATAACCTTTCTAAAACTGGGATGTCTTCGTCACTTGATGAACCTTCCCTAATTCTTTTTTGTCTTTTAATTAATCTTTCTTTTTGTCTATCTAATCTCCTTTTCACTGCTTGTCTAGTATTCTTATACGGAGCGTTTACTTCCTCCATAGACTCAACGCTATCAGGCCTGTATCCATCATATCCCCCGATTTCCTCACTCATAAAAGTTTTTGGTATTGTCTCCGATTGTTCACCCATCAGATTATGTAATGGTGGTGTTATTGTTTGTTTTGGTATAAGGACCTTTTCAGGTTCCGGAGGTATCACATATTTAACTCGTCTGACGAGTTGTCCGTCTGAATAAAACCCTTCTGAATAATTATTATCACTTTTCTGGTCTTCTTCATCTCGACATGTGAACGTGCTAGGTGCCCCGTGATTTGGTTCTTAATCTTATATGAAACTGGGCCTAATTTTTCTAAAATATAGTATCCTGGAACCCAATAACTATCAAATTTTGAATTTCTTCTATGTTTTTTTGTTTTTTTTTAAATAGTAAACTCTATCGCCTACTTTAAATTCTTGCAGTTGTGTGTTTTTATCTGCGTACTTTTTCTGTCTTACTCTAGCTTTAATTACGTTGCTTCTCAATGTTACGTGTGCTTTGTGCATTTCTTGTAAAATCATTTCCTGAAATTCTTCTCCCATATATTTTCGTCGTGGTTTGAGTAAATTGTCAATTGGCAGTATGGGTTCTCTTCCGTATACCAAATAGAATGGTGAAAAACCTGTACCCTCATTTTGATGTGTTTGTATCGCTCCCAATGCAGGTCCTAAGTACAGATCCCAGTCCTTATCATGTTCTTCTACGTTTTTTGTTTTTTGCTAGTATATTGCATAATGTACGATGTTGTCTCTCATTTTTTGCATTAGAGGAAGGTCTATAATAAGAAGTTTTTATGTGTGCAATATTCAGATCTTGTAATAATTTCTCAAACTTCTTGTTCACGAATTCTTTTCCATTATCTGTAAGGATTGTCTGGGGACAACTAAATCGTGGTATGTACTCTTGTAGGAAGATGTTGATAATGAAATCAGCACTCTTATCTGGAATAGGATAAACTCCTGGCCATAAACTATAGCAATCCACTATATGCAGTAAATATATATTCCCCGAGAGTGTCCTAAGATGCGGACCTGAGATATCTAAACTTATCTTATGCATGGGGAATTGGGGAATATCAGTCTCCTGCAGGGGACATTTGATTACTTTCATATTTCTTAATTTGCATTTCTCACAGGCGTCAACGTACTTATAAACGCTTTTAAACATATTTGGCCAATAATACTTATTCTTAAGGGCTTTGCACAATTTATCACGGCCAAGATGACCATTTTCGTCATGATATGCCTTCAAAATCTCAATCTCTAAATGTTTTGGAATGTATTTCCTCAATACACTGTCTTCATTCCTTTCATTCACATAATATAACTTTTTATCTTCCTGTAATTCAATAAAGCTCTTTTTAAAACTGTTTTCACCTGTTTCTTTTAACTTCTGTTTTATTTCTACTATTTTTGGGTCTATTTCTTGTTCTTTTTTCATATCGAAATGTACTCAGCGTGGTTCTTCCGCAATTGGTTCAGAATCTTGTTCTGTCTGTGAACTTCCAAAAACTTCTCTATTTAATTTGGCAGAATCTAGTATATTTACTTGCCAGTTTCGGTCATCTATCTCGGGTTCACCCTCATCTTCAGTATTCTCAGATATCTATGGATAGGGATTCTGGATAATAAATCGACACAGATGTGCTCCTTACCTGATATGTACTCTATCTTTGCGTTATAACCTTGAAAATTTAGCACCCATGTTTGTATTTTCCTGTTCTGTACTGGAGCCTCTAGTAAAGATTTTAATGGCGTGTGATCAGTTTTAATAATGAAATTGGCGTTGTGTAAGTAATAATTTAATTTCTGTAGCGCATAGTGGATAGCGTAGGCTTCTTTTTCCACTGTCGACCACTTTTTTTAGATTTACTAAGTTTATGTGACAGAAAGTATATTGGTCTTTCGTTCCTAACTCCTGGTATTCCTGAATTTTCGCCTTCGTATGGTTGCGTTAAACATGCTCCTATGGCATTATCTGAAGCATCTGTATATAATATCAATTGTTTGTCTAGATCTGGATGTGCCAATAATGGAACTATTGTTAAACTATTTTTCAAAAAATCAAATGCTTTCTGACAATCTTCATTTCATTTAAATCTTGCGTATTTGAAAGTCAGGTTTGTGATGGGTTCTGCTATTTGTGCAAAATTTGGAATGAACCGACGATAGTACGGACACATACCGATAAAAGCTCTAACCTCCCTCACGTTGGTCGGAGAAGGTAAATCTCTAATGACTTTCACTTTATCCTGATCTGGTTTAATTCCTTCTCTATCGATGATGTACCCCAAGTACTTAGTTTCTGTTTTTAGAAACTCACATTTACTCAGTTTCAGTTTAACATCGTGTAGTCTTAGCCTGTCAAAGACTAATGTTACATGTTTTAGATGGTCTTGTACGTCTCCTGCTGTGTAGATCAAAATGTCATCTATGTATGCTAATGCGAACTTTTGCATGCCTTCTAATACTTGATTTATTAATAACATATAATGAGAAGGAGCTGTCCGTACGCCAAATGGCATTCGTAAAAATTCGTAAGAGCCTGCGTTAGTACAGAAAGCACTTTTCTTCTGAGCATCAGGTGACATAGGGATACACCAAAATCCTGACCTTGCGTCTAACGTAGTAAAGAAGGTTGAACCATTAAGCAAGCCCAATATATCGTCAATCACCAGCAATGGATAAGCTACATGTTTAGTAATTTTGTTTAGGGCCCTGTAGTCACAGCAGAACCTGTGAGAACCGTCCTTTTTGGTGACAATTACAATCGGCAACGACCATTCTGACCTTGATCTTGTTATTATTCCTGCTTTTAGCATATCTTCTATAGCTTTTTCGACAATTTCTCTATTTCTTAAAGGAGTTCTATATGGTTTCAAACTGATTGGTGGGTGGTTTTCTGTGTCTATTTCCATTGTAATTGTTTTGATCCTACCCAGCTCCAAGTCATTAATAGCAAAAACATCCTGGTTTTCTCTCACTAATTCTTCCAATATTTTCTTATACTCTTGTGGGGCCTTTAATTGCGATAATAATTCTTGTTCTCTCTTTGAGAGTGACGTTGCTTTGCCTAATGAATGTACTTGAGATGGATGTTTTCTAAATGGATGGATCAATTCATCATTATGTACCTTCCAAGTACGTCTATTTCTAGTATTGATTCTTTTAATGGGGGTTTCTGGATAGTTATTTCTCGACATTTCTTCTCTTCCTGTTGTTAATATGCTGTTAGGATCATGTGCTACTTTGGCGATCACACACCCTCTGTACAATTTAATCTCCTTCCCTGTGTTGTTAATAACCATCACTGGAAAGTTAAAGTGTTTATCTAATGTCATTATTCCATCTGGGACTTCTAAACCAGGTTCGTCTATTATCTCTTTTTCCAACTCTGTTATTGTAATTGTTTGTCCCATCGAAAAATAAGGATTTTTTTTTCATTTCTGCCTGTATCAGATTGCCCGTCTGTGGTTTTAAGGTCATGGACATTCTTACTCTGACCAGTGCCGATACGTGCATATCCTCCTCTAAATCTACATAAACATCTTGAAATCTCAACTTATGTAAATCAAAATAAAGTCTTACACAATTTTTCAGTAAGAAATCCCTACCTAGGATCATGTTCCTATTTAAATCTTTGACTACATGGAAAAGGTGTCTTACATTTATCCCTCCTAATTTGAAATTTATCATCGTTTGACCTACCACCTCTAAATTTTGTCCGGTAACAGAATGAAGGGTGTCCTGATTCCTGAATATTCTGAATTTTTTAAATATGCGGTATAAGAATTTTTCCTTAATCACGCTGACTTGAGCTCTCGAATCAATCAATGTTCTAATTCTAAATTTTCCTATTTCTATTATGCATGAACTGGGATCAGTCATATTCACTGAGAACTGTTTTATCTCTCCAAGTTGAGGCCATTTTCTATATTCTCTATTTCTCATATACTTGTCATTTGGGTAATTGACATATTCCTTAATTCTTGGGACCTTTTTATTCAGTAAGTGGGTCCTATTCAGTAAGTGGGATGCCAGTTTCCCTGACCTCCTGGCCTTGCAAAATTCCTCTGCATTTCTCCAAAATTTCTATTTGGTCTACTATTAACACTTCTATTCTGTGCACTAACCTGAACACGTCGGTTGCTACAAAATCTATAACTGTGTCCTTTCTGTCCACAATTCCAACATACCATATTTGTACTACCTACTGTCTCTCTTATAGGATTTCTCGTTTGTCTTCCTCTATCGTGAGTACTTTCATTATTCCCCTGCAGTGTCTGTATATCTCCCCGTCTTCTCCATCCATACCTTGCTTGTCCTATTTCCATAGGTTCCTCTATTCTGTCTTCTCTATTGCTTCCCATTTCTCTTCCTACCCTTAATCTAAATCTCCTTCTCAAACTTTCTTCTTGTATGGCTATATCTACAGCCTGTAATAACCTAGCTGGATTTTCCCTCATTAATTTGAATTTCAGTCCATCCGACTTTATTCCATCCACGAATATCCCAACCAGCATCCTTTCTACCTCTTCGCCTTGTACATTCTGTCCTAAAAACGCCTCTTCAGCTAGATTAATTAGCCTATCGCTATACAACTGAACGCTTTCTCCATTTTCTTGTCTAAACTGTCTAAATACTGAAAATGCATGTTGGGGATCTGTTATCTCTGCGTATTTATGTGCTAAATCATCCTTAAAATGTTCCCAAGTCTCCTCTATTCCTGCTTCTAATTTTCTCCTAATATGATCCGACACCGGCGTTACACTTGTCTGGTAAGCACATTTTTTCTTCTCTTCATCAGTGGCTCCTACCAAAAAAGCGTGTTTCTAGATGGTGTGAGGATTTTTGTGGGTTTATAGAGAATTACAGAAGTTCCAATGAGTGAAGTTCTATAAAGTATATCTCTCTATTAAAGATACAGGTTAGTAACAGCAAGTTTTGTCTAGAGGTATTGATATTTATTCTCGCAGAACCTTTGTAGAGAAACCATTTAGAATTTGGCTCATCGAGTACCCCCACTGTGAGAAATTAGACCTAAGTTTAAGTTCAACACAGAATCTTTAGTAGATGATTTCTCTTCTAGGTTATATAGAGATCTTGGCTGTTAGCCACAGCAACCAATGGAAGCAGTTCTCTCATCTTCTAGCTGACTGTGCTCTGGTCGCCAACCTCATTCTGATCTCTTTAATTATTTCAAGTGACACAAGACACTTGGACAAATGACCACATTGACAATTGAACCATTGTAGTGAACATAAACAACAACAACTGTACTTTACACTGGATGAACAAGACATCAACATGAGAAGATCTTGACAACAGTTGGACAAACATTCACAAAGAATGATCACACCAACAGGTAAGACAAGTCATACATCATGGAAGATACTTGACAACAACCACACAGAACTTCCACAATATCTGTAACCAACAACAACAGTAGAGTAACAGTCACCATGAAGATGCTTGACAACAGTTGGGCATTTCTTTCTCAGTGTACAAGACAATCACAGAGACATGTATCTCAAAACTGTTCTCTTACTACTAATCTTTTATTAATGTCTGCTGAGGTCAAGTGAAGACTCAGGCTTCATATATTGCCAAAAATTTACATTTCAATCATAATTTTATATGCAATATAAGTGACAATGATAATGAAAACCCAAACACATCACTCAATATCCCCACATGACATCAATATAAAACAAACCCTCCTCCTTCACATCTCTACTCCATAAGTTATCCTACACCACACTTTAGGCCTAAATCCTTTCTTCTACTGTCAATGAGGGCAACACATGATAAGCCATAGTTTGGGGCAAGCATAGGGACATTCTGCTCCACTGATCTGTAGACATCCTTTTATCACCTATGATGGGTGTTGGACCAGTCTCAGGTTGCAGTTTTTCCCATGATGATTTTCCAAGTCAGGCTATTCCCTGCTGTCACAGTTCGAAGAAAGTTTACAGCCCTGTCTTTTCAATGGTGAGTTGACTGTTCATGAAGTTGGCACTTAGGACTAGTTTTTACTTTTCCAGTAGAGGAAGATCTAAAAAACCAATATGTCCCAGCATTCTTCCTTCTCAGTCTATCTCCCCTAACGAATTTCTGATGGAACTGAATCACCACACCTAATTATCACTAATCCATTTTTTTTGGAATTTGCTCTATGTATTATTCTTCTTCTCCTTTAGCTGTCAGCCAATATTAATAATAAGCTGTGACAGGGTCAACTCCAAGTGCACCTTTAATGTCCACTCTTAGCCAGTAGTGACATGCTGAAAACCAGGTGATCTCTCCTCCTAAGGTCTCTTCTTGAATTTATCTTGAAGATATTGCTTGGAGCATTTACAAAGATGGAGAGTATCCCTGTCTTAGGCCTTTGATAAAGACTTTTTCTTCAGTGCCATCTGTATAGGCCAGAATTAGTGGATTCAGGCTGAACAGTTGCAACCTGTTGTTCATGTGGTACTTTTTGGAGTCTTATTTTTCAGCTGGAGTTGAAGCCAGAGCTCAGGACTTCCCTAGAGTCATCCTGGTAATTGAAGGCCTCCCCATCTTCCTCATTCTCTGTTAATAAACAAAGGCACAACATGTGTTTTACATCTATTGAAACATTGTCATGGTTATGTAGTACCATTACAGATTCAGAGAGGAATGGGAGGGGAAAGGGAGTGTGATATTCGAACACCCGCCTCTCACTGGTGATGAAGTGCAATTCTATTTGGTGGTTTGGGGTGACATCCTTTCTCAAGGTTCATCCCCAAAATTGTGAAATCATAGGCACATATGCTTACTCAGGGGCAGCTTCACAAGCACCATCAAATCATCATCATCATCATGTTCTTGTGCTCTTTTCCCATTAAACAATTGTAATATCTACTGCAGCAGGTACCAAGCATTATTGCACAAGCAATGTTTTCACACGTGGAATACACATATGAAAGAAAACATGAATTTTCCCTGACAAATAGCATGAGCCTTCCCATGTATTCAGCTGACTAGACACTGTAGGTTATGCCACATATTGCTCCTTATTGGAATGTAGTTCATATAAACCTAAACCATTGTTGCAAAGAACCAGCGCATAACGTCAAAGATAAATTGCATCTAGGCAAATCTATATGAATGCTTTTGGCAATTTACTTGAGCGTAATACAGTCACCAGACATTACAGGAACTTTGTAATTTCTAAAGTGCAATGCAGTCCTGCAAACATGGATATAATAAGCGTCTTTACTTTTACAAATATGAGAGGTTAATTATACAATTACCATCTCATTCACTCAAACATTCTCAGCCATTATAAGGGAAAAGTTACATGCAGCATGTAACAGTAGTCGAGTACTGGGGTATTATTAGGATCTAGTAGAAACAGCTACAGCACGATTGAGCATTGGGACTGAAAGCGAGGAGAGATGCTCAATCGTGACGTAGTGGGTTGTCTGGGGGCAGTTTACATCCCGCCTGAGATCTGAGAGGAGGCCATATTGTCACCATCAAGAAAATAAACAGTCTTTGTATTAAAAGCCAAGTGTTTGTTAGTCTCTGTACACTGTTACAGGACTAATTATGGAGCCTACGACCGAGGATTCGAGCCTGGTATAATCTGGTCTACAAAGAAACAACGCGAAGTAACTATGTAACATCGCGGAGGTCAAAAGATGAGAAGATGATCCTTGCTCCGTTTCTCTAAATAGACAGAAACAATTTCGGCACGCTTTTGAACAACCAGTGAACGTAACAAGGCGCAATGAGAAAGATGGCCAATAAGTATCAGTTATCTGTGAATACAGAGACCAAAAGCCCGGCCAGGGGTGGTCGTCTGTAAGTCTTTTTCAAGACTTGAGATAACAAATAAATTAGCGTCAAGAGGCTTGGTATAGCCGTCACTTTTCATTGTACAACTCAAGAGGCTTGGTAGAGCCGTCGCTTTTCATTGTACAACTCAAGAGGCTTGGTATAGCCGGCGCTTTGCATTGTACACCTCAAGAGGCTTGTCATACCCGCTGTTTTGCAATTTTTTACCTCAAGAGGCCTACCATGGCCGGTGCCTGAACTTTATCGTTTTCAAGGGGCTTACCATAGCCGTTGCCTAGAATTATCACTTCCAAAAGGCTTACTATAGCCTGAATTTTGCCATTTTCAAGAGCTTGCTCCAAGCCGCCACCTGCGTTGTCGTTTGTTTCAACGGGCTACCAAAGCCGCTGCCATACATCGTTGTTTCGGGGAGCTGACCAAGACTGCTCTATGATCGTGTCTGATCGATTTGAAACTTGCTGTCGGAAAGTGCTGCTCTTTGATCATTCAAAAACAGGGACACCCACGCTCTAGACTTCACAGAACTTTGGCTAAATGGGCAATCCAGAAATCCAGTCGTCTGATCGTTGAGTCAGGTGAGAAAGAACATTTTAATAAAACGATCAAGTCAGCCTCAATGTTAAATAGGTTACCTTCGGTACGCTAATAAATAGAAAAAAAGAACGTTGAAAAAAAAAAACAATCGAGACAGCAAATAAATAAGGGTTGCCCAATGTTTTGTTGACGAGTCCGACTATCTCGGGGCTCCACTGCAATCGAGAGCCGCTTGCTGTTGTCTGTCAGACTGACTATCTCAAGACGTCGATGATGTACTCCATCTCAGAAGGGACCCAACCAGGGGTTGAAGCACGGTACTGAGCATCCCAAGAAGAGAGACTGCCTGAGAAGAACAAACGAACTGTCTGAGGGGCACGATTGGTTTCAACTACTACAGCGTTGAGTGTAATCTGACGGCGAGCCTAGGAAAATACGTCGTGCTTGGATCGAGAAACAGAAGTACGGAAATTTATAAACCTGGTAACTGATTGAACTGTTCTTTAGAAATAAGTGATTGGTGTTTCTTAAATCAGGAAATTACAATTGTGAAGTTGTTTGCTTGCTCTGTTTAAATATATTTCAGCATGGCGGAACAAGACACCTTAGCACAAGTTTTGACGGGGGTAGGAACAGCGGTAGGCAGACTTAATATGGTTATTAAACATCAAGGAATGGCAACAGAAATTGTGAAGTTTAGTGGACAGGCAAGAGACTTTAAGAAATGGGTCACTTCCATAGAAAAATATGCGTATTTAATCTCAGCAACAGATGAAGAAAGAATGAGAATGGCTTATCAGACGGCAACGGAACCGGTCTCGGATCATATAAGAAGAAAGTTAGAGGCCAGAGTAGATGAGACATGGGAACAATTCAAAGAAGACCTAGCAAGGAAGTATGCGGAAATAACGGATCCACAACATGCATTTTCGGTGTTGAGACAGGCTAAACAAAATAACGGAGAGACGGTACAATTGTTCAGCGATAGGTTGATTAACCTGGCTGAAGAGGCATTCTTAGGACAGAATGTACGAGGAGAAGAGGTGGAGAGGATGTTAGTAGGGATTTTTGTAGATGGCATAAAATCCGATGGTTTGAAATTTAAGTTGATGAGGGAAAACCCTGAGAGATTATCACAAGCGGTAGATATCGCGGTACAAGAAGAAAATTTGAGACGTAGATTTAGATTGAGAACAGGACGAGAAGTAGGAAGTAATCGAGAAGACAGAGTTGAGGAGCCCATGGAAATAGGACAAACAAGATTCGGATGGAATAGAAGAGGAGGAATACAGACGTTACAAGGTAGAAATAGATATGATAACGAGGAAAGAAGAAATATGAGATACCCTACAAGGGAGACAGTAGTCAACACAAATAGTACAAATATTGTGTGTTGGGTTTGTGGTCAACGGGGACATGTTTCTCGTTTTTGTAATAACAGGCGTGTCCAGTCGAATACACAGGGTAGACATGACAATAACAGAGTGAGTAGGAATGTTGTAGATAGACACAGGAATTTTACAGGTACAAGAACGCAGGAAAACCGGCGCCCTACCTATTAAATGGGACCTATGGTAGGAAGGGAAATAATAAGGTCCCAAGGTTTAAAGAGTATGTTAATAATAGGTATAGTAGGACGAACAGAGAATATTTTCAATTAGATGAAGTCAAGCAATTTATAGAAAATAAAACAGATTATAGCTCTTGTATAATAGAAATAGGAAAGTATAGAGTTCGTACATTAATTGATTCGGGAGCTCAGGTTAGTGTAGTAAAAGAAAGTTTTCTATACAAAATAGTAAGAAATTGTAGGGTATTTAAGAGTCATAATAATTTACACTCTGTTACTGGACAGAATTTACAAGTAATTGGACAAACAATGATAAATTTTAAGTTAGGAGGGATCAACATAAGACATCTTTTTCATGTGGTGAAGGATTTAAATAGAAACATGTTGATAGGAAGAGATTTTTTAATAAAAAATGGAGTAAGACGTTTCTATGATTTGCATAAATTAAAATTCAAGGACGTCTATGTAGATATGGAGGAAGACATGCATATATCAGCACTGGTTAGAGTTAAAATGTCCACGACGTTAAAACCACAGTCGGTTAATTTGATACAAGCAAAGCTGAAGAAGAACCCATATTATGTGGCAGGAAAAACAGTCAGAATCACTGAGTTACAAGAAGAAGTAATTGGTGAGCCTGGTTTGGAAGTTCCGGATGGAATAGTGGCGTTGGATAAACACTTAACCTTTCCAGTGATGGTTATCAACAACACAGGTAGAGAAATCAAATTATACAGAGGATGTGTGATAGCCAAACTAGATCATAACATTAGTGACATATTGGCAACAAATAGAGCAGAAATGTCGGGAACAAGTTATTCAGAAACTTCTAGTGAAAGAGTTAATAACAGACGCGGACGCGGAAGAAGAGGGAACGTCAGAATGGATGAATTGATCCATCCATCCAGAAGAAATAAAGCCCAAATACATTCACTAGACAAAATAACAAGAGAACAAGAATTGTTGTCACAGTTAAAAGCTCCGACAGAAAATAAGGAAGTATTAGAACAACTTATAAAGCAAAATCAGGATGTGTTTGCAGTTGATGATTTAGAATTGGGAAAGACACAAACAGTTACAATGGAAATAGACACGGGAGATCATCCACCAATAAGTTTAAAACCATATAGAACTCCATTAAGAAATAGAGAAATCGTGGAAAAGGCAATAGAAGAGATGTTGAAAGCAGGAATAATAACAAGATCGAAGTCTGAGTGGTCATCTCCGGTCGTCATCGTGGCCAAACCTGATGGTTCGAGTCGCTTTTGTTGCGATTACAGGGCGTTGAACAAAATCACCAAGAATGTAGCGTACCCACTGCCGGTAATTGATGATATTTTAGGGCTGCTTAATGGCTCTACATATTTCACGACGCTGGACGCAAGGTCAGGATTCTGGTGTATTCCGATGTCGAAGGACGCGCAAAAGAAGAGTGCTTTCTGTACCCATATGGGCTCTTACGAATTTTTACGAATGCCTTTTGGGGTCAAAACTGCGCCCTCTCACTACATGCTCTTAATAAATGAAGTATTAGAAGGTATGCAAAGGTTTGCCCTAGCCTATATAGACGACATACTCATTTTCACAGCAGGAGACGTACAGGATCATTTAAGACATATTGAATTAGTGTTTGACAGGTTAAGAAAGCATGATGTTAAATTGAAGCTTAGTAAATGCCAGTTTTTAAAGACAGAAACAAAATATTTGGGGTATATTATAAATAGAGAAGGTATTAAACCAGACCAGGACAAGATAAAGGTTATTAAAGAATTACCTCCTCCAACTAACGTTAAGGAAGTACGTGCGTTTATAGGAACATGTGCATATTATAGGCGGTTTGTCCCAGCGTTTTCAAAGATAGCAGAACCTATTACAAATTTAACAGGCAAATACGCTAGATTTAAGTGGGATGATGAGTGTCAAAAGCATTCGAGTATTTAAAAAACAGCTTAACACTGGTACCACTATTGACGCATCCAGACTTAAACAAACAATTAATACTATATACAGATGCTTCGGACAATGCAGTAGGAGCATGTTTGGTTCAACCATATGAAGGTAAAGAGTCTGGAATACCAGGGGTTAAAAATGAAAGGCCAATCTACTTCTTATCTCATAAACTTAGCAAATCACAACGAAAATGGACTACTATTGAGAAAGAGGCATATGCCATTCATTACGCTCTTCAGAAACTAAATTACTACTTACATAACGCAAATTTTGTTATTAGAACTGACCATATGCCTTTAAAGTCTTTTTTAGAAGCTCCAGTGCAGAACAGGAAAATACAGACGTGGGCGCTGAATCTACAGGGATACAACACAAAAATAGAGTACATTCCAGGTAGGGTTAACACATGCGCTGATTTATTATCTAGGATTCCGTACCCACAGTCATCAGGAGACACAGAAGATGAAGCTGAACCAGAGATAGACGACCGAAACTGGCAAGTAAATATTTTAGATTCTGCCATAATAAATAGGGAAGAATTTGAGAGTGTACCATCGGATCAAGAGTCTGAACATAGAGAAGAAGACCTACAATTTGCACAATTTAATATGAAAGAAGAACAGGAGTTGGATCCAAAAGTCATACAAATAAAAGAAAAATTAAGAGAAACAGAAGATAACAAATATAAAAAGAATTATGTGGTTTTACAAGAGGATGGACAGTTATACTATATGTGTGAAAGGAACGAACAGCTAAGGAAATATATTCCAAAACATTTAGAAAATGAAGTTTTAAAAGCATATCACAATGAAAATGGACATCTCGGTCGGGACAAGTTGGTAAAAGCACTTACAAGCAAATATTATTGGCCAAACTTGTTTAAATCTGCATGCAAATATGTAGATACGTGTGAAAAATGCAGATTAAGGAACATGAAAACAATAAAGTGTCCCTTACAAGATACAGATATTCCTCAGTTCCCAATGCAAAAGATTAGTTTAGATATATCAGGTCCACACCCTAGAACATTGTCAGGAAACGTGTATTTAATTCATATAGTAGACGTCTACAGTCTTTGGCCAGAAATTTACGCAATTCCAGACAAGAGCGCAGATACAGTCATTAATATTTTTTTACAGGAGTTCGTACCAAGATTTAGTTGCCCACAAAGTATACTTACGGATAATGGTAGAGAGTTTGTAAACAAAAAATTCGAAAAGTTATTAAAAGATTTAAATATAAAACATATAAAGACCTCATATTATAGACCTTCTTCAAATGCTAGAAACGAACGTCAACATCGGACGTTATACGACGTTATAGCAAAGATTATTGATGAACATGAAAGAGATTGGGATCTATTCTTGGGACTTGCCCTTAGCGCTATTCGTACAAATCAAAATGAGAGCACGGGATTTTCACCATTTTATTTAATACACGGGAGAGAACCAATACTACCTATAGATAATCTGTTAAAACCGAGACGGAAATATATGGGAGAAGAATTTCAAGAGACCATAATACAGGAAATGCATAAAGCACACGTAAGATTAAAGAATAATATATTTAAAGCTAGGGAAAGACAGAAAAAGTACAAAAATGTAAATACAAAATTACAGGAGTTTAAAGTAGGTGATAGAGTTTATTACAAGAAACATAGAAGAAACTCTAAGTTTGATGCTCGTTGGATCCCAGGTTATTACGTTTTGGAAAAACTAGGTAATGTATCGTATACTATCAAGAACCAGGTCACAGGACATGTGGCAAGGGCACATGTAGAGCACTTAAGAAGAGATGATGAGGAGAAGAGAAATGGGAATTATAATAATAATTATGATTCAGACACCGGATATTTAGATGAACAAGTTGTCAGAGGAGCTACAGTAACCCCAAGTTTTAGAAAAGAACCAGCACAAAATCAATTGCTAGCAACTCCAAGTTACGAAGATATTCAAGAACAGACGATTCCAAAAACAATGGAAGAAGAAAATGTGAATGAAACTCATTATGATAGTATGGAAGAGGAAATAGGTGCTCCATTTAAGAATACTAGACAAGCAACAAAAAGAAGAATGGATAAACAAAGAGATAAAGAAGTGAAAAGACAGAGGAGAATTAGGGATTATTCAACAAGCGGGGAAGATATGCCTCTACTAGAAAGGTCCTTAAGAAATGAGGATAGACAAATTAGATGGGATGTTGAACAGAAGAGATTAGCGGCTGTTAACGACAGACATACTGAAGAAGAAGAAGAAATGGATGAAAAGTCAGAATCAAGTAGTAGTATGGAAGAAACTAATAAGTTGTACGAAGAAGAAGATATTGATGTAGAATTAGCACTTATTCAAAGAAACTTGGAGTTGTTGAAGAAGTGGAAACGTAGGAAATAGATAAATAGAGAATACTGCAGATGGCAAGTTATAAGTTTCAGGATTTAGAGGTAAAAGTGATGCTTGAAGAAGTATACAAAACGGTGGAAATGGAAAAGGATTCTATGGACATTTTTTTTTGGTAAAAAGTAGTCTTGAGGAATAGTTAAGCATGTCTCTATATATATATATTTGTAATAGAATTCTTGGTTGAAATTATGTTTCTACTTCTTGACTTTTCATAAATTGGACAAATTGGGTGTTGGTACAATAGGTGAATGTACTCTATAGAAAGGTAGACAAGTTTTTTTTATTGGTGCTAGAAATGCCGTGTTTAACGATAAGGATTAATAAGTTATAGTGATGATTGGTCCAAGAGAAATAATTGGCAGGCCAGATCACAAGTTCGTTGATAAGTAGATGATGGCTACTACATTGAGTTGATATTGGATTAGTCGCCACATCATATAAATGATTTAGGTACCTGAAGTGCAGATGACTACATCTTAGAGAATGCTTTCGGGCAAGTTTTACTACTGCATCTTGAACACGTCTTTACGGGATGGAATCAATGCTTCGACTGGCGGGCTAATTATGTTTTAGATAGCGTTACTCGCCCAAGGGTCAACCAATCAAATGGAGTCCCCACCTCTCATCTACCCTCTCTCGATCTAGAATCTTCGATTCTATTTTTAGTTAGGTTATCAAGACGGCTTACGTTGGTTAACTACCGAGTATTGAGAAATGTAAATGGACTGGGGATGTTAACGTCTGAAACATTATGTTACAGATGGCTAAAACCCATGTTTTGAAATACCTTGCCTGACCACTGAATTTCTCAATATCAGTACCTATACTCTGTTGTTTCAAGGCTGTGTCCAACTTAGATATGGCTCCACCTACTCCACCCAGAACCTGCGTCAAGGAAGCTTCATCCTGAGACATTTTACTATCTTTGTTAACTATATTAATTAACTTCAATCAATTATAGTACTTAATTAAAATAATATAATCACATTTATAATAAAAATAAATTTTTACCATTAAATTTACATTATTCAGCCTGTCTCCAACGGCGGCGTAGAAAGTCTGTAAGTTCCACCCAACGACAAATGTTCTTCAAACTCGCAGGTCCCGTAAACTTCTCAACGATAGTAGTGTTTGCTTCAGTGACATATCGGCTTCGGAAAACATGTTGATTTCTAAGTTCTGGCTTCTGGCTTATGACCTCTGACTTCTGGCTTCACCCCTCGGGCAGTTAGTATAAAGCGATTTGAAATTTCTTCATCCTTGAGCGGTTGGTAAAAAGCGATTTGAAATTTCTTCAGCCTTGAGCGGTTGGTAAAAAGCAATTTGAAATTTCTTCAGCCTTGAGCGGTTGGTAAAAAGCGATTTGAAATTTCTTTAGCCTTGAGCGGTTGGTAAAAAGCGATTTGAAATTTCTTCAGCCTTTAGCGGTTGGTAAAAAGCGATTTGAAATTTCTTCAGCCTTGAGCGGTTGGTAAAAAGCGGTTTGAAATTTCTTCAGCCTTGAGCGGTTGGTAAAAAGCGATTTGAAATTTCTTCAGCCTTGAGCGGTTGGTAAAAAGCGATTTGAAATTTCTTCAGCCTTGAGCGACATAAAAAAAAAAACGACTGAGTTGAAACTTCTTCAGTCCAGAGCGGCATTCAAACAAAACGTCTGCCTTGAAATGATGTTTGACTTTGAGCGGCCTTCAAAAATGGCTTATTTGAATTGAACTCGAACTTGAGCGGTCTTCAAAAACGTCTGACTTGAAATTTTACGCCATCTCTTCAGCCTTGCGTGTGTAGTTGACAACAAAGTTCATGGCGTGGGTTCTTTATACGTTCCCAATTGTGCATCAATGCCATCTGATCAAGTTGATGTGTAATTTTGGAGAACACTTTGCTTGGCCGCGGCAACCCGAGCAGAAATCCTACATCGACGGCACCATTTCGTGTCCTATAACGGAGCAACAGGACACGAATGCGACTGAAGGAACGCAGAGGCCAATTAGTATATACTGTCTGAGTTTATTGCAGGGAACATGTTGATATCAAAAACGTAGCATATTACATGGATGTGGCTAACGTCCTGCCGGGCTGAGAAATTGGTGGTAACTAATCTGTATCCTACCTCTACGTCAACGCGTGAGCGTCCCTAGATACTTAACTACTGGGTGCTCACGCGTGCATCAGCTACTAACCCCTTTTCCCCTTTGTACGCCAACAGAGCCACTCTGTTATATAGTTGTGGCATCCTGACATTCATTGTCAGACGGACATTCATTGTCAGACACCTCAGCTGATGACGAACTTTCACTGGTTTCTTTATCACCACGTGCTAAAACTTTAGACTCATAACTAAAACTTCTTTCTGAATCTTCACTCAAATCCGAATCACTATTGTTTAAAACTGTTTCGAACAATAACCTAGCTTGATATGAAGTCATTCTACGAGGCCACATACTCGTGGGCGTTTCCATTTGTGGAAAAACCAAAACAAACAAATTACACGCTACTTTAAAACTTAAAAATTCACAAGAATTAATGTTGGCAAATATTTGACCGCACAATGATGATATAGATATGTTCTGGCTGTGTGAATTTTCAGTTTACTGTCACTTAAAATTTCGGAATGGAGCAGAAATGTATCAAATAAACCACGGATCATTCTGTGGCGAAAGAATAACCAATGGCCACCAGTGTCGGTCAATTGTGGCGATGTATAGGCCGCTAGTAGCGAAAGAGTTAGAGGCATTTCGAAATCTTCTATTGGTGAGAATGTAATCAATATGATTTCTGATCTTATGATCAGGACTGCTCCGTGTCCATAATCTCCTTGGGTGCTGTTGATACCAGGTGTTTCCAATAATCAAATCATGCTCTGTTGCCTACTGTACAAGTCTGCAACCTCTTTTATTCTGTTCCCCTAGTCCATACATGCGTACTATGCATCCGTCCTGTTGATTTCCAACTTCGGCATTCAAGTCACCCATTAAGATATTTACTTCAGAATTCTTGCATTTCTTGAAGGCTTTCTCTAAATCATTATAAAATTCATCAATGCTGTCATCACTAGTGTCTGTTGTTGGTGCATAAACTTGTATGACGTTGACATCTAAAGGTCTCCCACTCAACTTCACCAGTAACACTCTGTCTGATACAGCCCAATATCCTTTGATCGATTTTGCTCTCTCTGTATCCATTATAATTGCTACTCCTCGCTGTTGTTTCTCTCCACCAGAATAGATTATTCTCTATTCCTCAGATGTTATAATGCCCATTCCTGTCCATCTGGTCTCATATATACCTAACATGTTAATATTTAGTCTTCTCATTTCATTCTTAATGTTATCAAATCTTCCATCTCCACTCCTAGTTCTTACATTCCAAGTTCCTACTTTCAATGTTGAAATTCTTTTGCACTCTCGCCTGATGGCGGTATGGAGTCACCTGGTTCACATGACTATCCCTACCGAGCGAGGCTGCTCCTATTGAGCACCCATTTACGCCGTTTATCTGATTATTGATAAGACTGCATGATATTCTTGGCATCTGTAAAGAAGGTAGTTTGCCATTGCTTTCCTTCCTAGCAGTGACCATGCTGGTTGGTGACCGTAGCCATTCTCTCCCAAACAAGGAGATCCTCTGCCTACCGCCGAGAAGCTGGAGACCATAACCTACAACTATCTGTTGGCTGCTCTTCAACTTCATCTACCACCTGCACCCATGGGTTCACGTAACCCTGATCGGGAGGCTAAACGGGTACTCCACCTTGCCCAAGGGTGTCCCGTAGGCTAGCGGAGGGAAGGAGACACCTTACCTCTTCTTTGATATGGGATAACCCTACCCCGCCACCAATTGAATCATACGAAATAAATAGGGAGCATTATATATTTATTTTAGGAAGATACACATAAATTGGTTAATTGAAATAAGATGTTCATAGATTCTTGTCTTTTCAGATGTCAAGATGTAATTTCAGATACAGACAAGATAAATTAAATTAATAAGACATTAGTGATTTGGTTTAGAATTGTATTTTTTGAAAAAAGAAAATGCTTCACATTTTTTTCTCTATGGGGCGGGCGGTGAGTGCAATGATCTAGGTTAGGTCATGGAGCACTTAGTGCTTACAATCCAGAGCTTCACGTAATTCAGCGTGAAGATCGAGCAAGTTACAGATGACACAATCATTGTACCTTCATTCAGTCAATACAACTTCGTTCAGTAATTCTACCTTCGTTCTGTCATTGTATCTTCATTCAGTCAATACAACTTCGTTCAGTAATTCTACCTTCGTTCTGTCATTGTATCTTCATTCAGTCAATACAACTTCGTTCAGTAATTCTACCTTCGTTCTGTCATTGTATCTTCATTCAGTCATTATACATATTGTCCCCTCAGAAACTCTGTCTACATGGTATTATGCCTGAAGTACTTGTAGAGAATGTTCTGTTAAGATGTTTTGTGTTATGTGCTTAAGAATGTTGCGTTATAATTGTTAGTGTTCTTATCTTAAGGCAGATGACATAGAGTAATATTTATGATTACAGCAATTTGTTTATCTCTCATGTTTACTTGTATTTTTAAATCGGTGAAGTAATGCACAAGTAGCAGTGTTATCTGTGAAAACATTCTTACTTGTTTTGGAAATTTTTCGTAAAATTATTGTGCATTTTCCCGTTGATGGTAATAAAATTGTTACTGAATATTTTTAATGGGCGTTTTTTTTTTTGGGGGGGGGGGGGGGGTATCCTAATTAGCCCCTGGACGTTGAGTTTTGGATAATAAAATAAAACCTGTGAGGATATCTACCAATAACGTGTATTTATTTATTTTCATTTTATAACATGAAATAAAAAACAAAATGAATCTATGATGAACCTGAGGTTAGCATGGTCAAACTAAGAGCACTTGCTCTTAAACTTCTGGTGTGCTGATGCCGAGGTAGCGAGTTCAACCCCTGCTTACGGTCAGTTGCACTAAAATCTTGACTTTTCGTCCTTGACTTGGTGCCATAAATTACAAGTACCTCTGATGTCAGAGTGGATTTGCCTGATGGCGAGGGACACTGGTAAAACGTCTACACAAATGGGTCAGCACAAAATGATGTTCGAAACGGAGGAGCGGAAGTGTACATAGAATACCCAAATAATCTAGGGACACGGCCAGAGTTTCAACAGGAAAGTACTGCCATAACTATGATGCTGAAATTGAGGCAATCAAGATAGCCACAGAGAAATTACTAAATACCAGCCATGGCACACAGCCGGTGGTGCTATTGACAGATGCAAAATCAATACTCGAAGCGCTCCTGTCTGGGAAATTGCCAGTACTAAGGACACTACTTTCTGAACTTAGCAGTCAGCATAAGGTCACCATACAGTGGATACCATCCCACTGTGGATACCCGGAAACGACAGAGCTGATCGACTGGAACAACCTGATGTGTCCGTTACATGCCACTAAAAGAAAAGAATGATCAAATCAGTCAGAAAGCCACCAAAACCTGCTCAAGATGACTACCACATTATGGACAGACCAGAACAAGTCATTATTCTGCGCCTCAGAAATGGACACAATAGTCTGCGCAACCACATCCATACAAAATTCAAGATTGGTGAAACAGCCATGTGCACATGTGGATTGGCGTCACAGACAGCAGAGCACATACTCCAAGACCTTCTGGCCCAGAGAGACAACAGTGGATGATAAACTCTATGGACCGCTGAGTGAACTAAAAAAAAAAACAATTAAATTCATACAAGAAACAACATTGCAGTTATAGACATATTTCAAGCGAACGAAAGAAGAAGGAAAGCTAATCCACACGCACAAAACAGTCCAGTCAAGAAGAAGAAGAAGAAGAAGAAGAAGAAGAAGAAGAAGAAGAAGAAGGAGAAGAAGGAGAAGAAGAAGCTGTACATTTATGAAAGCCTCATTGGATGGCAGGATATGGTCCGTATTGTGGCCCACACTGGGGGCCACGGGAAGTCAAGCGACTGTACTGGACAGCCCGTTGGGGGAACCACCTGTAGATGTTGAGACGATGATGATGCCTCAACTATGAGCCGCGGATATCCAGAACACATAGGCTGAGATCTGTAGAAATATATGAATGCCTACGCAATTTGGCATGACAAGAGAGTTGATGAAAAAAATTTAAAAAAGAAGCAAGTGAAATATTTTGGCCACGTTAAAAGACATAAAACCATACTGAAGGGCAAGGTTGAGGGCAAGCGAGCAAGAACTAGACAACGATACAAGTGGGAAGATAACATCAAGAGATATACGAACATCAGTCTGACAGATGTACAGTCAAGGCGAGAGGCAGGCAAAGTTGGAGATCCATTGCAGCCAACTTTCATAGTGGAGACGGCACCTGATTGATTGATTAAGATGATGATTATATCCAACACAGATGTGCATCGGATCCACTGTCCATAACTCGTGGCACAATCAGGCATCATTTGCGGATTTCTGTGATGCATACCGAAAAAAGGAAGAAGAAGAAAGAGAGGGAGGGGGGGGGGGGTGAAGAAGAAGAGGATTCAGGGGGAGGAGGCAGAGGATAAGAAGGAGGAGTCAGAAGCATACGAAGTAGCAGAAGACGTCGTTTAACATCATGGCCTAACTATTTGACTCCTATTTAAAAAAAATCTTTTTCTCATTTTAGATTCTCTATGGTAGGGGTGGGCAAACTTTTCGTGAGGAGGGCCACATTGACACATGTAAAGCTATTGGCGGGCCGCATATATATATATATATATATATATATATATATATATATATATATATATATATATATATATATATATATATATATATATATATATATATATATATATCCATTTTGTTTATAGCAACCTATCACAATAAGTAATTATTAATTATTTATAGGTTATTAAGCAGTATAAATAACTAATTATTGCAATTTTATTTTACTTATACACTTATACATTATATTTGACAAAATGGACAAAAACTTTTACTAATTTGTTAACACGATTTTACAACTTGTTATTATAACAAATATTCTTTATTATCTATCAATGGCTTTAATTTAGACACACAGCGACCACACTGTTACTACAGTTTTTGATTTCTAATGAGATGTATGTAACTGCGCAATATTTGACAATATTCTTGAAATCTGCAGCAAGTTTAATTGTTGAAATTCGCATGACAGCATGCAAGTTGCAGTCCGACAATAAAGACCTATTCTTAGATTTGTTGATCTTCAAACAAGAGAATGTTTGTTCGCAAATGTTTGTTGATCAAAATAATGATAAAAGTTGAGCTGCAAAGTTTTTCAAATTGGGAAATGATTCTTGTGATAAAGATCCATAGAAATCCAGCAAATCATCTGTCTTGAATTTCTCTTTCAGGTCATGATCTGCTTGTAAGTCAAACAGTTCCAACTGTATGTCCTCTGTGGCTGTATCAACTTCTGCACTAAAAGGTGAACTGAGAATATTGAACTATGGCTCTAATTTCTTGAAATCTTGGAATCTCCATCCAAATTCTTCAATCAATGCATCTAACTGGACTTTGTATTTTTCAGTCATTTCACCAGAAATGATTTCTTGTTTCAGCAAAGGGAAGTGACAAAATCTTTTTTTCACTTGCTTGTCTGGATAAAAGAGAGAGTTTTGTCTGAAATGATTTTACATATACATACAATTCATGTGCAAAAACACCATTACCCTGATGTTTGACATTCCGTTTATTTAACTTTTCCATAATTTCAATGGCAAACATAAAGTCTAACTTCCACTCTTTATTGACAGTGGTAGTATTAAAGTCACATGCAATGCCCTTCATCTTTAGGAACACCACTATTTCTTCTCTGAGTTCCCACACTCGCCTCAACACCTTGCCGAGACTCAGCCATCGAACATTGGTGTGGTTCAGGACATCGGAATGTTCAGTTTCCAAATCGTCAAATAATGACTTGAACTATCTATGATTAAGTCCTCTTGATCTGATGAGGTTGATAACACTGACAACTGGGTCAATAACATGCTTGATTTTCAAAACAGTTTTACACAGACTTTCTTGATGAATCACACAGTGAAGTGGTAATAATTTGTAGTCTGGATATTCTGCTTTAATCTTATCACTTATCAACTTTACCAGACCTACATTTTTTCCAGTCAAAGCACGAGCTCCGTCAGTTGTAACACTTGCCATCTTGTTCCAAACCAACCTAGTTCTTTCAATGCAATTAGTAAGAGCATTGAATATATCATGACCTGTGGTTGTGTCTTTAATGACTCAGCACTCAGTAACTCTTCAGTGAGTTTGAAAGAAGTGTTTATTCCACGTATAAATAGCAATAATTGGGCAGTATCATGTACATCGGTACTCTCATCCAATGCAAGAGAGTACCACAAAAAATTGTTTACTTGCTTCTTGAACTTTATGCATCAAATTGTCACTGATCTTGTCAACACGCCTGACCACAATTCTCCTTGATAAAGTAATGTTGTCAAATTTGTTTTTTGTTTGTTTGTTCTGGACACATAATGTGTGCTGCATCTAGCAAACATTCCTTGATGAACTCGCCATCAGAAAATGGCTTGTTCTGTTTTACAATTATGTATGACAGCACAAGACTAGCTTCAGTTGCAGGATCTTGAATTGAAGACTGTTTAGTGAAAACAATTTGCTGTTCCTCCAAATTTGTCATCAACTCTAGGCATTTGCTTTCCTTCTCTTCGGTCGTTAAATTGTATCAGAAATGGGAATGTTTTGTTTGATAATGTCTTTTTAAATTGTACTCCTTGAAGACAGCCACTGACTCACGACACAACAAGCAAACTGATTTGCTACCAACTTTTATAAAACAGTACTTAGTTGTCCATTCATCATTAAAAACACGGCATTCATCTTCAATCTTACGTTTGTTATTGACACTCATCATGACGGTAAATGAAATTCTGTAAATTTCAACAAAATAACTCAAAAACGATTTAAACATTTTAATTTCTAAATGCCCTCGCGGGCCGCATGCGGCCCGCGGGCCGTAGTTTGCCCACCCCTGCTCTATGGTATATTTAGCAGATTCATTACCAAACAAAAAGTAGGTGTGGATCAAACAACAATGTATGGTGATGATTGGGAAGTAGCGGTGTGTCATCTGATACGAGATCTGATACGAAAGCAAGAGTGTGCCCGAGAAGAAAATGGATTTACGATATTAAAGACACTGTACAATTACATAGAATGACACTATCCAGTGCCACCCATCGGACACTGGAACGTCAACTATTCCTCGCAAGAACTGTTGACTTCAAAAGTGGAAGAAGAAGAAGAAGATGATGATGCTGATGAGAAAGCAACCTTCTCGATCACAAGCAAGATGTCCCGCGTCCGATACACTCATCTGGAGATCATCCGCCATATCCTGCACCCATCTTCTCTTTGGTCTTCCTCTTCCTCTCTTCCCAGGCATATACTGTTATAGTACAGGTATAGGGACGATTATAAAACGAGTCCCGATGGTATTTTCAAAAAGGGTTTATTGAACATAATAAGCCGAAGAATATTACACAAATTACATGGTATGATGTTCACTTCTCCAGACCTTGGCTGTAACTCACTTCCCCAAAAACCCTACGTCCCGGCTTGAGCATCCTTAGTAACGTTCTTATAGGATGCTCAACCGTGCCTAAACCTTGCACATCAAACCTATTAACAGAGATGGTACTCACTCTGTTATAGACCTCCCTTTCTTTAAAAAGACTTTTCTTCAACAGTCTTAACCCCTAACCCCCTTATTCTAAACATTCTTTCCCTCATCAACACCTTAACCCCCCATATTCTTTCTCCAAGCCATCCCAAACTAACTCTATCTTAAGTAACTACTTTCACTTCTACTAATTCTCCACTTGTCTCTTATCATTGTCCCATATAGCAAATCGCTATGAAGTTATACTTCTTCTTCGTTTCTGACTCTTTAAGGTTTCATTACAAAAATAAACTCAGTTCATAAAGAAATCCACATATATTATTTACATATCCTATCACAAAAACCCCCTCTTGTATAGGTATCTATTATACCTCATAATATTTAAATCTCAGTTTTATACAACACATCATAACATATATGTGTACCTTTTTGAAATACTTCTTCTTCTCTTCATAAGCAATCCGCTTAAACCTTCTTATCACGATCTCAAAAATTCAAAACGCCGTACTCTTCTGATACTACCTCAAACTCCCTATTGTCATCACTAACAGTATTACCTCAACATTACTAATTCTCCACTTTCAACCAAGCTGAGAACACTCGTACATGATAGAAAGACAAAGAATCGGTGGCCACCGGAAATTAAAAGAACTAGAACTCTTTTTCACAAAAACCACACTCATACTTACCCCCCCTATGTTACCTGAGACTTTATGTAATAAAGTCTAAAACAATTCCACAGTTCAATTATACCACTTATTATGGCAATTTCACAGTTTGCGCTGCTATCTACAGCATCAAGCACCAACCATCAAAAATATTATTCACTCCTAAATGTCTATATATTACAGACAGTACACAAATAAAAAAGGTCCATTATTTCTCAAGACCTCCTCCAACATTATACACCTCACCTCACATAACTAATCTTCTCCTATACCTCACTCAGAATTCCCTCTTAATCTCGCCGAAAACTTCAGCAACCCACTAATGTCCATTTATTATGGGCATATCTCCTGAACCTCAATTTATGCCGTTATCAACAGCAATAATATACCGCCACTGAACTCATGTCTGTGACTGCTTGCAATCAATGTTATTCTCTCTCAGTCCATATATCACGGACCCCCAAAACCTCATGGCATTTTATCTATGTTCGCTGTGAGCATTCCACACTGACAATGTCCATTTCTCACTAACATACTTACTTCCCTTTACTATTGTATCCACAGTATATATAAAAAAAACATGGGATTCAATTCATGTTTTACTATTTGTCTGTCTGGCGCAGCACTTATTATAAGCGTTACCCATATCTACTTCTTCTACAAACCAGCCATCTCGTGTCTCTTATGAAAGTACATCATGGCTCTAAATCCATGTTCACTTTCGTCCCCATGGAGACCATGTTTTACAATTGTCCCACGTCTTCTGAACGTAAATATGTATCCAGAACTCCCAAGGACCCTATTAACTAGTTTCTGTTTTAAAACTTCACCCAATCAAACGTCAAAAGAAAAACAATTTTTCTGAAAAGTAATTATTTTTTTAAGAATGGTCAACGGCAACTCAATAAAAAAATTTGAAATTAACTGATCAAGTAACCTGCCAATGTTCAAACAAGGCAAACTTAAATAACGGCATAACTCATGAACAATCGAAGATACAATCATAACAGAACAATATCCCCCCCCCCCCCCCTTGATATTTAAATATGTTTTCATAAATCCCCACAAAATGAAACAAGCATCTACTTAATCACCATAGAAAATTACTTAGTGCTATATAAAAACACCAGTCTCTTTTACGGACTGGTGTTATATACATAAAAGACTGAAAACACAACAATCCTATTCTAATAATCAAATGGCAATCATTTTACAAAATCATGTCAATCAAAAAAAAAATAATATAACATACCATATATGATGCATTGAAAGCTCAAATTCAATAAAAACAACTATCTTCTCGCTAAAGAGAACCTTTTTCAAAAAATAATTCTACATAGTGAAATAATAATATTCACATAGAATTAACTACTTAAAGTAACCAAACAACATTGGTCTCTTCTACGAACCAATGTAATACATATCTATTCACTACAACGGCTACTCTTATAACCGTAATAAAAACGCTCAATGCTAGGCCAATTAACCTGCATTAATCCCCCCAAAAAATATATGTATATATATATATATATATATATATATATATATATATATATATATATATATATATATATATATATATATATATATATATATATCTGTTATATATATATATATCTGTTACCTACAGACTATATTCTCATCCTAACGTAGAACAATATCTGTTCTCTCAACAAAAGTCATTAATCAACAAATGACTGTACTTTTTCTGGAAGTCAATCGTTGATTATCTCCCCTCTTAATATTTCACTCTTTACAAAACTAATTCCTAACACATTACAATATTTGAAATATAAACCCAAACAACCGCTGTAAACTACAGGTCAAACCATTTTATCTATTCCTAGTGTGGCGGCTATCCCAATGTCATCTACCAGTCATCTATCTACTAAGAGAAATTGTGACTCGTCCCACCAGTTGTTTCCCTTGGATTTGTACCAAGAATTACCACAACTTCCTAAACATTACCGTTAACTACGGTATCTCCACAATGCTACAAGCACCAAAAAATTTTGTCTATTTACTATAGACCTCACCAATACATCTATCTACTATATTTGTCAATAACTAATTCTAATTTTAAGTCTCTCGTCTACCCGACGCAACTAACCTCCTGTATCAGTACTTTCTAACATCTCACCACAACAACTCTAAACTATCCTCCACTCTCTCCTAGCGTTCTCATACCGCGATGATAGTCAAACCAGTCACACTTATTGGAACACAGTCTATAGTGCTCTATTTATAATGCTCCGACATTCATTTAGCTAATCTTGTTTACCTCACTATCTTTCACTCCTCCTCCTATTTATCGGGACTCTTTCAGAAACAGCAAACCACACCACATATTACTAACGACAGACCTCACTCCGATTGAGCAAACCATCTTCTCTCATTTCTCAGTATCAGGCATTCATGCTTCGACATGTCCCTGCCAACAATACTAAATCTGTTTTATGAAACGTCATTCAAAATGTTAACTCTCTTTCTGTCAGCCTGTCATAAAATTTTCATCGATTCATTCCAAGATCACACATTCCAAACAAAAGACATCACACCTTTCTAATCACCTACTTTAACAATTTAGCACAATCAAAACAGAGGCAACGACTATAACCAAAGAAGAACAAACAACAACAATTCAGCTAAACGAACATTTCTCTAAACAAGTAAAGAGTCTCAAGTGCCTAGAAAGTATAATATCATCAAATGGCAAACCAGAAAACGAGATTGAAAACAGGTGCAATAAGGCTAATCAACTCACTGGACAAATGGCATCAATACAAAAGAACAAACATGTATCAATAACTACTAAGCCTAAGCGTGTCGATCACTTCCACAGACAGTGACACCAGATATACTAAACGCCTCGTACATGCATGCGCTACTACTACTAATCAGCTGACATCGTTCTATCTATACACGACGCACATATGTTTGTCTACATTTTTACACATGCAAGAACAACGCATTACCAGACGAATTACTTCAACACTCAACAGGACTTTCACAATTCAACTGTTTTCTTATTTCTACTTTTCTCAATCATTTACTCCTTTTCAAAGGTCAGAACCTACACATTATCTCTCGCAAACTATATCTCTTTTACACATTAACTAGCACTATCAACGATCTCTCAGAACAAACCTCATTTCGCTGAGCCACTAACCTCGTAACTGTCAACAACTCATCTGACAGGCACTATCGGATACTTCTCCCACGCCATACAAGAAACTTGCAAGTCGTGTGCGAGGAAAATAAATGGTACATTTTATTGCCGTTGGCTCGCTACAAGCAGGTAACAGTCGCTAGTAAACACACAACATAAAGCCACAGAAATTATCTATCACTAGTTGCTAACGCCTATGCTAACTCTCTATCTATTTAGTTAAACACAAAACCCCTATCGCTACTCTAACGAAGTGCACACTACAAGTCCTGTCCTCCCGTCTGACGTTCTTTCATCCCGTGGTCACACACCACGCGGATCGACCTTGACCTTGGTGCGTGTTGCCTCACATGGCACGCTGATCGCAGACGTGGTATGTTGAGTGGATACTCAACTTCTCCGTGGCTACCACGAGGCGTGATGCTATCGTGATTAGAGTGCTAACTCTCTGAACAACGCCTGCGTGTCTCATGAGGGAATGGTTAACCATCTCCCATTACCTCATCTCCCCTGCCCTTGCCTCGGGCACCGTATCACCTCCTGGCCTCTTCAAGATTGACTGCTCTTCCTGGCGGAGGGGATGCGGTCGAGTCTTTGACACACACCCACCCCTCCTGTGTTGCGTCATCAACTTTCACTCATTGGTTGTGACGCAAGGGGTTTCTAAAAAAATTAATGTCTTTAATTTTTTAATGTCTTTAATTTTTTTGTCAAAGACTCTAGATAACCTGGCTTTGGGCACTCTAATAGACTTCTACTGACTATTGTCACAGTGTAGCAAAACTTTACTTGGCTACTGGCAATCGCAACAAACTTGACTGGTTGGCGTGAGCCCTCTTCTCACATGCTATATTATATTTATTAGAGGTATGTCTGAACCGGACCGTTGTCTTATAAGACCTGCCCTCACATAGTAAATTAACTTACTACCCATACAAAGTTGACTTTCTTAGGGTCAACACATGAATTGCTTCATGTCCCCCATATAATATTTAACAACCATTATACAAGAGTGTGTGCGACAGGCGTTACCTACTTCGCTTCCGCGTGTAAAGTCCTATTTCACTGTTAAGTTAGTTTTTCGTTGTCTATTATGTCCCCTGACCCGAAGTTATCTCCCTTTGATCTACAAAAAGTGTATGTAATTTATATGTTTGTTTTCCTGGTTGTTTGTGTGTTTGAATGTAATTAATCTCCTAATCTAACTTCTACCCTATGTTTCTATCTCCTATGTGTATGTATGTTAGTTTTTTAAGTGTCATAATTTGGTTAAATGTGGCCACAAACAGGTGTATAACACTAATTCGTGACTACATTCCCTTGTTATGAAACCCAAAATACACTAAGTTCTAAACTATCTTACAGACACACATTCACACTAACACATTCTCACTAACGAAAACCAACATTAACACAGACAAATATAAAAAGTCGCGCCAGGCAGCAGAAGAATCCGCTGACTGATCTCACTCTCTCCCGTCCATTTTCCATTCGCTCTCACTTTCACACCTCCGCCACACCTCTTTCACCCTTAATTCTGTCACACATCTTTTATCCTCCCATACTAATCCTTCCGATTATTTAAAAACCTTGGAGTGAGACTGTACAGGTTTGGCTCAGTTTGAGATAGTTGAGTCCAATGACTCTGCGAAAGTCGCTGCACGAGTCATGTATTTACAATATATTTACATGGACGAGAAAGGGTTGATGGTTTGTCCCCTTGGTCTCATCATCCACTATATTACACTAACATAAAACTCTACATTCTAACATACTAATACTAATTCTATCAATAATTATTTAATGTGTTAACTAAATTTTGTCATGTTAATTGTATGATATACTTATATTAATTCTTATGTTTATCTAATCTAAGGGATGTAATCTAACTATTTAAATGTAATTAATGTGACGTGAGTTATGTACCTTAATTACATGGATAAAATGAACACCAATTATGTACTTTTATAACCCTACTAGCTGACCCGGCCCGGCTTCGCCCAGTCCCTGGTGGGGAGCATCTCATTTAATTCATATAAGTAGTCATATAAGTTCTCGTTCCCGTTACCGACTGTCTGTCTGTCTGTCTGTCTGTCTGTCTGTCTGTCTGTCTGACCCGGCCCGGCATTGCCCAGCTCCTGGTGTGGAGCATCTCATTTAATTCATATAAGTAGTCATATAAGTTCCCGTTCCCGTTACCGACTATCTGTCTGTCTGTCTGTCTGTCTGTCTGTCTGTCTGTCTGTCTGTCTGTCTGTCTGTCTGTCTATCTGTCTGCCTGACCCTGTCCGGCTTCGCCCAGTCCCTGGTGGGGAGCATCTCATTTAATTCACATAAGTAGTCATATAAGTTCTCATTAAATTCATACAACAAAAAAAGTAACTTAAAAGAATGTCCTTCCAGACACCATCCATTAGTTTTAATGAAAACGCTTGCTAATCACCTGCATGACTACAGTAACTTCTTAAGCAAATAAAGATGAGTTACAATGTTATGCATTGTGCATTATTTTTATGAAAACTTTAAAAATGCCTTACAGTTTGTATCATTATTTATTATAACTCATATGCCGGTACATAACTATGGACACAGAGTTTATAAATCTTTGAAAACGATGCCACAATATGACTATAAGTTATACAGAAAAGTTATGCCCCTTGAAATAACTTTTACGGAGTTAGGTCCCCTGAAATATATACAATTATAATGAAAAATGAAAAATGAAATAATACTGAGTAAGCAGAGCGATTTCACACTAAAAAAATATCACAGTTGACAGCTCTGGACTGAAAGGAAGGCGTGTAGAAAATTTCATCTCAATCGGATGGGCCGTTCGCGAGCGCACAAAGGACATACATAGATACAGACAGACATACGATCCTTATTTATATATAAGATTATAAATACTGTTTTAAACTGCTCAAAGAAATTATATGAGTGATATTCTTAATTTAAATGGTGTAAATAATGTATGTTCACTTATCTAATCTATTTATCCTCTTATGCTGTAAAATGATGATAATAATAACTAGTAATGTTTGATAGATGGTATGGTTTCATTAAGGTGGAATGAACTGAACTGAAATGCATGTAAGTGAAATATAACAGCCTAAATGGTGCTATTCCTATCACACTTTTAATTTAGCTTATAATTAGCTATTTTTATGTCTAAATTAATATTCTAATTTAATTTTAAGCTAAGTAAATGGGTTAATTACTGTACTAACTGCACTATTAAAATAAATGAGAACTATTATATTTCCTAACCTACATCTACTTTATCACTATCTTAAAATATTATATTAAATATCACAATAAGTTTATATACATGGTATTCAGTTTCCTCAGGTTAGTAGTTGCCTTCCTGTTTGTACATTGGTTGTATAGGCATAATATATCTACACACTTTGCCTGGGCATCTGAAATACATTGCACAGTCATACTAGTGTTCTATCGGTAGTGCACGTGTAGAGTTCGCTGGTGTCGTAGCTCAGTCTTTTCGTGTCTGTAATTAAGCACTGTTCTGACACTGTTTTCTGCGCTTTACACAAATGATACACCGGAATGGAGCTTAGTTGGTAATGAGCTGTCCTAGTTCACACGGTGATATCTACGTTTTGCAGCACAGTTCTTCACTTGATGTCTACGGACACATGATAGTTCACTGTTCTTGGTACATGATTAAGCACATAATGTCGATGTATATGTGACCTATTTTACATAGAATAATATAATGTATTCATGTACTAACTATCACTCTACATTTATATGTGGGATTTCAGGTATTTCTACCCCAGATGGTCTACTAAGGGTATCAGCCAGAATGTTGTCCTTACCCTTGATATGTTCTATACTAAAGGTATAGTTTTGAAGGATCAGAGACCACCTGTCTATCTGGTCATTCGATGCACACCCACTCTGGATGACCGTGATGGGAGAATTGTCGGTCTGGACAATGAAGTGCACACCCGCCAGAAATCGATGGAGCTTTCTCACCGCATAGATGACGCTTAGGGCTTGCAACTCTGATATGGAATATCTGGACTCGGCAGGTGTGATCTTACGGCTCACGTAGCAAATCGGATGGAAGATGCCATCATAAAATTGGCCTAGTACTGCAGTGATGGAGATTCTGCTGGCATATGACCTAAGATAATAAATGAGCCTAGGATTAGGCACGCGGAGGAATGTTACATTACTAAAAAGAATTTCAATTTTGACAATGCAGAAATTAATAATGCATCTTTGACATTTCATTTACAAAAGCTTTTAAGACATTGGAAAATATAATTGTAATTTCTGAGTAATTTACTAACCGCAAAAGGCTTCTGACCTGCTTCTATGTGGTAGGCATGGTCAGAATTCAAAAAATTTTTTATGA
>JACEFZ010007964.1:2500-22279 GCA_014155875.1 Cepaea nemoralis | reverse complement strand
CTTAAGAATCAAAGACGTTCGACTATTTTTCTTTCCCTATTTACATGATCTGCTTTTAAGCTGAGCTGATAGTTAACCAAAATCCGTGCACTTATTTTGTTATTAGACAACGGACACCAACCTGACAAACCCTTCTATCGTAACCCCTCTTACAATAGGAACGTTTCTTCTTACAGTTCAGAATGACCTAGCTTCTTTTCAAGAACTTCCTTTCAACTATGCGCTTTCAAGTGTTGCAGAAATGTGCTGCGTTGCACACGCTATCTCATCATTTTATATCGAGCTTCCTGGCCAAGAGGCTTCTGTTCCCATCCTCAAATCAGACGTTAACTAGGCTGGGTGTTTTTCAGGTACCATTGCTTTCTAATATCACACCCCCTCCCCTTTTGGCGCTCGCTAGCTTTGAAATCCATCGTAGTCCATACACGTGCTTCTGCTTCTAGTGCACTGGACTGATTTGTTTGTGTGGATTAGTTTTTCCTAATACAGTGGTACCTAGGGTTACAAACGACTCAGGTCACGAACAATTCAGGTTACGAACAACAACTTCGAAAATTTTATGTCTCGGGTTACGATCAGTGCCTCGGGATACGAACAAAGGCGAGAAAGAGAGAGAGAGAGAGAGAGAGAGAGAGAGAGAGAGAGAGAGAGAGAGAGAGAGAGAGAGAGAGAGAGAGAGAGAGAGAGAGAGAGAGAGGGCAGGGTGTAACGTAAAGTAAAACGATCGTGTATAGTGCAAACAGTACTTCAGATGAGCTAGTGGATCTTCAGAATGAACAGCTAAAGACATTAATGTCGTCCGATGATGAGAAGTCAGTAACCATTTCAACTGCCAAGATTAAAGAAATTTGCAGCAAGTGGGCAGACTTCATTGTGAACCATCATCCAAACAAACTTGTTGCTAACAGGGCAGTAAACTTGATGAATGATAATACGATGGCCCACTTCAGAAATATTCTCCAGCAAAGAAAGCGACAAATTGCTCTTGATAGTTTCTTGGTGCAGAAAGATTTCCAGTAGGCTACCAAGAAACAGCGACAAGAAACCCCTGAAACTAATGATTCAGAATAGCAATGAAAGAGACAAATTACCCATGATCGTTTTCTTGGTAATAAAGATAGACTAACCTTTTTTTTATTTTACATTTAATTCATTTGGTTGTTTTCTTTCTCTTTATTTAATACGTTAAATACACGTATTCTTTGCATTTTGTCAGGTAAACGACCGGATGTTAATAAAAAAGAACAATTCTTTCATCTTGAAATTCATCATCATTGGCACCTTGCCGTCTTGACAGACGATAGTTTGTGCTTTAAAAAGGCATAATAACTTTTAACTATGGCGGTAGCGAGTGTGACTGATAAGGCCAATTTGCGCTGTAAATGTCCGTTCACAGTGGGTGCATGTGAACACGTGGTCATTTCCACCATCATGCACCATCTTACGTCTCAAACGCTTGGTGTGTGACTTTTCTGCAATAATTTTCTCCTTTGACTTTATTCCATTTCTGATATTTGCCCTCCATGCAACACTTTCAGCGGCGACTTGCTCCCAATGTGCATTATCAATGCCTGTATCAATCATGTCCCGCTTACACACATCTTTGTATCGTAGTAGAGGCCGACCCTGAGATCTCTTACCCATCTGTAATTCACCAAAAAAGATAGTCCTTTGGTATTCTACCATCATCCATCCTCCTAAGATGTCCTATCCATCTAAGTCTACGAAGACTGAGCATGGAATAAACTGTCACACAACCTGATCTTTCCAATACTTCAGTATTTGTGATTTTGTCTTGCCACTTAATACCAAGAATTCTTCGCAGACACCGCATATGAAAGCTGTTTAAGTTGTTCTCTTGGTGTGAGTAAGTTGTCCAGGTTTCACTGCCATAGAGAAGAGTACTAAGGACACAGGCTTGATAGACAAGGACTTTTGTTTTGGCAGTAAGCTTCCTGTTCTCCCAGACTCTTTTTCTTAACCTGTTCATTGTTGTTGCTGCCTTACCAATCCGGATGTTGATTTCCTGATCTAGGGATAATTTGCTATTTACCACTGATCCTAGATATGTAAAATGGTATACTATCTCTAGTTTCTCATCTTGAAATGCATTGTCTTTATTTCATTGATTTCAATGTTTCGGGTTACGGACTTTTTGAGGTACGAACCGATGTCTGGAACGAGTTAAGTTCGTAACCCGATGTACCACTGTTCCAGTGTAATATCAACCTAATAAGAGAGGTGTGTGACAGGGATGTGTAATGTTTCCAGATCTGTTTTCCTTGTATAGTGAAAAAAAATTTCAGAAATGTACACGATATGAAAGTAATCATCATTGGAGGAAGAAACGTCAATAACATTAAATCTGCAGATTATACAGTATTGGTTGCAGACAATGAGCAGGATCTGCAACATTCAATAGATGCGGTTGTAGCACACAGTGAACAACTAGGGTTAGAATTAAATTGTAAGAAGACACAGATTATGGTCGTCACTAGGAAGAACGAAATATCACAATGTAATATAAGGTAAATTGGAATATTCTTAAACAAGTGAATCGTTACACTTATCTCGGAACAGTCATAACATATGATAGGAGATGCCTTGAAGAGATTAGAACAAGAATCGCCATGGCGAAGGTAGTCTTTTGCAAGATGAAAACCATACTAACCAATAAATGGATGTCAATAGCTATGAGAAAAAGAACGTTGAAGTGCTACATAGAGCCTGTACTTTTGTATGGATATGAAACGTGGACAATGAGCAGTCAAGGTGAAAAACAACTGATGACTGTGGAAATGTAGTTTCTGAGGAGAATGCAAAGAATACCATGGACAGACAGAAAAATCAACGACCAAGACCTACAAGAAATAAATGACAATCGTAAAATGATTAGATACATTAGACGAAGACAGACAAACTTTTTTGGACATGTTATGAGAAGAAATAAATTAGAGAACTTATTGACAACTGGCAAGATCGAGGGGAAGAAAATAAGGGGAAGACGGAGAATTAAATATCTGGAAGGCTTGAACACTTGGCATGGTCGAATCAAGAACTCTGAGCTGATCCGCGACTCTAGTGATCAAGTGAAATGGCGAATAATGACCCCCACGCTTACCAGCATGGCACATGATGGATTATGGATGGATTACCAGTGTCCCTCGCCAGCAGGCGAACCCACTCCGACTTTACAGGTACTTGTAATTTACGTCCCCAAGTCAAGAACGGGAAGACAACATTTTAATTCAACTGTCCGGGGTAGGGGTTGAAAACCGGATGGTTAAGAACGAGCGATCTTATCCATTGCACCAGCTGACCCCGAATACACCCCTTTGATTTTATTGGCAGCGAGGACGGAAATCTAGACCCTTCAGATATCATCAACATCAAGTGCCATGCCGGCTGGCGTAGGCGTTCATGACTTTCCAAAGATCGCTGTCTTTGGTTTTCTGGATCAACTCTGCTGATGATATTTCACCATGCCACTGTCCCAATCCATCCAGCATCATTTCTTTTGGTCTGCCTCCGCCTCTCTTCCCCTCGATCTTTCCAGGTTGTCACGATGTTCTCCAATGACTTCCTTCTCATCACATGACCGAAGAAAGCTGTTTGTCTCTTTCTTATTGCTGTATATAATGTTCTAGTTTCATTAGACTCTTTCAGGCAGTCGTTGTTAGATACTTTGGCAGTCCAAGGAATTCGCAATATTCGTCTCAGGAACAACATCTCTGTTGCTTCTAATTTCTTCTTAATTTGTTCATTTACAGTCCGAGATTAACTGCCATACAGCAAAACTGGTGGCTCTATATAGCAATTCAGCACTCTCTTTTTTACATTCAGTGATAATGACTTATTGCATAAGATACTCTTCATTTTTTGAAATGAGATGTTTGTTTGCCATATTCTGCTCTTGATCTCTGTTGTACATCTTCCATCTGATGTTATAAATGCTCCTAGGTATTTAAAATTGTCCACTTGGTTAAGAATTTTCCTTTTTATTCCTATGTCACATTTTGGTGTCATCATTTTCTTTGATATCATTGTTACTGTTTTCTTGATATTCAAGGAGAGTCCTTTCTTTTTACACTCCATTACTACAATGTCCAACAATTGTTGTAGATCGTTTGCATTATCCGCCACCAATACTGTCATATGCATAGCGTATATTGTTTACAGTATAACCTCCAAATAGTATTCCTGGCTCTGGTTTGATCTATCTTATTATTACTTTGCTATAGAAGGAGTGCCATGTAGCGTCGTAGGCAAGGGACAGTGAATCAGAATAAGATACGGAAATTGTGGCAAACAGAACAAGAAGAGTTAACCAAGAAGCGGCATAATACGCAAGTTGCTAGATGACGTCACGGTGTACTACGTCACTAAAGTTAGTTAGGTTTTGGGATGATCATGGAGCCGGTCGGATAAATAACAACACTGAAATATGAACGCAAATATCCAGCAGAAAGACATAGCAAACATGCCATCTAGACTATCGGAAAATAAAGAAAAGAGGCATAGTCTGTATTACGGAGAACGACCGGAAGATGAAGATTTAACGCAGAGAAAGTGAGGAAAGTATACTGTATCAGAACTTGCCGGGCGTTTGTCAAATAGAGTTCATGGGAATGTCTCGAATGCTGTGATGTCGGTTCCTAAATCAATCAATCAATCAATAGTGACTTGGTGGGTGTAACATCTTCGTGAACAAAATTGGGATTCGGATATTAGAAGCCGAGAAGCTGAAAGGCAGCCATCTTTTTCATCGGATATGGTGATATAGGGAAGAACCTTGTGCCATGCCTCAAGATACATCTCCTGAAGGTATGACCAACCTCAGGCCCCAATTTCACAAAGGCACCGAGCCTAACTTGCAACAGAATATTCGTGAATCTAGCCCCGTAGAGGGGATTAAGTGTTGTGTGTAATTTCTATTCTTGGATTATGGAGTATGATTTTCACCAGCCAATTACCAGTGGATATACATGTTAGGAACACAACTGAGTGCATTTATTTCGGTACCCAGATAATGGGAATAGGATCTAATCTACATTGGAGATGAATACGGAACCGTACAACAGGAGAGTAAAGGACTATAATTAAATAATTAGTTTAATTATTAGTACCAACTGTGCTTTATATGTGGGTTTTTTCATGCCATGGATGTGTAAGGTCAGTAGCTTTTTTTCAAGGAAGGGTATAACCGTCTAATGGTTGTTGTTTCGGTTGAATATTCTGACACCATCTCATTAATTTTTAAATATGAGAATTGTACATGGTGTCAGAAACAATTGTTTTATATGTTTGGTTTTTCTGAACTTAAACCATTGTTTGCTTTACTGGTGTAAATTGGGTCAAAGATGTAGAACCAATTAGTGATTGTTGTGTTTGTAATAACTTTGTTTTCCTTTTCTTGGGACAATGGGGTTAATGTATTTTTTTGATTGAAAATCATTCTCATGCCTGTCCTGGAAATTCAGTGGGGTAATTACAAATATCTATTTGTTACTACAGATTTTGATTTAATGCCTGAACTGTTTGTCCAAAAATGTTGATGTTTACGTCAAGTAAATGTTGATGTTTGTTCAACAGCGGTTGTTTTATATGTTGTAAACAATCGATGTCCACTAGCACTATATAAACTTTAGAAGGTGAGAAGTGTGAGGGGAAACCTACACACAGATACCATTGTTTCAAGGATTGAAGTGTTTTCTCATTGTATTTGTGGTAAAATTCCCTGATCACCTTGCATTCTAGAAGCGAATAGAGAATCAAACCTAAATCCCCTAGACTTATAACAAAATAATTCTCATATATATATAAAATCCACAACCCACATTACCTCAGCCTTGGACAACCATTTCCGACTGTCAGGACTAGTGAGTGCCCTGCTCTGCTCGGCTGCAGAACTGTCCACTTATTTCAATACCTAATAAAATAAAATTAAGTAATTGCGGTATCTTAGATTTCCAATTCGTGACCTCACGTGGTGGACTTTATCTCAAATGAAGTGCAGTCTACCACCGGGATAATACATCTACTGCAATATCCGTTCAATTACATTTCCATGGTACTCTTCAGTATTATATTTTTGGCTGGCACATATGCATGTGACTGATAATGATATCAAATATGGCCGTAGCGAATTGTAATGGCACGAAGAAACATGATATCTATGTTCCGCTTTGATTCACAGGTAGATTGCGACAGTCGCTGATGTTTGCCTTAACGCTTCAGTTATGTTTGATTCTAGCAAATACACCCCGCCGTTTGAGATGTTCAGCTACAATGAGTCTCAGTAGCCAAACAGTTAACACGTCTTACCTTAATTTTCTTTCTAAAACAGACATTCGGTGACAAAACACATCCCTGTCATACCCCTTACTTGGTCTTTTCATCACTGCCCACTTTATGGTGTGTATGGAGCCTTAAAGAAAAAAGCCGTCCATGATGGCAACCGTTTATGTAAAGTATGCATACAACAGAGGTAATTACTATCTTTTGATGCATGCGGTTTTGGAAATGGCGTAGGTCTGCAAATAGATCGTGAACTTCATTGCAACTGTCCTACACAAACGCCAGGTCTTCTTCGTGAGGATCTTGGAACTATGAACCACACATTATTGCACCAGGGGTTACCATGCTAATGTTAGATTAGAGATGCAAAGACCCGTTACCTGGATACTTTTCCTTCTTTTTTGTTCGGTCGATTTGAACTCGATCGTAGTCTATCCTGGACTGATTTGTTGGTGTAAGCTAGCTTTCTCTATTACCAGTGCGCCTCGCTATCAGGCGAAACCACTCCAACTACTGAGATACTTGTAATTTACGTCCCCAAGTCGATGACGAGAATTCAACATTTTAATCCACATGACCGGTGTAGGGGTTGAACCCGCTACCTCAGCATCAGCACACCGGAAGTTTAAGCGCGAGGGCTCTTACCCACTCGGTCATGTTGACCTCAATATCCGGATATGATACGTTAAAGATATTAAGACTTTTTACGGGAATCCATTACACTAAAGATATTTACATGCATGTATCATCGCAGTGCCGGTCTCCCTGGCGTAGACGTTTAACGTCTTTCTCCATAATCCCAAATACTCTCGTGAGTAAAGTGACGTGCGCGAGAATCGGTAGCGGTTCTCACCGCGTCGGTAACTTACGGGGTAAGTGAGCCGATCGCTCAGAAAGCAATGGCAAACTACTGAGCGTAATCTTGCCAATAAATCAACAATCAGCTAAAAGATGCTGATGTTGACAATTATGTCCTGTAAAGGATAAGCGAACCCAAAAAAAAACACATCGCAGGCCATTACGTTACATATGTAGCCATTGCAATCCATTACATTACAAATGTAACCACGACAATCCATTACATTACAAATGTAGCCATGGCAGTCTATTACGTTATAAATGTAGCCACGGCAATCCATTACGTTACAAATGTAGCCATCGCGACCATCAGATTGAGAATCCGATTTACCCTTTATTTAACAGCAATACACAGCTACTGACAGATAATAACGGTTTCCGTTTTGTTATGATAATATCTAGGCCACATTCTGCATAATGCCTGTTTACTTGTTCCACTAGTTTGTGTAACGCTTGCTCGCTTTCTGCCAGTAATACTGTATCGTCAGCATATCAAATATTGTTTATGATTATTTCATTATATTAAGTCCAGGCAGTTCTCCAACTTGTGTAAAATTCGTTTTGTGTATAAGATGAAGAGGCTTGGGGACAACACGCATCCTTGACGTACTCCTAATTTCATCTCTATGGGCAATGAATAATTATTTCCGTATCCCATTGACTCCACTTGTTCTCAGTACAGTTTACTAATAAGTCTGATGTCCTTTCCGTCTACTCTTATATCTTGAAGACATGTAATTAATCGTTCGTGTTGTACTCTGTCTAAAGTTATCTTATAGTTTATAAAACATGCATATATATTTTTCAGTCAACATCCACGAACAGATTATGGCTTCTCTGATGTCGCTGTTTTTGGGAAACACATATTGTCCTTCACCTACTTCCTTATCTATTTTATTTTGAATTCTTTCTTGCATGACCTTAAGGAGTATATTAGTAATATGGGTCATTAAAACATTATCAACTATAATTGCTCAACCCTTTACTCCCCCGGGAAGGTTAACCCGGTCAACAAATGCCCGCAGAAGTCGGATGTGTCGGCCTAACGGCGCAAGAACGCAGCTCTGCTGTAAACAGGCACAACGCAGTCACATCCGGAAAAAAAATCCGGATGAACGCAGAAGAAGAAGAACTGCGTGCTTTGTTTTCTAACCCACGTCTTTACTTAACATTCAACTTTGGCGTAATTTGCGAAATGTCTCCCGCTAAGGTGTGTTTTCAATGGACTTAGTCCCTAACGATTTTCCGTAAAACGGTGCATAGTTGGGTAGAAAAGGTTACGAGGGAGAGTCATTAAGTAAGTCACACAGTTCTGTGGTATGGCAGGTAAATGAAAACAGAACACGCAGATTTATGCAGCCGGTTTGGGAGGACTGAAAAAACGATGGGATAAGTGCATCAACGTTGGTGGAAATTATGTTGAGAAATAAAGGGGCAATGTATGTATAAAAATAAACTTGTTTCAAGTTGTTATCATATTTAGTTATCTTTCTACAGCCATGTATGACTTACTTATTAACTTACCCTCGTATATTCGTATATATCCTTTTCATTCATATTTGGGTCTGGTGCTAGTGTGATTTCTAGTGTCGCTAGTTGGCTGTGTGTTTAAGTACACTTGTTCCTTCAGCGGTCGTCATTTGGAGGAGGTAGGTTCAAACCTAGCTGCGACTATGTCTTTCAATGGCCCAGATGTGAGCAAACGTTTTGGGTCATGACTTGAGATAAATAATTAGGTTTTGATTTGTTCGTGTGGAATGAAATTTAGATATTAATCTAAATTTAGATTAAGTTAATAGTCATTAACATTTCAAGTAATTATTGGCATGACTACTAACAAGAGTTGTTATTTAACTTATTTAGACTGCATTTAGTAAAGTTAAATTGGAATGCATTCTCGTTGCCAAATGAATTATTTACAGTTAAATTGTGTTTATTTCTAACCGATGCGATTGCTACCTTAAGGTTAGGTTAAATGAATATCATAACATCGCCATTAGGTACTTTTGAGGAATCTTTTTGAACATAATCTCGGACATGTATGTGATCGACAGTGCATACATGAATGGAAATGGGTACTAAGATGTGGCTCTCGACTGAGGAGGGTAGGAGAGCCGGACAGCCTGTTAGCAGAACGGCGCATAACTTACCTGAGCACAAGAAGAGTTATCAGAGTAGGGTCTGCTACTAGGATTCGATGTATATACCTAGTCTCAACCACTTGACAGCTTTATCATATAGTACCACGACGCTAGTGCTGTTGCATTTATTAATTGCATGATTTGATTTTATGTTGAACTGATAACATTTCAAATTAATTTACTTTTTGAAATAAAATTAGTTTCATCATATTATTATGAAGCCGGCTTCGTGGCTTAGAGGTTATGACTTTTCTCCGTAATCTCGTATACTCTCGTCGGTAACGTGATGACGGTTCAAATCAGCAGTGGTTCGAATCGCATCGGTAACTTACGGGGTATGTGAGCCGGCCGCTCAGAAAGCAATGGCAAACTACTGAACGTAATCTTGCCAAGAGATCAACATACAGCTGAAAGATGGTGTTGACAGCGATGTCCTGTAAAGGATATGCTAAACAAAAAACAAAAAAAAATTATTATGAAGCATGACCATCAATAATGATTTTGCAATTGTTAATCATTAGCATCTGTTGCATGGATTGATTAAATTTTAATGAATTAATGAAATAGATGCCATCATATTTAATTCATTAGACTGAAATGATGTAATCTATTCTATCATTGCTATGTTTAGAAATTGAATAGAGTCCCTAGAGTTGATCAAATAATATATGTTAATTGTTAATTTATAGTAAATTGCAATTAGTATACGTAGTACAAGGTAAATATTACAATATTATATAATTAGTTTTAAATCATTATATTACAAAATTATTTTGCATTTGTTAAGTTTGGTGAGTAAATCAGATATGACTTAACAAGAATTAATGATCCATAATTTACTCTCAGTGGCTAAAGGCTTGCGAACGTGGTTCGTGAGCCACTTACCAGGCGTTCGAAAAGCAGCTGTGGCCGGTTTGGCAGCTTGTCGCGTTGTGTTATAACGTGTTGGTATGGGAGCCAGTCGTTCAGAAAGCAATGGCAAACTGCTGAACGTAAACTTGCAAAGACATCAACAACCGCAGTACTGGTGTTGACAGCCATGTCCTGTAAATAGGATATGTAAATTTATATATATATATATATATATATATATATATATATATATATATAATATATATATATATATATATATATATATATTACAGATGTGACATGCAGGCAGGACAGTGAGAGAACAGTGAGTCGGATTATTTAAAGACAATGGTCACCTCGGAGTTGTGTCGGAGACACTGTTGCTCGTATTTGAGGTGAAGTATCATCACGGCAGGGCGGCCGCTGTAGTCATGGCCTTGTGTAGAGCTGTACTTTTTCAGGTCGGACGGCAGATGTCATTGCTTCTGGGTTGGCTGGATAGGGAGGGGCCGTTGGAACCTGTTTTAACTTTCATAATAGCGGAACAATACTCTTGAATTACCGGGAGATTGAACTAACAGTGAAGTCGGAAGAAGACTTCTGAAGCTGTTCCACAATTGATCAGTCTCTTAAATTTAGGCTTATGTCTATTTCTTGTTTTGCTTTGCATTGTTTATATATGTAATTATATTCATGAGACTTAATTCATTTTCATGGTGTTTTAGAAACACTGAGATCATAAGTTTGACATATCATGATTGTTATATACTTGATGTCAAGTTGAAACGCAGTGCTACGTGGCGAAGGGCTTACGGACGCGGTTCGTAATCCCGTATACCCACGTTCGAAACACAGCTGCTCGCAGTTTGTCAACAGACAGCGTTGTGTTGCTTTTTGCTTTGGTATCGGTGCCGGTCGTTGAGAAAGCAATGGCAAACTACTGAACGTAAATTTACAAAGTGATCACAACGGCAGAAATGCTGGTGTTGGCTGCGATGTCATATAAAGGACACACACACACACACACACACACACACACACACACACACACACACACACACACACACACAAGTTGATAAATTACATTAATAGTTAAATTAAGAATGTTATACATAATTGAAATATTTAGATTAATTGAATAAAACAAAGTTAAATTAAAAGGATATGTATAATTCTTAAATAATTAATATTTAAAATAGATTTATATGATAAGTAAATGTCTTTATTGTTAGGATGAGATATATATATATATATATATATATATATATATATATATATATATATATATATATATATATATATATATATATATATATATATATATATATATACATTGGCACCTTCCGTCTTGACAGACTATAGTTTGGTACATTGTGCTTTAAAAAGGCTTAATAACTACGATCCATGGCGGTGGCGAGTGGGGCTGGTAAGGCCAATTCTTGCTGCAAATGTTTGCCCACAGTAGGTGCATGTGAAAACATGGTCACTTCCACCATTTTGCACCATCTTACGTCTCTCACGCTCTGTGTGTGCTTTATCTGCAATCATTTTCTCCTTTGTCTTTATTCCATTTCTGATAGTTGCCCTCCATGCAACACGTTCAGCGGCGACGTGCTCCCAATGTGCATTATCAATGCCATTATCAATCATGTCCCGCTTACACACATCTTTGTATCGTAGTAGAGGCCGACCCTGAGATCTCCTACCCGTCTGTAATTCACCAAAAAAGATGTCCTTTGGTATTCTACCATCATCCATCCTCCTAACGTGTCCTATCCATCTAAGTCTACGAAGACTGAGCATGGAATACACCGTCACACAACCTGATCTTTCCAATACTTCAGTATTTGTGATTTTGTCTTGCCACTTAATACCAAGTATTCTTCGCAGACACCGCATATGAAAGCTGTTTAAACGTTTCTCTTGGCGTGAGTAAGTTGTCCAGGTTTCACTGCCATAAAGAAGAGTACTAAGGACTCAGGCTTGGTAGACGAGGACTTTTGTTTTGGCAGTAAGCTTCCTGTTCTCCCAGACTCTTTTTGCTAACATGTTCATTGTTGTTGCTGCCTTGCCAATCCTGATGTTGATTTCCTGATCGAGGGATAATTTGCTATTTACCTCTGATCCTAGATATGTAAAATGGTCTACTATCTCCAGTTCGGCGTCGTCAATAAAGATTGATGGTACATCATGTGCACCTTGTGACATAATCTGTGTCTTCTTTTTGTTAATTGTTAAACCAAATTCAGAACAAGCATTGGAGAATGCAGATAGTAGATGTTGTAATTCTTCCTCAGAGTGGGTCGTAATCGCAGCATCATCCGCAAAAAGCAACTCTCTGATTAGTACCCTCCTAATTTTGGTCTTGGCCTTCAATCTCTGAGCATTATAGAGGCCACCATCTGAGCGTGAGTGAATGTATATACCGTCATCCTGATCACGAAAGGCATATTTCAGTAGAAGTGAAAAGTATATCCCAAAGAGGGTGGGGGCTAGCACACAGCCTTGCTTAACTCCACTCTTGATTTCAAACTCTTCTGAAGTTGAGCCATCAAACTTGATTATACCCTTCATGCCTGTGTGGAACGATTCCACAATGGTCAGAAGAGTTGGTGGGCAGCCAATCTTCTTTAGTGCTTTGAACAGACCCTCACGACTGACCAAATCGAATGCCTTTGTGAGGTCGATGAAGGCAATAAACAGTGGCTGATTATATATATATATTATATATATATAATATATATATATATATATATATATATATATATATATATATATATATATATATATATATATATATATATATATATATATATGCGTTTGACACCTGAAACAAGAAGTTCATACATTTTTGTCATTTCAGAATTCCAAGCATTAACACAAGGCATGTTTGTTAGAAACATTCCAATGTACCCATGTCTGCAAAACGACAGATAATAAACAGCATATTCACACCAACCCTATGCTTACCAATCTCAAACCTGGACTTATCCCAATTACATCTTCGCAAAATCAACACCTGCGAGATGAGATACCTGAGGAGAGCTGCCAACTTAACAATCCGAGACCGAGTAAGAAATGCTATTATCAGACAGACAGTGGGATCAACACTTTGTGCCACATTTATTGAAAGACAGAAGATCAAGTGGTTTGGCCATGTCGTTAGAATGCAACACTAGCAACTACCATCAAGGCCTTACATCAAAGATCATCTGCGACGAGACCACGAGGACGTCCAAGAAGAAAATGGATTGACGACATCAAAGACATTGTAAAGCCACACGGAATGACACTATCCAGTGCCGCCCACAGGGCGCTGGAACGCAAATTATTCCTCCCCATGACGCTTGACGGCAGAAGTGGAAGATGATGATGATGATGATGATGATAGATAGAAACAAACATTGTTGCCCAATTGTGTTTGTTTGTTGGGGCAGCGTTTAGTGTCATGATCCAGATGTGAGCATAAGTGATGGGTCACGACTTATATATAGGTGATGACCGTTTAACCGCAGGCATTACTGCGTGAAAAGGAAACACAAGACAGCCTCCGTGTTAAATTCAACAGTCATTCGACTGGTGGTTGAGGTCCTAATTGGACTGGTAAAGTTTCGATGATGGCCATGGCCATTCAAAGTAACCCCCTTTTTAGTTATAGTTATTTTAAGCCCGGTGGTAATTCAATGTTGGTGTGATAGTTCGTTAGCTTGTAAGAAGTGTAAATGAAAACTACGAAATGAAGAATGAAATTAAACATGGAAAAGGAACCTGCCTTATGTGATGATTTGATTTTGAGTACGTAGATATGGTGTAACCAGAAAATATAATGTCGTCTTTAGATTAACATTGCAACCAACAAAACTTGGTGTTCAGTCAGTCGTATTATTATGGTCCATTGCAGCTTCCGGGTCATGTCAACTATATTAGACTGATAAAGATATAGCCCATACCTCTAGACGGGGTATGTCAGTGTGTGTGAGTGTGTGTGTGTGTGTGTGTGTGTATGTGTGTGTGTGTGTGTGTGTGTGTGTGTGCATATGTCCCATTTGCATATGTCCTGTTCATTCCTATTTGGGCCTGGTGCTATTGTTATGTCTAGTGTCGCTAGTTAGCTGTGTTTCAGTACACTTGTTCCTTCAGTGGTAGTCATTTAGCTGTGGTAGGTTCAGACTTAGGTGTGACTATGTCTTTCAATGTTTATGACGTTTCGTGTGGTCCCTGGTAGGCTTATGTGGTCTTCGTGTATTCTCTGGTAGATTTATGTAATTTTTGTGTGTTCTCTGATAGGTGTATGTGGTTTTCGTGTGTTCTCTGGTACGTTTATGTGATTTCCGTGTGTTCTCTTGCAGGTTTATGTAGTTTAAGGGTTAGTGAAAAATGCCAAAATATCAGGTTCGAAGTCAGCCACAGACGCTTTGAGAGTAGATATTTTTTGTGTTGATTGTCACAACGGTCGAACGTTCAGAAAGCGATGACAAATTCCTGAACGTAAGCTTGCTTAGAAAATCACAACAAACATATAATAAAGTATGGGGTTGATTGCGACGCGATTAAAGTGTTAGTGGGTAGTGATTTGGCGATTCGTGTTTGCAGTTTGGATGATCGCTTCTGCACCCTGACCAGATCGATTGCAGATAAATCTACAATTTGATCTTAGACAAAAGGCCGTTATCCAAAAAAGAAAAGCCTTAGTCTGAACTTCAAAAGAGGGAGAAATTAAGGAAGACATACAATCGCATGGATAAGAGAAGTAGAATCAGACATTAAAAATATAGGAAGGCATAACATCATATAGATAAGAGAAGTAGAATCAGACATTAAAAATATAGGAAGGCATAACATCATATAGATAAGAGAAGTAGAATCAGATATTAAGAATTCTAAGGATTAAGATTCTAGAAAGGACATGGACAAAGCTGCACGGGATAGCTAGAGATGGAGACCTTGGGTGAGTTGGCTGGGAGTATATGCTCCAGTGGAGGATAGAGAGCAGAAGAGGAAGAAGAAGACAGATAGAGGGAGCTTCTGAAGAACACAACGGATAGAACGGGGTAGCGTGGTTGGTTGAGCGTCAGTGACGGATGACGGGCAAACAGACATCAATCGTGAATTTTTGTTGTTTTTTTTCTTTTTCATATCCTATTTACAGGACATCGCTGTCAACACCAGCACTGCTGTTGTTGATGTCTTGGCAAGTTTACGTTCAGTAGGTTGTTATTGCTTTCTGAACGACCGGCTCTCATACCATCAAGTTAAAACCTATCGCGACATGGTCTGCTGCCAAATCGACCGCAGCTGTGTTTCGAAAGCAGGCAAGCGGAATTGCGAACCGTGTCCGTAAATTCTTTGCCACGGAGACCGGCAAAGATGAATTTTTTTTTTTTTTTTTTTTTTTTTTTTTAGCATATCCTTTACAGGACTTAGCTGTCAACACCAGCATCTTTCAGCTGTATGTTGATCTCTTGGCAAGATTACGCTCAGTAGTTTGCCATTGCTTTCTGAGCGGCCGGCTCAGTATCACTGTAAATTAAGAATTGGTTATACATGTCATGCTCACACAAGAAACTTAATCATATGATATCAATGGCTATAACATCTGGACTAAAGGATCTACAACCAGCTTTGTTTTAATGCCACGATGGTTTGGAAAGAACATTGATGGAAGTCGGTGTCCCTGGAAGAAGAGGTAGGGAAATCCAGCACGATGACAGAAACAGGACATCGTAGGCATGAACATGCATACGCCAGGTGACCAGACAATGGATGGAGGAACTGCTCAGGAGAGTTTTATTAAGAGCATCGTTCTGTCGAGCACCTGGCCCATTATGATAATGGGTATTAACTTACATATCAACTATCACCCTTACTGAAGCATCCAAACATACCCATGTCCGCAAAACGACAGATAATAAACAGCATATTCACATCAACCCTATGCTATCAATCTCAAACCTGGACTTTATCCAAAATACACCTTCGCAAAATCAACACCTGCGAAATGAGATGCCTGAGGAGAGCTGCCAACTTAACAATCCGAGACCGAGTAAGAAATGCTACTATCAGACAGACTGTGGGATCAACACCTTGTGCCACATTTATTGAAAGACAGAAGATCAAGTGATTTGGCCATGTCGTTAGAATGCAACATCAGCAACTACCATCACTGGCCTTACATCAAAGATCATCTGCGACGAGACCACGAGGACGTCCAAGAAGAAAATGGATTGACGACATCAGTGACATTGTACAACCACACGGAATGACACTATCCAGTGCCGTCCACCGGGCGCTGGAACGCAAATTATTCCTCCCCACGACGCTTGACGGCAGAAGTGGAAGATGATGATGATGATGATGATGATGATGATGATGATGATGATGATGATGATGATGATGATGATGATGATGATGATGATGATGATGATGATGATGATGATGACGACGACGCTTGACGGCAGAAGTGGAAGATGATGATGATGATGATGATGATGATGATGATGATGATGATGATGATGATGATGATGATGATGATGATGATGATGATGATGATGATGATGATGATGATGATGATGATGATGATGATGATGATGATTAACTATTCTCAGTTCATAATTACTAAATATTTGTCTCCGGTTTGTCAGTTGTAATTCAATTATTCTAAAGGATGGCAAATTGTGAAGCTGTGCAGATGCAGTTCTTATCACTAGGAGAGGAGAATGATCGGGAGATTTCAGTATCAAATGCAGAATGAAAGATTTCAAAGCTGAATTATACGGTCAAGAAAACGGCTTAGTGTGCTGGCGTATTGACAAATGGCAGTTACACACTTGAATAAAATATCCGAATATTTATTTCGTGTGGACCTACTTCAAATCGGCTTAATGTGTGGGTTTAGTGACAAAGGTTCTTAAACTGGGGGTCATTCATTCATTCATTCATTCATTCATTCATTCATTCATTCATTCATTCATTCATTCAGTAGCATGTCATTTGCAGAACTTCGCTCCCATAACAACTTTCCGGAAAATAGCAAGATATCCCGTGTCCGATACATCCATCTGAAGATCATCCGCTACATCCTGCACCCATCTTCTCTTTGGTCTTCCTCTTGCTCATATATGTACAGGCATATACCCCTCCATTATTGTTCTCTGGAAACTTTCATTACATTTCAGGTGACCAAAGTATATCAATTTTCTTTGTTTTATAGTCTTTTATAGTCAACGCGCTTCAATATTCAGCTCTTTAAGTATGGATGCATTTTTTTTTCTTTACCCAAGATATTATTAGAACCCGTCTATAAGATTTATATTCAAATTACACACGAGACCAAGAGAATTTTTGTCGACAGGAATCAAAGCAGGTTATCGGAGCTGGATGACTTGCGTTGAACGCAGTGGTGACTACATCGATAAATGATACATTTGTTTTTTAATTTTTCAGAATATTGATTAATTTGGTTATTTCGGGATTTGAATTTTAAATATTGAGCACAACCCACTACTGGCAACGCTGATCACACTCTGGCATGAACCCAAGGCCCATCCACATCAATATGAAAGCACCAGACTCGAGTCTCGCCCTCGTCCGAGCTCGTCAGCAGTGCATATCCCTGACCGGATCCGGAAACAAGCCCCGGATCACTGGCGTGTGAAGCGGGTGCGTAACCACGCGGCACACGTTGGACACACAGCCAAATTATCATTATCATATTTTCAGAATATATTCACACCTCAAATAAAACATTTAAGATTTTCATTTGAAACCCTCACGTATTTCTGGTAACGGTTATTGTTGCCTTCAGTCAACATGTTTGGTCATGTTATGAGAAAACATAAATTGGAGAACTTGGTGATTACTGGCAAAATTGAGGGGAAAATAACGAGAGGAAGGCAGAGATGTAAATACATTGTTGGCTTGACCACGCGGCATGGTCGAAACAAGAACACAGAGCTGATCTACGACTCTGGTGATCGAATGAGATGGCAAGACATGACTGCCCGCGTTTACCAGCATGGCACATGATGATCATGATGATGATGGTGATAGCCAAAGAGATATCTGAACAGGTAGTCATACAGATAGACAGACATTTAAAACATCTACGTGTCTATATATGATTTCAGTGCGCAGCTTAGACATACAGACATGAGAAGAAACAACAAATTGGGTCGTGTGAGCAGACACTCTGCTTTGGCCGAATACGCCTCAATTTGAACAACGCACTCATCTCCATTCTTCACCATTTCTGTGAGAGAAATGAGATTTGTAAAGAACAGCACACCAGCATCAAACGTTATAATAAATAAAACGGCTTGGTCGGCAACTGGTCTATGATCGAAGCTCCGAGATGTAGAAAGTCATAGCATTGCGTTGCTGATCAAGCAGCGATTGCAGCTTGCCTTGTACAAGATCTATTAGTTTTAACTTTTCCTCTGGATTAAACTAGGCAGGCCGAGAAAGGGATCATGCTGCATGGGCAACACACGGTCTCTTGTTCAAGATCTATTGGTGTTACCTTTCCTCTGAAGTAAGCTAGGCAGGCCGAGAAAGGGATCATGCTGCATGGGCAACACACGGTCTCTTGTTCAAGATCTATTGGTGTTACCTTTCCTCTGAAGTAAGCTAGGCTGGTCGAGAAAGGGATCATGCTGCATGGGCAACACTCTACAATTCAGTCCAGGCTTTGAGCTATGGAGAAATATAACGTTCGTTATACCGCCATGAGTTGTGGTTACTATGCCTTGTTAAAACACACATTGCAGAAACTGTCGTCTGTCAAGCCAGCACGATGCTGGTCATGTCCTTTTCAGGACGTTGCGATCAACCTCAACTACAGGTTGATTTACCAAGCAGGTTTACGTTCAGTAGTTTGCTATTGCTGTCTGAGCAAGAAGTCACTGGGAAATGAACGGCAGTCATCATGCAAAAATAGTCACCATTTTAAAAACAGGTATCTTTGATGTGGCGACATACAGTAGTCACTCATGACCGGTTCACAAACACTACAGAAAACAGATGAGGATATTGACCTTAAATCTTACACATACACATGCTTAGAATCCAGTTTTAAAAGTTACAAGACATCGCAATCAACCCTAGAACGTTATCTGCTGTTTGTGATTTATTGGCAAATTTACGTTCGGTAGCTTGCCATTGCTTTCTGAACGATCGGCACTCATACCATTGTTTTAAAACCAGCGCCAGGCAGTCAGCTTTCAAATCGTCCGCAGCTGTATTTCCAGCGCGGTATGCGGGGTAGGGAACTACGTTAGTAGCAACTTCGCCACAGAGCTGGCTTTTAGAATCCAGACAGAAATCAAATACAGACATTCTATCAGATCTGAAAGTCTGTTATTTGTCTGGCCAACATACTGCAAACGGTAGCAGCAGCGGTGTAGCGGGTAGACTCTCGCCTGCCGTATCGGTGGTCTTGGGTGGATCCGTGACGGGGCGGGTTCGAATGTTTAACATTGACAGGGACTCCCACGTCGACCCGACCTAAAATGGGTACCAGGAAATGCTTTGGGAAGTAAAGGTAGCCGATGTGATTCCGAATACATCACCCACGGGATGCCGACTACATAAATACAATAATATTGTCCCGGGACAATTTAATGCTTTAAATCTG
>JACEFZ010007962.1:162500-220325 GCA_014155875.1 Cepaea nemoralis | reverse complement strand
CAGCAAATAGGCAGGCAAAAGCCGTATTTTAAGAAAATGAATAGTATCTTATGCAATAAGTCACTATCACTGAGTGTAAGAAAGAGAGTGCTGAAATGCTATGTAGAACCAGTTTTGCTGTATGGCAGTGAATCTTGGAATGTAAATAAACAAATTAAGAAGAAATTAGAAGCAACAGAGATGTGGTTCCTGAGACGAATGTTGCGAATTCCTTGGACTGCCACAGTAACTAACGACGACTGCCTGAAACAGGCTAATGAAACTAGAACATTATATACAACAATAAGACAGAGACAAACATCTTTCTTCGGTCACGTGATGAGAAGAGAGGCATTGGAGAACATCATAACAACTGGAAAGATCGAGGGGAAGAGAGGCAGGGGAAGACCAAGAGAAATGATGCTGGATGGATTGAGACGGTGGCATGGAGGAATATCAGCAGCAGAGTTGATCCAGAAAACCAAAGACCGAGATCTGTGGAGAGCCATGAACACCTACGCCAGCCGGCACGGCACTTGATGATGATGATGATGATGATGATGATGATGATGATGATGATGATGATGATGATGATGATGATGATGATGATGATGATGATGATGATGATGATGATGATGATGATGAAAGAAGAACAAGTAATCTCCAGTAACTAATATACACAGATTTGAAGTAAGACACCACGGCTTTGGATATTGTTCAGGACACACAATGCGAACGAATGACCACGCTAACTTATTAGCGTATTCCTTAAAGAATATCTTAAGCACAAGGAAGAAAAACGTTTTGCCAAGCCCACCCTGATTCAGGTAGAAATCGCAAAAATGCCTATCAACCAGAAACATGCAATAACACACAAATCAACAGATTACGCACATGCCACTTAAAAAGAAACAAAACGAATCGCGGGTACACCGAAAAAAGCAGTGGGCCGGACAATGTGCAATGATAACCGCACACAATTCTTTAGTTGTATAAGTAGTTTCCGAAAAGCGCCTTGATCCGCTTAGTGGTTAGACCTGACTCAAATGTCTGAAACTGTTTGGTTGCTATCTTGTCGAAGTAATGGTAACGACTTACATTTGCCTAAAAATTTAAAAATGGTGATGAATGTCCAAAATTGTAAATGTGTATATATGGTATCTTTGTGGCAGATAAATTTGACCACTCTTGAAGCAACGGCCACTGATTGTCTGCTGTAGAATGTTTGCCCGGTGACGCGTTGATGACGATAACAGAACGATGGTAACACCGACGAACATAAATCACGGTTTCAAAAAACAGTGCAAAACAATTGGTATTATTTATCATTTGCGACCTACTTTCACAGTCACCTGAGTCATCTTGCAATGCTAGTGGAAATTTCCTCAGTAAACTTCCCTTGTACACAGCCTTGACTTCCAAGGTCACCTCAGTTTCAATACATCAATGTACTACAATTTTATTTGTCCCAACACGACTGACCTCTAGCCCCGTGGAGACACACAATCTTCGCCGACCTCACATCAGCTGGTCACTGCTTACGCAACATTTCTTTGTAAAAATTAACACGCACCGAATCTGGCTGTGGTCTGAAGTAATGTTCCCCCTTGCCAGCGACTGCTGGCTCTTTTCTTTATACACAAATACTCGCTGTCCTGCCCCCGTCTTTTATTCCTCTACGGTGGACCAGCAATTGTCACTTCTGTGTGTTCCACACTTCCTCTTAAATCTCCCCTCCCCGGGTGAATTTTTTTATACATGTATTTCACCTGTACTTGCCCGCTGGCGCACCGCCCTGTCTGTTTACCTGTGCCGAATCGCCTCTAGACTTGTGAAAACACCGTGCGACTGTCCCCAACACACACACACACACACACAGTGGCCTCAGCGACACTGTCCCGCCGCTAGACAGTTCTCTCCTAGGCGTAAACCCTGTCTCTGTACCGTGGATAATACTCCAACGTCCACCCTCCCTCTCCGGGTGTGCACTGTTATTTTTACCTGGTCTCCCGTGAACTGTGTGTTAATTCTCCGGCACATTTGAAACGGGCCGTCTGCTGGATAGGGTGATGATTCGTTGTGATACAATTCTAGTTGAAATTGAGGGCCCGACTAATGTCTCTGAACTCATTATCTTCTCTATGCGACGAGCTCCCATTAACCTCTCTGTCACAATCTCTTTTGCAACAGAATGAGATTGGTCGTTGTCTAGATCCTAATGCTTCTTCTATATCACTGCAGAGTGTAAGCTGGGTTATCCCCATGCCCCACAACACAAGTCATTACTGTAGTACACATCTATTAGTCACTGAACAAGATTGCATTTGCGCCCAGAATAGCCCTTTAATAATGAATGAACAAGGAAACAGGCAACATATATAAATCCAGTAACAGTAATTCCAGAATATATCTTCATCACAACCTAACACTCAAATAACACTGCCTTCTCAAGACCTTCTTAATCTAATCCACCACGACCGTTAACCAGCCACTCTCCCCGGCCCAAACTCACTCGATCCAACCCACTCTGGGTCTAGGCCTCAACTCCCTATCCAGTCCCCTGACTCCACACAACACTCCTCCTCAGCCCAAACTGTCTGCCTCACAACCACACTAGCGGGCTGACGCCTCCTCAACTCCCCCCTTAAACTCACTGCCTCCAACCTTCCCCGTCTGTCTTCTTATTTGCCCTTTCCGGGGATCTACCACCCAGCCTCATTTTACCTCCTATTATTTATCAGGGCCGGTTAGCTTGTTTATATAGTACTACTTTCGCTTAGGTCCATCACGCCCAATGTTAATGAACCCAGGCATGTTACACACACACACACACACACACACACACACACACACACACATATATATATATATATATATATATATATATATATATATATATATATATATATATATATATAGCAGATGTATAGATGGTTAGAGCACTATTTAGAGCTTTAAACAAGTGAGACTAAACTAGCGGATGATGCCTTCAACGCCATAGAGGCGCAGCCAACTCTTGACTACATGGACACACTTCCCACCATAATAGAAGTCAAGTGTGCTATTAATGAACTTGCATCTGGCAAGGCTCCGGGTAAGGATGGGCTTCCAATAGAGGTTATCAGGAGTAGGCAAGACACGCTCACTCTACAGATCCACCAGCTAATAGAGCTATGCTGGCGAGAAGGACAAGTCCCACAGAATTTCAAAGATTTAAGCATCATAACACAGTACAAGAACAAGGGCGATCAGAGCGACTTTAACAACTATAGGGGTATCTCACTTCTGTGTACAACATGGATGGAAAGTAATTTAATCTCAGAAAGCTGGAAGCTGAAACAAAAATTAATAGCGACACCGCCAGAAAGCTCCTGTTTTCTGATGATTGCGCTCTATATACCAACTCAGAGGCAGACATGCAACACAACGTTTCAGCTGTCTCACATGCCTGTGCCAACTTTGGGCTCAATATCAACGTGGAGAAGACTGTAGTTATGTACCAGCCAGCTCGAGGGAATAATCACACTGTGCCGAATATCAAAGTGAATGGTCATAGACTAAGTGTTGTGGACAAATTCACCTATCTTGGCAGCACTGTGTCACAAGCTGCCACAATTGATGACGAAGTGAATGCAAGAATCTCCAAGGCCAGCGCGTCTTTGGCAGACTGTACAAGAATGTATGGGACAGAAATGGAATAAGCCTGCAAACAAAGCTGAAAGTCTACAAAGCAGTTGTACTATCCACACTGCTATATGCTTGTGAAACCTGGACTGTTTATCAGCGACACGCTAGGAAATTAAACCACTTCCACACAGCCTGCCTTAGGAAGCTACTGAAGATTAAATGACAAGACAAGATACCAGACACTGAAGTCCTATAAAGAGCGTCCATGCCCAGTATCCACACTCTACTAATGAAGAATCAGATTCGCTGGGCTGGTAACTTAACTCGCATGCCAGATCACATGCTCCCTAAACGAATTGTTTACTGCGAGTTGCGTTGTGGTAAACGCTCCCAAGGCGGCCAGAGGAAACGCGTTGAAGACATTGAAAATCTCACTGAATGCTTTTGAAATTCATCATGACACCTGGGAGACTGCAGTCAGAGACCGAAATTCATGGCGTGCATCATTGCGCGAGGGTGCAGTCACGTGTGAGGACAACCAGGACAGCAAGACCTGTGAAGAAAAGGCAGGACAGAAAAACCCTGCAGGAAATCCTCCTCCAGAAACGTCAAGCATACTTTGTCCACATTGTCAAAGAACATTTCGAGCCAAAATAGGTCTTATCAGCCATCTTACAACTCACGGCTCCATACTTTCATCCCCGCTGGGTGAAATGAATGGTAATCATCATTGCTGATGGACAAACAACAACAACATCTCACTTCTGTGTATTGTTGAGAAAGTATTTTCCAGAATTATTCTGCGCAGTCTTCAAGTCCTGGGAGATCAAGTCTACCCCGAATCACAGTGCGGCTTCCGGCAGAACCGGTCTACCATTGATATGATATTCTCATTGCGATAAATGCAAGAAAAATGTCGGGAACAAAATTAACCACTGTTTATTGCCTTCATCGACCTCACAAAGGCAGTTGATTTGGTTAGTCGTAAGGTTCTGTTCATGGCACTTAAGAAGATTGGCTGGCCACCAAATTTTCTGTCCATTGTGAAATCATTCCACACAGGCATGAAGGGTATAATCAATTTTGATGGTGCAACTTCAGAAGAGTTTGAAATCAAGAGTAGAGTTAAGCAAGGTTGTGTACTATCCCCCACCCTCTTTGGAATACATTCACTCATGCTCAGATCGCGGCCTCTACAATGCTCAGAGATTGAAGGCCAAGACTAAAATTAGGAGGGTACTGATCAGAGAGTTGCAGATGATGCTGCAGTTACGACGCACTCTCAGAAATAATTACATCGACTACTATCTGCATTCTCCCATGCTTGTTCTGAGTTTGGTTTAACAATTAACAAAGAGAAGACACAGATTATGTCACAAGGTGCACATAGGTTACCATCAATCTTTATTGACGACGCCGAACTGGCGATAATAGACAATTTTACATATCTAGGGTCAGAGGTAAATAGCAAATTATCCATAGATCAGGAAATCAACATCAGGATTGGTAAGGCAGCAACAACAATGAACAGGTTACCAAAAAGAGTCTGGGAGAACAGGAAGCTTACTGCCAACCAAAAAAAAAAAGTCCTTCTCTGCCAAGAACGTGTCCTTAAACGTTTAAACAGCTGTTATATGCGGTGTCTGCGAAGAATACTTGGTATTAAGTGGCAAGACAAAATCACAAATACTGAAGTATTGGAAAGATCTGGTTGTATGACGGTGTGTTCCATGCTCAGTCTTCGTAGACTTAGATGGATAGGACACGTTAGGAGGATGGATGATGGTAGTATACCAAAGCACAACCTTTTTTTTGTTGTGAATTATAGATAGGTAGGAGGTCTCAGTGTTGGCCTCTACTACGACACAAAGATGTGTGTAAGCGGGACATGATTGATACAGGCATTGATAATGCACACTGGGAGCAAGTCGCCGCCGAACGCGTTGCATGAAGGACACCTATTAGATATGGGATAAAGACAAAGGAGAAAATTATTGCTGATAAAGCACACACCGAGGGAATGAGACGTAAGATGGTGCATGATGATGAAAATGACCATGTTTTCACATGCATCCACTGTGGACGAACACTTACAGCGCGAATTGGCCTTATCAGCCACGTTCACTAGTGCCATGGGTTAGTATGCCTTTTTGAAGCATAATGTAACAAACTATCGTCTGCAAAGACGGCAAGGTGCCAATATAAATATATATACTAGCTGACCCGGCCCGGCTTCGCCCAGCACCTGACGGGAATCTATCTATCTATCTGCCTGCCTGTGTGCCTGTCTGCCTGCCTACCTACCTACCTACCTACCTACCTACTCTCTCTCTCTCTCTCTCTCTCTCTATCTCTCTCTCTCTCTCTCTCTATCTGTCTATATATCTATCCATGGAGGGCAACTATCACCCACTATGAATGGGGATAAAGGAGAGGGTTATTGCAGATAGGTCACACACCGAGCGTGTGTGACGTAAGATGGTGCATGATGGTGGAAATGACCACGTGTTCACATGCACCCACTGTGAATGGACATTTACAGCACGAATTGGCCTTATCAGTCACATTCTCTGCCGCCATTGGTGGGGGTTGTTATGCCTTTTTGAAGCACAGACTATCGTCTGTCAAGACGGCAAGGTGCCAATGAGGGTGGACTTGGTCATCCGCAAACAGGTGTCCTCTAATGGTGTAATTTGCAGATGGTTCTTCTTCTATGTTCTCGTCATTCGGTCCCCGTTTGTCTAGTTTTTTTTTTAGATATGTTGTCTATACACGTCATGAGAAAGAGAGGAGAAGGGACAGGAGAGGGATGTGTGTATGTGTGGTTAATTTCCTGTACTCTTTTGTGGCCCTAGGAGGCCAGTAAAAAAATGTTTTAGAATGTACAAAATTAGCATCATGCTACATTAAAAGTATACAAATATAATTTAAACAATAATCATATGACCAAAAAGTGCATTATGAAATATAAGTATGCAAATATTGAAAACATCTTTTTTAAGAAATATAAAAGTATTATATTATTATTATATGATATGACAACTTGTATATTAACATTTTTATTTCTATAAAAAATAGTTCAGAAGTTTATCGTGGGTAATAATATTATCGCTAGTATATGCTTTATTTTTTATTTAATTTTATGTAATCTCCCTTGGAACAATATTAGATGTTTATGTCCCCTACTCATTGCTTTGTTTTTTGTTTGTTTTTTTGCATATCCTTTACAGGACATCGCTGTCAACATCAGTATCTATCATCTGTCTGTTGGTTTCTTGGCAAGATTACGCTCAGTAGTTTGCCATTGCTTTCTGAGCGGCCGGTTCACATACCCCGTAAGTGCTACTGCTGATTATCACCGTCATCACGTTACCGACGAGAGTATACGAGATTACGGAGAAAAGTCATAACCTCTAAGCCACGAAGCCGGCACTCATTGCTTACCTAAGTGTTTTTCTTTTAGACGAGCTCAAACGAGAGCGAAACTCGAGTCTAGTGCTTCCACATTGACGTGGATAGGCCTTAGGTCAGTGTTTCAGTACCTTTTTTGTGCTATGCCCCACCTAAGCCTTTCTAAAATTCTTATGCCCCCCCCCCCCCCAACATATACATAATTTTTTTTTTAATATTACAAATTGAAATGTTCACTAAAGAAACTTGAATGATAGGTTTTAGGAAGAGATCACTAGGAAATTATTGAACAAACACAGTAAGTAAATTTTCAAAACATATAATGGAGAACTGAAATTAAAGTACAAAATAATTTTAATGAAAGATTTGTCTATATTATTTTAATTATTAGTAATTATGTATTATTTAAATTTAGTGAGATCCTTGCGCTTGATGCTTGCTGCAAAGAGATTTTATGCCAGGTTACAATTTAGTTAACTTCAGTCTTAAGTCTCCCCGTTTTGTTATATCCAGCCGATTTCTTTTTTGTTTTGTTTTAAGCAGCAAATCATTTATAGCATTAAATCCGCATTCAGCTAAATATGAAGATGGAAACGGTAAGAATAGTTCTCTTGCACATTTGGTTGCATTTGGATATTTGATTTTGGTTTCCTTACAAAGGCACGCCATCGCTCCTTGTATATTAAATAAAGTTTTAATTGACTCATCATTTTTCATTTCTGCGAGTTCTTCTTGATACTGCATATTTGAAATATCATACACATCCACTAACATTGGCTGCATCATCCAAGTTTGGAAACCAATGTGTTTCAAATCAGACAATTTTTCTGTTAAATCAGCCGAAAAAATTTTCAGATGATCGACAATAACATATATAGTGATATCAGTCCCTTCACAATTTTGGAGCCAATGAAACTTTTCAAAATGTTTGTTGTAAATATATGTCTGACATAATTCAATAAGGTAATAACACCAAATATCTTCGCTTTTGCATTGACAAGAGTTTTATTTGTTCCATGAAGATGTATATTTAATATATTTAGTTTTTTAAAGGTATCGGCTAAATAACTCACAAATGCATTACTGACACATACTCTTTTGTACCAAACGAAGATTGGTCGTTGTCTAGATTCTAATGCTTCCACTATGTCACTGCAGAGTAGAAGCTGACCTTGCCACCTGTATCATACCACAAGTCACCACTGCAGCACACATCCACTAGTCAGTGAACAAGAGTAAGTTTGCGCACATCATATCCATTTAATGCTGAATTAACACGGAACCACACAACATATAAATCCAGGAACAATAATTCTCTCAGAATATATCTTCATCACAACCGAACACTCGAATAACACTGCCTCTCAAGGCCTACTTAATCTAATACAACACGACAGTTAACCAGCCTCTCTCCCGGCCCGAACTCACTCGATCCAATCCACACTGGGTATAGGCCTCTGCTAACTATCCGACCCTCTCTAGGGCTAGGCTTCAATTTACTATGCCTGCTGATAACCGGGCTCAGTCTTAAATCCTTAGTCTCAAACTTCCGATCACTGAAAACCACAGGGCAGAGTTCTATCACTAACTCCCCTATCATTCACTTTCCCAGACCACCGACCTACACTTGTCGGGTCCCAAAACTTATCTGTCCTTTTCAGTCTCCTGACTCAACACAACTCCCCCGCAGCTCAAACTGTCTGCCCCACAACTACGCTCGCCGTCTGACTTCTCCTTGACTCTCCCTTAAACTCACTGTCTTCTCATTTCCCCCTTTAAATCTCTGTCTCCAATCTTCCCCATCTATCCTCTCATTTGCACCCTCCGGGGACTTACTACCCAGCCCCATTGTACCTCCGTCTATTATTTGACCGGTGATGTTAATGACCCCCCGACATGTTACACTTACCATCGACCTTTAACAAATTTTTCATTTCAGGTTTGTCGCTTAAAAAATCACTAAGAGTATCAAATAGTTCCATACATCTTTTCAAGCAGTTCCCTTTCGAGAGTCATCTTACTTCAGTGTGAAGTATAAGTCTCACATGGTCTTCATTTTGTTCTTCACAAAATAACTTGAAGAGACGTTCGCATTTGGCACTAGCTTTAATAGCATTGATACCATTTATAACTAAATTTAGTACTTCATTTAGAACAGGCGAAATGTTTTTAGCTACTAGGTTTTCTCTGTGAATAACACAATGCACACGAAGCATTTCTGGATTCTCATCTTTCATCAATTTTAAGCAACCATTTTTCTTCCCCTTCATATTAGGGGCGCCATCTGCAGCACAAGATGTTATATTTTTCATTGGTATATTATTAACATCCAAGTAATTTGTTAGCTTAATATATATATATATATATATATATATATATATATATATATATATATATATATATATATATATATATATATATATATATCTTTGGAGGTAGTGGTGCCTTCTGATGATTTACAGCAAAATCACCTTTATCAATATACCTTACTTAAGTTATAAGTACAGCCTCACTGTCTCTCAAAGTTGATTCATCCATTTGCACCGAGAATTGTCTTGTTTTCAGCTTTTCAGCAAGTTGTATTTCAATATCCTCACTCATTTCGTCTATTCTTCTGCTAACAGTATTATTACTTAGTGGCATAGCTTTAACGTCTTTGTCATCTTTTTCCAGAACCGTTTTAAGAAATGCTTATATTAATGGTTTGATTAAATTCTCCCCTATACTATGACTTTTCCCAGATTTAGCGATGAGTAATGAAATTTGATAACTAGCCCCAAGAGTACGATTGATAGTTGCATTATGAGCAGTAAATAGAGTCTTTAATGTTACTCTTTTATCACATTTTTTCTTTAAAGTTTGAAAGTAATTCACATCTGAATTATATGAAGCATTATGTTGCGCCTTCAAATCGGCCTCAAGACGACCCCGTTTCATTGATTCGTTGGTCAAGCATTGTTGGCATAAAAGACAAAAAGGTGACCGTTCATCGTGGACAGCGGGTATGAAACCAAATATTAAATATGCCTCCGAATACTGACGAATTTGTTTCTTGCTTGCACCACTATGGGCTGAAATAAATAAATATAAGATCAATTAAAAACTAAACAAAAATAATATGAATTGGAGTAAACGTAGACTAAAAATGCATATTTAAATATGTATGGCACATTTACTGCACGGCAAAAAAAAAAAAAAAAAACATACTTTTTCATTTGACAATTTTTTTTCTGGAAAATGATGCTTCTAAATCTGAAATTAATTAAAAAAAATTACCAATTGAATTTACATACCATTTATATATCACTTACATTTATACAATGTATATATTTTTAAAACAACGAGACTTTTACAACAATTTAACGGACGCTTATTTCAAATATACACCAACGGTGAATGCTAAGCGTTACCGCGAAACACTGCAGAAACTGAGATCCCGGCACTAAGCTTTTTGCGCTATTCAGAACAAATAGCGCGAAATGCTTAGTGCCGGTCCAGTATAACCAGTTGTTGAACTCTAATGTCTAACAGTGAAATCACGGCTACTAACATGGCGGACAGAAGTTACTTATACTGGACGTTTACCCAGCTCGAATTGCGACTGAGAGTCACCATACGGTTAAAAAAATAAACACTACCCCAGGACAGACTACATGCCATCTTAAAAAAAAACAGCAACAAAGACAATAATAATATTAAATTATCTCGAACGACAACTAGCCAGACAAAAAAAAAAAAAAAACATTCCCATATGTGTGGCACGTTACACCCACCTTGGGTATTTATGATGCCCATGTTAAACATTGTCTCAACGAGTCATGTATTATTGATTATTTTTCATGCGTTTTAATGCTTATTGTTCTTTTGTTGTTAAAGAATTGCTTCATAAGAGATGTTGAATGAAAGAATGTATGAGAGGAAATAGAAAAGAAGGGCAGAATGTCAGACGGGCCTGCGTGCCCAATTCTTAACCCTTTGAAAATAAAGATTTTCGTTCTATCTATCTATCTATCTATCTATCTATCTATCTATCTATCTATCTATCTATCTATCTATCTATCTATCTATCTATCTATCTATCTATCTATCTATCTATCTATCTATCTACTCTATCTATCGATCTATCGATCGATCGATCGATCGATCGATCGATCGTCGGTCGGTCGGTCGGTCGTTCGGTTTGGTCCGTCGGTCGGTCGGTCTGTCTGTCTGTCTGTCTGTCTGTCTGTCTGTCTGTCTTATCCATCCATCCATCCATCCATCCATCACCATCTATCTATCTATCTATCTATCTATCTATCTATCTATCTATCTATCTATCTATCTTCTATCTATCTCTTATCTATCTATCTATCTATCTATCTATCTACTATCTATCTAGGTAGTAGAAGATAGGTGGTACTGAAAGTAAACTTACCAAGATATCACGAACAGCCGAATAAATCTTTAGTTCTTTATCTTTCCAAAATCTTTATTTTCAAAGGGTTAAGAATTGGGCACTCAGGCCCGTCCTACATTCTGGCCTTCTTCTCTATTTCCTCTCATACATTCTTTCATTCAACATCTCTTTTGAAGCAATTCTTTGACAACAAAACGCATGAAAAATAACTCGTTGAGGCAATGTTTAACATGGGCATCATAAATACCCAACCTTTTTCCCCCCCCTTTTATTCCATACAAAGCATTGTATATTTACAAGGTGTAATGCGTGTTTCTTTTGTTTGTGTATATTACAGAGCGTTGCCGTTTGTTAGTGTTAAATGTCACATGTGTTAAGAAAACAAATATATACATATACAGTTATGATAATATGAAATTTATGCCATAGTGCCTGTAAACACACATTCCTCGTTCCATTCCCATCTCCACAAGCGGAAAGCATGTTAAACTTGTCCATCTCTCTCTCTCTCTCTCTCTCTCTCTCTCTCTCTCTCTCTCTCTCTCTCTCTCTCTCTCTCTCTCTCTTCCCACACACACACACACACACACACACACACACACACACACACACACACACACACACACATTATGTCTTGATCTATCTCGCGCTTTCTGGAGATAAGCAGTACATTGAATGCCGTGAGCTTGGGCAATAACCTTACATTATCATTCCAATAAACTGGAATACTGCTGGCCTGGTATCAAATTGCATGGTGACGCTCTAGTGCCTTGTAAATGTCCATGACACATTTTGTTTGGGGACAAGAAGCGGAGATTTATAACTATCAATTAAAGTCCATGACCTGTCCAGAGGGAGATAGTTGGGCCAAAGTTGTGATAGTGTCTGAGCATCAAATACAATGGGAAGGACTTAAACCTGACCACAAATTCCCCCCCCCCCCCCCCCACAATATATTCCATTTTGAACATTCAATTATAATAATGAGAAAAGTAATACTGTGGTAGTAATAATAATAATGACATTTTTTTCTAATTGCAAGAGAAAACGAAATTAAGGAGATTTTACACATTTCAGTCAGGGAAAATAGAAGATAGATTGTATTTGAACATTAGTAAAAATACGTTTCTGTTGTATGTAAAGGATATGAACCTTGCCTTAATTCTGCAAGTCCAAACTGTATTCTGCTAGTGTTTGAAGTAGTTTTGTGTGTGTGTCTTTGGATGTTTTAGGAAGAGTGTTCAAAAAGATTGACTTGTAAATGTCTGTTTGTTTGCCTGTGTGTGTTTGTATTAGATGTTGTAGAGTTTCCACTGCATCTGTGACTGTCTGACATGTGAAGAAAATGTGTTCCTCTGTCTCTTGTGTGTTGTTCCTGCATAGTTGGCAGTTTCCTATTTGTCTGGATCTGAAAGGTACTTTGGGTATTATGGGAGTCATATTAAAAATCAATCTGTACGTGACTTCTTTCGCCTTAGATGTGATGTGTTTGTTGTGTAAGTTGGAAAAGGTGGATGTGTAGTCTGACATGAAATATTTTTGTCCTCTTTTGATTCTCAGTTTAAGTGATGGCGCTTGTTTTAGACCGCAACCTGACACTGTTCCGAACCTGGATGGAGAAATTACTATGCCCCCACTAGATGCCTCCTGCGAGTCATTCACTATGGAAGAGATTAAAGCAGCCATCAAAAAATTGAAGAACAACAAAGCTGTTGGTGAAGATGAAATCTCAGGAGAAATGTTCAAAGCAGCAGATGAGAACACCTTACAACGTTTGTTACAGCTGATCAATGAAATCTGGCAAAGCGAATCCCCACCACAACAGTGGAAAGATGGTGTAATTTTCAAACTGCCTAAAAAGGGCGATATGTATGATTGCAATAATTGGCGTGGTATCACTCTATTGTCAGTACCAGGAAAACTTTTTTGTAGCATGCTACTTGAGAGATTGAAAAAGGCGATAGATGAAAGGCTCAGAGAAGAACAAGCAGGCTTCAGATCAAAACGGCCATGCATAGACCACATTTTCACCCTCAGAATAATCATCGAAGACTCCGTAGAATTCCAGTCGAAATTAATCACCAACTTTGTCGACTTTCAAAAAGCCTTCGACAGTATTCACTTTGGAATCTACTTAACATCTATGGTTTTCCTACCAAATATACCAACGTCATAAAATCTTTCTACAAAGAAACACGTTGCTGCGTAAGAACAGAAACAGGCAACTCTGACTGGTTCTCAGTCGAAACAGGAGTGAAACAGGGTTGTGTCTTATCACCGATGCTTTTTGGAATAGCTATCGATTGGGTCATGCGCAAATGCACAAACAACACAAATATGGGTATCCATTGGGTTGACAAAATTCTAGAAGACCTGGACTTTGCCGACGACATAGTGCTTTTGAGTTCAACACACCCGGATGCCCAAGAGAAAATAAACCACCTCCAAAATATTTCAGGGCAAATTGGTCTCCAAATTAACACCACAAAAACAAAGACTATTGATCTTACCAACAGTTCAGATGACACCAAATTGAACAGCTACGTTCTTGAAAAAGTCAACAGCTTTACATACCTAGGAAGCAAAATGACATCTACAGGGGACTCAACACCAGAAATATCATCTAGAATCGCACTGGCATCTAGTGCCTTCAATAAACTGTCAAACATCTGGAAGTCAAAGACACTCAGCAAACACACAAAACTTAAAATCGTTAACTCTTGTGTGATTCCAGTGTTAACGTATGGATGTGAAAGTTGGAAATCAACGGTAGCTTTAGATAAAAAATTAGACAATTTTGAGAACAAATGTCTTAGAAGACTTCTAAACATCCACTGGACAGACTTCAGAACCAATTCGCAAATAAGACAAGAGGCTAAGCAAGATACAGTATCCAATTTCATAAGAAGACGCCGTTGGAACTACATCGGCCATGTACTCAGAATGGACAAGACAAGACTCCCCTACCAAGCCCTCATATGGTCACCAGTAGGGAAAAGAAAACGGGGAAGACCAAGAGAGACCCTGCGTAGAACCATCATTAGAGAAGGCTCATTCAATGGCCAAGTAAATATCCAAGATCTACAACAGGTAGCAGCGAACCGCCAAGCATGGAGAGACAGGACTTCTGCCCTATGCGCCGCCTTAGGCTCAAGAGGAAAGACTAACTAACTAACTAACTAACTAACTAACTTGTTTACTAACTAATTGTTTGTATATTTCTCGTGTTGTTTCATGTATTAAATGTTCATGTCCTTGTATTGCCTGTATACACGTGTGATAGAAAGATGGTAGTATGCCCTGATAATGTGCTGCTGCATTGTTTAGTTTTGTGAGATGTTTTATGTTGTGTGCTATATAATATAATGCTAATCTATGTTGTTCTGGATGTCTGATAATATTGCCTATGTGGCTGATTCTAAGTGCTTGTATTTTTGTTTGTATGTCCTGAAGTGCCCTAGTAGTAGTAGAACGGGTGCGGACTATGCTTGAGGTCAAAGCCAGCGAGCGAAAACGGGAGATGGAGGAAGAGACAAACGGGAAATGGAGGAAGAGTCAAACGGGAGATGGAGGAAGAGACCAACGGGAGATGGAGGAAGAGATAAACGGGAGATGGAGGAAGAGATAAACGGGAGATGGAGGAAGAGACCAACGGGAGATGGAGGAAGAGACCAACGGGAGATGGAGGAAGAGACCAACGGGAGATGGAGGAAGAGACCAACGGGAGATGGAGGAAGAGTCAAACGGAAGATGGAGGAAGAGATAAACGGGAGATGGAGGAAGAGATAAACGGGAGATGGAGGAAGAGACAAACGGGAGATGGAGGAAGAGATAAACGGGAGATGGAGGAAGAGACAAACGGGATATGGAGGAAGAGTCAAACGGGAGATGGAGGAAGAGATAAACGGGAGATGGAGGAAGAGACAAACGGTAGATGGAGGAAGAGACAAACGGGAGATGGAGGAAGAGATAAACGGGAGATGGAGGAAGAGATAAACGGGAGATGGAGGAAGAGATAAACGGGAGATGGAGGAAGAGACAAACGGGAGATGGAGGAAGAGTCAAACGGGAGATGGAGGAAGAGATAAACGGGAGATGGAGGAAGAGATAAACGGGAGATGGAGGAAGAGACCAACGGGAGATGGAGGAAGAGTCAAACGGGAGATGGAGGAAGAGATAAACGGGAGATGGAGGAAGAGATAAACGGGAGATGGAGGAAGAGATAAACGGGAGATGGAGGAAGAGACAAACGGGAGATGGAGGAAGAGATAACGGGAGATGGAGGAAGAGACCAACGGGAGATGGAGGAAGAGACCAACGGGAGATGGAGGAAGAGACCAACGGGAGATGGAGGAAGAGACAAACGGGAGATGGAGGAAGAGATAAACGGGAGATGGAGGAAGAGATAAACGGGAGATGGAGGAAGAGACAAACGGGAGATGGAGGAAGAGATAAACGGGAGATGGAGGAAGAGACCAACGGGAGATGGAGGAAGAGACCAACGGGAGATGGAGGAAGAGATAAACGGGAGATGGAGGAAGAGACAAACGGGAGATGGAGGAAGAGTCAAACGGGAGATGGAGGAAGAGACAAACGGGAGATGGAGGAAGAGTCAAACGGGAGATGGAGGAAGAGTCAAACGGGAGATGGAGGAAGAGTCAAACGGGAGATGGAGGAAGAGACAAACGGGAGATGGAGGAAGAGTAAAACGGGAGATGGAGGAAGAGATAAACGGGAGATGGAGGAAGAGTCAAACGGGAGGTGGAGGAAGAGTAAAACGGGAGATGGAGGAAGAGATAAACGGGAGATGGAGGAAGAGTAAAACGGGAGGTGGAGGAAGAATCAAACGGGAGATGGAGGAAGAGACAAACGGGAGATGGAGGAAGAGACAAACGGGAGATGGAGGAAGAGTCAAACGGGAGATGGAGGAAGAGACAAACGGGAGATGGAGGAAGAGTCAAACGGGAGATGGAGGAAGAGATAAACGGGAGATGGAGGAAGAGACAAACGGTAGATGGAGGAAGAGACAAACGGGAGATGGAGGAAGAGATAAACGGGAGATGGAGGAAGAGATAAACGGGAGATGGAGGAAGAGATAAACGGGAGATGGAGGAAGAGACAAACGGGAGATGGAGGAAGAGTCAAACGGGAGATGGAGGAAGAGATAAACGGGAGATGGAGGAAGAGATAAACGGGAGATGGAGGAAGAGACCACGGGAGATGGAGGAAGAGTCAAAACGGGAGATGGAGGAAGAGATAAACGGGAGATGGAGGAAGAGAGAAACGGGAGATGGAGGAAGAGATAAACGGGAGATGGAGGAAGAGACAAACGGGAGATGGAGGAAGAGATAAACGGGAGATGGAGGAAGAGACCAACGGGAGATGGAGGAAGAGACCAACGGGAGATGGAGGAAGAGACCAACGGGAGATGGAGGAAGAGACAAACGGGAGATGGAGGAAGAGATAAACGGGAGATGGAGGAAGAGTACAAACGGGAGATGGAGGAAGAGACAAACGGGAGATGGAGGAAGAGATCAAACGGGAGATGGAGGAAGAGACCAACGGGAGATGGAGGAAGAGACCAAACGGGAGATGGAGGAAGAGTCAAACGGGAGATGGAGGAAGAGTCAAACGGGAGATGGAGGAAGAGTCAAACGGGAGATGGAGGAAGAGTCAAACGGGAGATGGAGGAAGAGTCAAACGGGAGATGGAGGAAGAGTCAAACGGGAGATGGAGGAAGAGTCAAACGGGAGATGGAGGAAGAGTCAAACGGGAGATGGAGGAAGAGACAAACGGGAGATGGAGGAAGAGTCAAACGGGAGATGGAGGAAGAGTAAAACGGGAGATGGAGGAAGAGATAAACGGGAGATGGAGGAAGAGTAAAACGGGAGATGGAGGAAGAGTCAAACGGGAGATGGAGGAAGAGTACAAACGGGAGATGGAGGAAGAGTCAAACGGGAGATGGAGGAAGAGTCAAACGGGAGATGGAGGAAGAGTCAAACGGGAGATGGAGGAAGAGTCAAACGGGAGATGGAGGAAGAGTCAAACGAAACCATGATGTTAGTTTCCATCACCACAATGTGTAGACATTGTGCAACGATGAGACACAGAAAGATAGCACCGGGATTGATTTGACGATGATAACAGTAACACAGGAGTATCAGTTGTCAAACAATGATAATGTGAGCGAAAGACTGTAATTACCCATCAAAAACTATGATGCTCAAACTAAAATCAAAGTAGCGGAATTGATTTTCCCATCAGCTAAGCCTGAATGTTTGGCTAGATGGCATTGTGTAATCAATTTGCAAATAAACACCATGTTAAATATTTGTTGGCTGTCATCCATCGATTGTTGCAACTTATCAACATTAGCTTAACCGATGCATGAGTTTATTATTTCTGCACTTAGAGGCGTATGAGTTTATTTTTTCTGCACTTCAGTTGTACAGTCAAAACATGCCTAGTTTACAATTTAATGTGTGTTAGCGGACTATGTAATCAAGGAGAGGTAATTTGACTCTTGAACAAAAACAGTGGAATCATTTTCTGGCTCGGCAAAATTTGGTGGAGTATTGATGCATGACAAGGCAGACGTGGTTGCGGCCTTGTGGCAGCACGTGTACACCTCGGAGGAGCAGATGGAGCACCATGGTCTGGTAAGAATGAGACAACGAGGTGTGACGAGGGGATCTGGCCGACGCTCGGAGCTCGGAGGAAAGGCGAGACGGACATATAATCAGATTGCTACTGGAACTATTAGTGTTGGAACTCTTCGCTGGCTGCTGAGGATGGAGACGGAGCGCTTATGGGAATGTCCCGAAAGCTGTGATGTCGGTTCCTAAATCAATCAATCAATCAGTCTGTCAAGCTTTTAAAATAAAGCAAGTCCAACAAAGCTTGTTTTGTGTTAAAAGAATAGTGTGCTTCTGTTCTTAATACGTTGATGTGTGCATTGAGGGGAATCTGTGCTGCGTTGCCAAACAGTTGGTTTTGGTCTCTAGAACAGTGTAAGAGTAACGGTTATCACGCAACAGAAAGGAGTATATCAAACAGCTTCCATTATAAGAATGAAGATTGAGGTTTACTTTGGTATTTCTTTGTCGTCTTCTTCTAACTCTTCTTCTGCTATCAACATTTGTAATGCATCTATTCCGACATGTCACGAAAATGGCGGTTATTGGCAGCTATTGTAATAACATTGTACTGATTGTGAGTTTAATCTGGAACGATTCAAATGAAACATTCAATATGCCCTCCTGTGTCCTCTTTTTTCTTCTTATTATGTCCTTCTTTTGGTGCCCACGTATCTGGCAACCCTACGTGCACTATGTGTGAAGATTTGAATATCGCTGTTTGGTCCATGGCATGCAAGAGAACAATCTACACCCCTCTATCATCATCATCATCATCATCATCATCATCATCATCATCATCATCATCATCATCATCATCATCATCATCATCATCATCATCATCATCCTCCTCCTCCTCCTCTTCATCATCATCATCATCATCATCATCATCATCAGCATCATCATGAACATCGTCGTCGTTGTCATCATCATCATCATCATCATCATCATCATCATCATCATCATCATCATCATCATCCTCCTCCTCATCATCACCATCATCATCATCATCATCATCATCATCATCATCATCATCATCATCATTATCATCATCATCATCATCATCATCTTCCACTTCTGCCGTCAAACGTCGTGGGGAGGAATAATGGTGCCAGTGGGCGGCACAGGATAGTGTCATTCCATGTGATTGTACAATGTCTTTGATGTCCATCCATTTTCTTCTTGTCGCAGACCATTTTTTGATGTAAGGCCATTTTAATTGTTTTAACCATGTTATACTGGGAATTGTAATCATCATGTGCCCTGCCCGCTAGCGCAGGCTTTCACACATCTTCACAGATCTCAGCACTTGGTGTTCACTATAATTTATACTGATGATATTCCCCATCTAGAAAGATGACAGGAGTACTGCAGTGGAATGTATGATATGAGTGACAGTGAGGATATGAATGAGATACATGAGCCAATGACAGCAGAGACAGAACCTGAACCCTCATTAGATGAAACTGCATGGCCATTAAAGAACCTGACGAATGGTAAATCACCAGGATGCGATGAGATTCCAGCTGAACTAATTAAAGCGGGAGGAGAAGAAAGCATACAAATCTATCACGCATTATGTAAAAAGATATGGAAATATGGTATATGGCCAAAAGATTGGAAGAGAACTATCTTCATTATAATTCCAAAAAAGGCCAACCTGAAATTATGCACCAACTATAGAACTGTTGCCATGATCAGTCATGCAAGTAAAATTCTACTAAAAATCATAATGGGAAGACTTCGTAAGAAAATGGAAGAAGAAATTAACGTGGCTCAAGCTGGATTTAGACAAGGAAGAGGAACAAGAGATCACATTCTCAACATATTAATGTAAACCTATTCTCATGTTTTGTGGATTATTGAAAGGCATTTGACTGTGTACAACATCAGAAACTTTGGGAAATCATGAGGAATATGGGCTTTCCATCACATGTAATACAACTCATAAGAATGCTCTATCTAGACCTGGGGTCACCAAACTAAGGTCCGCGGGCCGGATCCGGCCCGCGACGTCATTTCATCCGGCCCGCTGCCACGTAGCGGTTGAGGCAAGAGTCAATGATTGAGATAGGATAAGAAAATAGTGGCAGAAAAATAAAGTAAGTCACAGTATAGCGCAAGAATACAAGAGTTATTAGGTGACGTCACGGGGACTACATTACGCTACCATAGGCAGAACAATATATAATGACACAAAGTAGTGCAGCTTTACATAACAGAGTTACGACACATACAGAACGTTGCGGCGGTTAGCCTTCATCAGCAAACAAACACATTCACAAACACAACATACAGTCAAGGAGACCTCCTGTGACTACATTAGAAGGTGATGACAGGACGAGAGGAACAAATGCATGGAAAAATGGAAGCAATGAAGAGGAAATGAGAATTGACAAAATGTTAATTGAAAAGAATGTTAGTCGAAGAAAATGTTTAATAGAAAAACTGTTTATAGAGAAAAAAAAAAAACACTGTATACTCACCTCACGTACGGACCTGTGAATGTTTACGGAAATCTCAGGTGTATTTTTATAACGGTGCTGGATGTTACGGTACAGTGAACACATAGAAAGAAGGGGGCGGGGTAGGAGGCGTGTAAGATTGACCACGGCCCCATTGTGTTGTTGGTCCGGGTGGACTGGTGTGCAGGAACACGCGTACTACATAGACACACTTCAACAGACAAAATGCTAGTGTATGTGGACATGCAAGAAGAGAGAGAGGGAGAGAGAGAGAGAGAGAGAGAGAGAGAGAGAGAGCGAGAGAGAGAGAGACAGACAGAGAGAGACAGAGAGAGGAAAAGTGCCTGCGACCTACCACATGGGGTATATTGTAACCTACAAAATAGTCAGTATGGTTGCTAGTCATACAACGCGCTTCAGGAGCCCCTCGCCCAGTCCTAGAGTTGTTGGGGTGTGTAAGATCCAACCACTGGCAATGCACGTGAAGAAGGTATGCACAGAGAAGCCAGATGTAAGAGGAGAGAGAGAGGGAGAGAGATAGTGAGAGAGAGAGAGCGCGAAAGGGGGAGAGAGAGGGAGAGAGAGGGAGAAGAGAGAGGGGGAGAGAGTAGAGGGGAGATAGAGAGGGAGAGAGATAGAGAGAATAGGGAGAGAGAGAGGGGGAGAGGAAGAGAGAGAGAGGGAGAGAGAGGGAGAGGGAGAGAGGAGGGAGAGAGAGAGGGGAGAGATAGAGAGAAGGGAGAGAGAGAGGAGGAGGAGGAGAGAGGGATGAGAGAGGCGAGAGAGGGGGAGGGAGAGAGTCGCGCCTCTCTCTCTCCCTATCTCTCTCCCTCTCTCCCTCTTACATCTGGCTTCTCTGTGCATACCTTCTTCACGTGCATTGCCAGTGGTTGGATCTTACACAACCCCAACAACTCTAGGACTGGGCGAGGGGCTCCTGAAGCGCGTTGTATGACTAGCAACCATACTGACTATTTTCGTAGGTTACAATATACCCCATGTGGTAGGTCGCAGGCACTTTTCCTCTCTCTGTCTTCTCTGTCTGTCTCTCTCTCTCTCTCTCTCTCTCTCTCTCTCTCTCTCTCTCTCTCTCTCTCTCTCCCTCTCTCTCTTCTTGCATGTCCACATACACTAGCATTTTGTCTGTTGAAGTGTGTCTATGTAGTACGCGTGTTCCTGCACACCAGTCCACCCAGGACCAACAACACAATGGGGCCGTGGTCAATCTTACACGCCTCCTACCCCGCCCCCTTCTTTCTATGTGTTCACTGTACCGTAACATCCAGCACCGTTATAAAAATACACCTGAGATTTCCGTAAACATTCACAGGTCCGTACGTGAGGTGAGTATACAGTTTTTTTTTTCTCTATAAACAGTTTTTCTATTAAACATTTTCTTCGACTAACATTCTTTTCAATTAACATTTTGTCAATTCTCATTTCCTCTTCATTGCTTCCATTTTTCCATGCATTTGCTCCTCTCGTCCTGTCATCACCTTCTAATGTAGTCACAGGAGTTCTCCTTGACTGTATGTTGTGTTTGTGAATGTGTTTGTTTGCTGATGAAGGCTAACCGCCGCAACGTTCTGTATGTGTCGTAACTCTGTTATGTAAAGCTGCACTACTTTGTGTCATTATATATTGTTTAAACTTTCACAGCTTTACCGCAGTTCCACCAACTTTTACCATAGGCAGAAGAGCGTTTCACAACAGGAATGGAGGAAGGCGAACAGAAGGACAACATCACGTTATCGAGAATATTCAATTGAAAAGGCATTAGAGGCACGACATAGGTTGATCATTCATGATGAAGAACAACGGCACAATATAGATTATGCAGAACAGCCAAGAATGAATGAACGACGCAAAAGAAATGAGTAGAATATTTGGCGTCATAACTGGCTGAGCGAAGTGTAGGCAAAAGGTCACTGCTTTAGTACGTCAGTCAAAGGCACTTAAATATTAGCAAGAAGTTAATGGGCCACGCTCAAGTAATTGTTTTGTAACTATCAATATGATGAGGTTGGAATCGTCGGACGAAACGGTATGTTTTCAATTATTAATATTTATTCATTGTATTCTGGCCGATCCTCCCAGCCCTATGGGAACGGCCAATTAACTCTTCATTCATTACCTGTCTGATCGATCAACAACATTAAAATAATTATGACGTGGATTACCATCGTTTGCTGCTGTCATTTTGTTGACATTCAATTTACGGTTCCCGTTATTCTGTTGTGATATTCTGGGACAGACAACGAGTGGAATTTGAAGGATACCAGCATCACAGCACCCGCCAACGATACTTTTACTTGCTTGCTATAATGTATGGAACACGAGGCGTTGTGATACAATTTAAATGTAAATAAAAATATTATGTTTATAATAATAGGTGATCTTCACGCGTGCGGAGACCTCCTGGCTGCTATGTGTCTTACATTTACTATTTTCAGTTATAAATTACTGTATCTAGATTTTCTTGTTTATTGTAATGTTTGCTTATTTCTCGCCATCCCAAGTCCTTTGCCGACTCGTGTTAGCACCGCCTACACTCTGACGTTGCCATGGTTTCCATGGCAACAAACACACACGCATCTTTCCCTCCCCCGGATGTGCTCGGTTGTCAACACAGGTCATATGCTCCAGAAATATTTACTTGTTTTTGCCAGTCATCCATTTTATAGGTATGTAACAAGGGTCAAAGACCCCTCTGTCATACACCGCAAGGTACTATACTGGCAGTAAATGACAGTTGACAGTAAAAAGGATTTCTTTGTTTCACAGTGATAAGTCAGTGCATTACAAGTGTGAATAGGGGCAATAAAGTAGCACACATAGCATAAAAATGCCATAGAAACCTCGTGTTATTACAAAATTATTATTATTATCCCCAGCTCAGAAAAATTCCCCGGTCAAGGTGTTAATGGAGCTGGTCTTTAGGCCAGTGTTTTTCAACCTATCTGCTGGAGCAGATCCTTACGCAAATGTTTACATTGCTCAAGGAACTCTGAGGGTTGATATAAGTGTTTATCCTACTTTATGTAATACACCAAATGGGCAGAGATGTTGCATGTAGACCATTTCGGTCTGTTTCGGCGGAACCTCTGGCTGCCTCTCACGGAACCCCGGTTGAAAAACTCTGCCGGCCCTATTTATATATTTTGCAAACCTTATTATGATATATATTCTATTACCAAAGGTACCTATAAACTTTATATGTACCTTTGGTGAGCCATAGCTTCACCACTGACGCCTAGTCCTCTGCCTTTTTTGTGTTTCAATATGAATTTAATTATGTTTCTAATTCAACGTCTTTTTCATTTTCAGATCCCGTGTACTTCACCTTTCATTATGGATATAAAGAAAAGAAAAGTGGACGCCGGGTGTCGCGTTTTCAATAAAGAATAGGGAGTAAAGTACTTCTTTGTGGAAACAAAGACCAGAAAACCAATTGCATAATATGCAGCGAAAGTGTTGCAGTTTTGAAAGAGTACAACCTTCGGCGTCACTACGAAACAAAACATCTATCAACATATTTAAAGTTTTCTGGAAAGTTACGCTCTGATAAATATGAGTCCATGAAATGTGGTTTAGAAACATAAAGAAATCTATTCACGAGAAAGTGTGATGAAAATGAATATGTCACTCGTACAAGTTACAAAATAGTGCATAAGATGGCAGATCGAGGACAACCATCTACCGATGGCAACTTCCTCGAAGAGTGTATGATGGAAGCAGCAAATGACTTGTGTCATGAGAAAGCCGATTTGGGCTTAGTGACGTACTCTGTTCGATTTCCAGCAGCCGTGAAATTTGTTACGTGCACAATTTACACAAGAGGCCTCTCCTGTTACGCTGCCCCAGAGATGAGGATGTGATATTATTAGAAGTCAATGATTCTTGTAAAAATTCCCAGGTCTGTGCTGGAACCCAGTAAACTTCAGAAACTGCGGCTTGGAAGAACTGGCCTTGTTTATAGTTAATTGCACATCTGTTACATGACGTAGCAGTCAACCCTAGCGTTTTGTGGCTGTAATTTCTTGGCAAGTTTATGTTCAGTAGTTTGCCATTGCTTTCTGAATGAACGGCACTCAAACCATTGTATGAAAACCAACGCAAGGCGGTCTGCTGCCAAATCGTCTGCACCTTATGTTTCGACCGCGATATGTGGGATTACTAATTGCGCCCATAACCCCTTCGCCACAGAGAATGGGCACTTATAGAGCAAAGACTCAAAACACAGCGCGCAGATTTCATATTTGGTCCCAGTGGCTGAGGGATTTATTTCTAGTCGATTAAAGGCTCTGGTTGAGGATCGACCCTGCCTTGTAAAGTGGTTCTGATGCTTCATTAGGTAAGATAAAGAAGACAACTGGCCATCTCATCTGATTTTTTTTTTTTTTTTTGCATATCCTATTTACTGGACACCGCTGTCAACACCAGTATTTTACTGCTGCTTTTTATGTTTTGGCAAGTTTACGTTCAGTAGTTTGCCATTGCTTTCTGAATGACCGGCTCCCATACCAACACGTTAAGACCCAGTGCGACGCTGTCTGCTGCCAAATCGGTCGCAGTTGTGTTTCGAACGCAGGTAAGCGGGCTCATGAATCGCCTTCCCATTCCTTAGCCACGGAGACCGGCCACCCGATAATATGTGGTATAACATTTAAACATTCCACGATTTATGACACGTTCAGTAACGGGCTTTTATTACTGTTATACTTATCTATCCTAGTTGTTATTACAAGAGTTGTGCACTTGTTGCTTTACTTTCTGTCAAAACTGTATTTTACTGACAATATAGTACCTTGCGGTTTATGGCAGAGGGGTCTTTGAGCCTAAGGAATTAGGGCCTCCTGGCTAGTGCAGTCGCCGCGAACTGTGCAGGTTAGGATTTTAATTTTGCCCCCGACAGAAAAAAATCCCACACCTTACCGAGGGATCGAACCAGGGTCTCCTAAAGGGGAGTCCGGGGTTCTAGCCACTCGTCCTCGTCGCATAATGATTAATTTAACTCCTGCTGACCTACAGGGTTATTATTTTAAAGTAACAAGTGACTACAACATAAAGAGTTAACACCAGAAATGAGAAATATCTTTTGTTGCACTCTACTGATTAATAATAACAGATCATTGTAAACGGTGGTTTTATAGAAGAGTGGTGAAAATTCATTGGACAGTAAAAAAGATCGTGAGAAGATTCTTGACAGTCTAGTGCCATGACACGGAAGGGAGTCAACACACGAATTGATCCATGATGTCGGAGATCGAAATTTGTGGAGAGGCATAATCGTTCACCCCAGCCGTTAAGGCACTGGATGGTGATGAATTGTAAACACAACATGGACACTGTAACTCACACGGACTATTGTCACCAAAGGATCTAAGTGTATTAGGAGGGAGGGAGGAACGATTTATCTGCCACGCGGACAAACTAGAGGCTCGTACTTGCCAGTTCCATTTTGTTGATGTTGTGACAAATGGTGCGACGACGCGAATTTATTTCCCCAGTATTTGATCACTCGATTTGAACTCAAGCTTAATCTACACACGTGTCACTACTACTAGCAGTTGCTACTTTTAGAGAGTGCACTGGACTGATGTCTGCGTGTGGGATAGCTTTCCATATTACTAGTGTCCCTTGTCATCAGGCTAACCCACTCCGACTTCTGAGGTATTTGTAATTAACGTCCTCAAATCAAGGACGAGAAGTCAACGTTACCACAAAGATGAAACAAACACAATTACAGCAATTAAAACATTTTCAAGGAAGCAGATAAGAAAGGAGACAAGTTCCAGTGTGAAAATTATAGAGGAATATCACTACTGTCCACAAGCTATAAGATACTATCCGCAGTATTACTAAATAGACTAAAACCATATTCAGAATACATATTAGGTGACTACCAGGCGGAATTTAGACAAAACAGATCAACAATAGATCAGATATTTATCTTACGACAAATAGCCGAGAAAAATTGGGAATATAAAAGAGATCTCCATAACATTTTTGTGGATTTTAAAAAGGCTTATGATAGTGTCCATAGGAATAGTCTATGGAATGCTATGCGGGAATTTGGAATACCAAGCCCAACAGATGGGGCTGGTTATCAACCAAGATAAGACAGAATATATGGTAATTTCAAGAGAAGGAATGGCTAAAAACTCTGGCCACATACTAATAGATAATATGACCATTAAAAGAATGGAAACATACAAATACCTGGGTACAATCTTCAACTGCTCCAACATCATAAGGGAAGAAATACAAACTAGAATCAATTCTGGAAATAAGATATACTATGCACTACAACATCTACTAAAATCAAATGCGCTATCTCGTAACACCAAGATTACAATATACAAAACACTGATTAGACCAATTGTGCTGTATGGCTCTGAAACCTGGAGTACAACGAAAGGAGACGAAGCCTTGCTACAAACCTTTGAGAACAAAGTTTTAAGACGCATCTTTGGACCCATTAGGGATACACAAAGTGGAGAGTGGAAAAGAAGAAGTAACAAAGACATTTATGATCTGTTTAAGTCCCCGCTAATCACTGGTATCATGAAGGCCAGAAGACTACAATGGCTGGGGCATATAGAAAGAATGGAAGATAATAAGGAAACAAAACTCGCTTACACTCAGGAAATAAATTACAGTAGACCCCGAGGTAGACCAAGAAGACGGTGGAGAGATAATATATATACAGACCTACAAGCACTTGGAATCAACGACTGGCAAGAGAAGTTCAACCAGAGAGACGAATGGAGATGGATTGTATCTGCAGCAAAGAACCTCAATGGCTCGGAACGCTGAAGAAGAAAAAGAAGAAGATATAAGCATCTCCATTTATGAAAGAAGAAGAATGAGATACAACATAAGGGCCCCGACTATAACGAAATCGATACAGTCGACGATTGAAAGGGGCCATTCTTCTCAAGAATTGGAATTGGCGTGGCGAAGTGGTCAAGCCGTCTAACTCGGGCTCCGAAGATTGTGGGTTCGATTCCAGGCCGCATTCTTCAGTCCACGAGTGCATTTTTTTCTGAGACTCCTGGAGGTCTTCGCTACAGCTATGGATTTCGTGATTTCTACGACGCCTTCGGCAGTTCGCTGCGGAAAGAGACTGAGACATGTGGGATAAAATCCGGTGCAATGAAGTCGACCGTGTTGACTTTTAAGCGACATATGATAATGATAATTTCTAGTGTCGTCTTCTTTTCAGCTATGAACATTTCATCTTCTGATCCTTCCTTCCTTCCTTCCTTCCTTCCTTCCTTCCTTCCTTCCTTCCTTCCTTCCTTCCTTCCTTCCTTCTGTCCGTCCTTCCTTCCTTCCTTCCTTATTTCCGTATCCATTGGGACTCCTTGTGGAATATATACCCATAGCCACGCATGCCAAGATTTGTGTAGGCCAGTTCAAAATTAGTTTGATGTTGGCTGACTTTTGTCTGCGGTGTAAGATAGCCAGTCCTAGACCAAACCTGTTTAGTGGCCTTGTACGACATGCTCAAGAGGCCTATAGTGTTACCACTCTTGGTTCCCGGTAACACACGGACGGATCAATGTTTGTTATACTTATATTCTAGCATGGGTCGCCAACAGGACATTTTCCTCTAGGTCTTCACCGGTCTTCCTTAGGTGTCCTCTAGGTCTTCAGCTGCCTCCCGTAAGTGTCCGCTAGGTCTTAACCGGTCTCCTATAGGTGTCCTCTAGGTCTTACCTGTCTCCTATAGCTGTCCTCCTAGCATGTCTCCTATAGGTGTCCTCCAGGTCTTCACCGGTCTCCTATTGGTGTTCTCTGGGTTTTCACCTGTCTCTCAAAATGTGTCATCTGGGTCTTCTCCGGTCTCTCATGGGTGTCCTCTAGGTCTTCATCGGAATCCCATAGTTTCTCTTGAAGGTCCCTTCTTTGGGCCAGATGTCCTCTCTCTTTCTAGTTCAAAGTGCCGCTCAGATAAAGCGCTCAATTAGTATTCACCAATCACGCAGCCAGCGAGCTGAATGCCTCTCCCCCACGCCTGTAGATTTAGATAATACCAAGGTGTACTTTGAGTGCTGGAAATCAATGTGATCTTGACGATTGTTGAGAGGAATTCAAAGTAAGAGACAAACGGAAATCATACTTGTTTTGTTTAGTGAACGACGCTGTGTGTGTAATCATTGTTGGATGTTCAATTTGTAAGGATTGTATACAGAAACATTTAAGATCATCATCATCATCTTCCACTTTTGAGGTCAAGCCTCTAGGGGAGGAATATATGATGTTCTAATACCGGATGGCACTTTATTATGGCATTCACCATATGAATTATGTATATTTTTTTTTTTGCGTTCGTTGGCATTAAATTCAAGCGAAGTCCTTACACGTGCTACTACTTCTAGACCAATGGAGTGACTTTTTGCGCGTGGATTAGCTTACCCTTTTACCAGTACCCCTCACCGACTTCTGTGGTACTTGTAATTTAAGTCAACATTTTAGTCCAACTGATCGGTGTAGGGATTGAACCCGCTACAACTATTTAAGAAAGAGCGCTTTTATCCATTCCTCCATGCTGACCACCATACAATGTTTTAGATATCACTCGGTTGTCATCACGGGTGAATTATTGCTCTCATATCAGATCAGATGGACAGCCAGAAAGACCAATGAACAAGTCCTTCAAGAAACAAATGAAGATCGTAAATTGATTAGAGAAATTAGACGTAGACAGTCAAAATTATTTGGGCATGTTATGAGAAGAAATGGATTGGAGAATTTGGTGACAACTGGTAAGATCGAGGGGAACAGATGAAGGGGAAGACCTAGAAGCAAGTACCTGGATGGCTTGGCCTTGTGGTATGGTCGAGACAAATCAAATCAAATCAAATCAACTTTATTAGGGTCACAAATTGGGCGCGCAGGCCCGTCTTACATTCGGCCCTTCCAATCACTCGTCTTTCGTTCATCAAGAGCATTATACATTTGCATAGGAAGAAAAATAAACATTGTGAAATGAATGTTGTAAACATAAACAAGGCTAATTACCATGGTATGAAGCCCATCTCCCACCTATCCATACATCACCCCACCCACACAACACCCCCCACCTACCCACACACATGCGCACCAAGGGACACATACACACCCCCACCTACCGACACACACGCACACCAAGGGACACATACATACCCCACCAACCGACCCATCCCCCTCCCGCACATCCCCCACCCACACACACTGCCCTCACCTGATCCCCCAACCAAAACACACTCGCCACCCACAAACATTCCCCCACCAACCCACACATCCCACGCCCATCCACATTCTACCCCACACATCCTCTCCCCACCCACACCTCAAACCACCATTCCCCCAGCCACATCTCCATCGACAACATATTCCCCACCCACACACACAATCCCCCACCAACCCACACATCGCACATCCACTCACACATCCCCAAACCATACACACACATCCCCACCAACTGACATGTCCCTACCCCCCCCCCCCCCACACACACACATCTCCCTAACCACCCATACATCCCCAATCCACTCACACACACACCACCACCCACACATACAACTTCCACCCACCCACACATGCCTTAACCTAATCCCCCACCACACAATCCCCCACCCGCACATCACATACACCTCCTACCACGCACTATTCCCAACCCACGCACCACACACACACATATCCCTCACCAACACATCCCCACTTACACACCACACACATATCCCCCACCCAGATACCACAAAATAATCCCACCCACACCCACACAGATACCCTTACCCATCCACCCCACATACCCCCACTCACACACCACAAAAATCCCCCACCCACACACACATACCTCACCCACACAATATCACCAACCAACACACCACACACCTCTCCCCACCCACACACGCATTCCCTACCCGTCCACCAACACACACTCACTCACACATCCTCCACTACGCACCCACACACCCCCACCAACCCACTCCCAACCAAACATCTCTCGATCACAATACCCCTACCCCCACACACATCCTCCACCCACTCACACATCCCACCCCGACACATACAACTCCCTCACCCACCTACACATCCATAAGCCACTCACACACCCCCACCCACACATTCTCCCATCCACATACACACATCTCCCACACACACTCCCCCACATACTTCCCCCAACCACCACAATCCCCTGCTCACCCACACATATACCCCACCCATACGCACATTCCCCACACCCATCACACACATCCCCTACACCACACACTATCCTCCACCCATACCACCACAAACATACCCTCCACCCACACATCATTCACACATCCCCCACCAACACACCGCACACATATCTCAAACCCACACACCATACACTTCTCCCCATCCGCCCTTCCATCCCAAATCCACCCAACACAATCCCCTACCCACACAACCCCGCCTCCCACACATACTTCCTCAAACCATCCACACATCTCCACCCACATAAACACACATCCCCTGCATCCGTCCCATACACATATCCTCCACCCATACACACATCCCCCACACCCATTCCAACACCCGTACTTTCACCCCCACACATCCATCCACACATCCCACCAACACCCACAAATACCACTACCCACCAAAACCCACACACCCCAACCCATCCAAATGCATACCCCCACCCACACACCCCGCACCCACACATATCCCCACACTCACACACATCCTCCACATACACTCACACTTCCTCACATCTAGACACATACAAAATGTCTCACGTTAGTATTGAAACTAGTATGAACAAACTCCCACACTTTACTCACACACATACACTGACACTTGTCATGAGCAGTCTCATAAAAATGTTAAACATGGAGAAAAATGTGTACATAAAATGTATGTGACGTAAAAATAGTGATGCTCTCTCTCTCTCTCTCTCTCTCTCTCTCTCTCTCCTCTCTCTCTCTCTCTCTCTCTCTCTCTCTCTCTCTCTCTCTCTCTCTCTCACACAGACATTCACTCTCACGCTCACACATTCACTCTTCCGCTCATTCATTCACTCTCACGCATTCACTCTCCCGCTCACTCATTCACTCTCCCGCTCACTCATTCACTTCCCCGTTCACTCATTCACTCTCCCGCTCACTCATTCACTCTCCCGCTCACTCATTCACTCTCACGCTCACTCGTTCTGTCTCTCATTCACACTCACTGACTCACTCACTCAAACTATAGTAATGAACATGAGTTTATATTATGCATGATAAAATCAAATGGTATTTAACTGATAATATGACAGATGAGAATACACAAACATATGGATTCGCGTGTTACATAACATGCGTGTTACATGACATGCATCTGCTCAGCTCTCTCTCTCTCTCTCTCTCTCTCTCTCTCTCTCTCTCTCTCTCTCTCTGTGTGTGTGTATTCTTTCATATACACACACTCACACGCATGCGCGCGCTCACACACACACACACTAACACATCAACTCTCCCACTGTCTCACTCTCTAACACACAATCCTTCACACACCACTCACTCTCTCAATCACACTCTCTCCCACATACACATACACATGAACGCATGCACGCACGCATACACTTCCTCACTCACTCTCACACATACACGTACGAATGCATGCACTGACACATTCCCCCACCATTTCTCGCTCAATCACTCTCTCCACACACACGCATGCACATGCGCACACACGCATTCACTCTCTCCCTCTCACTGACACCCACTTTCTCTCTCTTTCTCTCTCTCTCTCTCGCTCCCACACGCACACACATATATAGTGAACAATTATAGTTAAACAATTATAATGAACAATTATACTGAACAATTATACCAGTAAATGAATTATGGTGGCATATAGTCGGTATGGATTAAGTATTGAAAGAGTTTTCGGTTAAATGTGTAGGGACTCATTGGAGTTTTCAGATCTGGAGGCAGATCATTCCATAAGTGAGCACCAGAATAGGCGAAACATGTTTGTATAGGTCCAATCTAGGCTTTGAGACATGTAACAAATTTAGGCGCTTGCTGTTCATTGCATTAGATTGAATCAGCGGCAGAAGATACTCTGGGGTATTTTGAGATATAATTTTATTCACTAATTTGGCTTTGTTGAAAAGGAAGCGCTTTTGTAGTGGTAGAAGTCTTAGATGACTGTACAAATTATTACTTTCAACGTGCTTTCTGCCAGAAACCAGACGAATAGCGCGGTTTTGTAGAGAACATAGTCGTTTTAAATTAGATTTAGGGCAACCATCCCAAACTGTGGAACAGTAATCGAGATGTGATTGGATATAGCATGTATAGAATATTTTCGTGTGCTTTCGTCCAGGAAGTGCTGAATTTTAGCAAGTTGGTAAACTTGTTGTGCTATTTTCTTGGTAAGAGCGTGAACATGAGAGCTCCAGTTCAAATGGCTGTCTATTAAAAGCCCTAGTGATTTATGTTCAGTCACATTAACTATAGGTAACGTGCCCATGCGGAGTTCGAGCGGTGATCCAGTTATGGCTAGTGTCTGTAGTTTTTGTCTGGTCGTTATTAGCATGGATTTGGTTTTGTCGATGTTAATTTGCATGCGGTTTTCATTGCTCCATCTAGTAAGATTATCAAGTTCCTTTTGTAAAGAATTCTCTAATTCACTACGGTTTTCTTGACTAGTATATATAGTACAGTCGTCTGCGAATAGATCACAAGTTGTATTGATATATAAAGGAAGATCATTAATATAAACTGCAAAAAGCAGCGGACCTAGTATTGAGCCCTGAGGCACACCAATATTAAGCTGTGTGGGTCTTGATAGACAGTTGTTGAAGGACACGACTTGTTGCCTGTCGGATAGAAATGACGTAATTATGTTCACCATGTTGGTGCTTGTCTTCATTTGCTTTAGTTTTCTAATTAAAATATCGTGATCTACCATATCAAAAGCTTTTTTAAAGTCTACAAACACCGCTCCACAAATTCTACCGTTGTTGATGTTGAGACAGAAACACGGAGCTGATCCATGACTCTGGTGATCGAGTGAGATGGCAGAACATGACCGCCCACGCTTACCGGCATGGCACATGATGGATGGATCAGATCTTTAGTGTAGCGTCAGTGCTGGTAACTGGCGGTGTTGCATTCTAACGGGATGTTCGAACCAGTTGATCTTCTGTCTTTCAATATATGTGGCACCATAAGGTGATCCCACTTCTTCTTCTTCTTCTTCTTCTTCTTCTTCTTCTTCTTCTTCTTCTTCTTCTTCTTCTTCTTCTTCTTCTTCTTCTTCTTCTTCTTCTTCTTCTTCTTCTTCTTCTTCTTCTTCTTCTTCTTCTTCTTCTTCTTCTTCTTCTTCTTCTTCTTCTTCTTCTTCTTCTTCTTCTTCTTCTTCTTCTTCTTCTTCTTCTTCTTCTTCTTCTTCTTCTTCTTCTTCTTCTTCTTCTTCTTCTTCTTCTTCTTCTTCTTCTTCTTCTTCTTCTTCTTCTTCTTCTTCTTCTTCTTCTTCTTCTTCTTCTTCTTCTTCTTCTTCTTTCTTCTTCTTCTTCTTCTTCTTCTTCTTCTTCTTCTTCTTCTTCTTCTTCTTCTTCTTCTTCTTCTTCTTCTTCTTCTTCTTCTTCTTCTTCTTCTTCTTCTTCTTCTTCTTCTTCTTCTTCTTCTTCTTCCATTTTGTTGTTGATATGATCCACATGTCGTTCTCAAAGCAGTGGCAAACTCATCATCATCTAGTGCCTTGCCGCCTGGTGTGTACAATCATGCTTCTCCACAAATTGCGATCACCGACGGCATTAATTAATTCCTATGTTGACTACCTTCTGTGCCAAGACTGTCAATCATTTTCTCTCGCTGTCTTTCTCGATCTCTCTTTCCACAAATCTTTTCGGTTGTCACAACATGTCCCAGTTATTGTCCTTCTCTCGCTGTCTTTCTCTATGTCTCTTTCCACAAATCTTTTCAGTTTTCATTTGTTCCAATGTTTATTTTCTCATAATGTGCCAAATAATGATATCTGCCTCCTTCTGACGTGTGTGATCAGTTGCGTTTGCGATTTAACAAAGTGTCGGTGCTGTGGCGAAGGGGTTTCGAAAGCAATTCACAATCCTACATACCGCGTTCATAACACAGCTGCGGGATATTTGGCAGGAGACCGCCTTGTCTTGGTTTTCATACAATGGTATGAGTGTACGGTCTGTCAGAAAGCAATGACAAGCTACTTAACGTAAAACTTGCCACGAAAACACAGACGGCTAAAAAATACCGTGTTTGGCTGCAAAGTATTGTAAAGGATATGCAGTTAACTATTTCCATAGACCAGTCGATACAAGATAGGCGACGTACTCAATATCACGCTGACCGAATGTACTTGCCTGATACTATTTTTTTTTTTACCGGGTCGTCCTGAAAGCCCAGATAAATTGTCTTACAATCCCCTGCCTTTGTGGGGATTCAGTCATAACATCTGATGGGAGATGCCTTGAAGAGATTAGAACAAGAATTGCCATTGCGAAGGTAGCCTTTTGCAAGATGAAAAACATACTGAGCAATAAAAAGATATCAACTGAAACGAGAAAAAGAGTGTTGAAGTGCTACATAGAACCTGTACTTTTACTTGGATGTGAAGCGTGGACAATGAGCAGACAAGCTGAAAAACATCTGATGGCTGTGGAAATGTGGTTTCTGAAGAAAATGCAAAGAATATCATGGACAGACAGAAAAACCAATGAACAAGTCCTACAAGAAACAAATGAAGATCGTAAACTGATTAGAGACATTAGACATAGACAGTCAAAAATTTTTGGGCATGTTATGAGAAGAAATGAATTGGAGAATTTGGTGACAACTGGCAAGATCAAAGAGAAGAGACCAAGGGGAAGACCAAGAAGTAAATACCTGGATGTCTCGGCCACATGGCATGGTCGAGGCAGGAACACTGAGCTGATCCACGACTCTAGTGATCGAGTGAAATGGCAAAACATGACCGCCCACGCTTTCCAGCATGGCACATGATGGATGGATGATGGGGATTCAAACATATGACCACCGGGCCGCCAGGCTAGCACCTAATCACTGCACCACTGTGGCGGGCAGAATTGGATTGTAAGTAAAAGGTAAGGACCTTTGTCGGTGCCCCGAAACTTAGTGGGTATATGGTGCTAGCTCCGTATTTTCAAAGACCCATCGGCACTGGAAGTGGTCAATATCATGTCAGCCGCCATTACTTCCGCGATTATGTTTTAATTCCCGTACCAGACTGAGTCGATCTCAACAATAATTCCTCCCCTATGGAGATACACAGTTTTAAAAGGCAAGAGGGTTGACCTCATTGTACCGGGATTGGTCTCATTATTTGGCTGGGCCTCTTTCCGCTGGGGTGCTTCCCGAAAGCGTGGCATAAAGCACGAATTCCATAGCTCCAACGACGACCCCCAGGAGTCTCTCGGAAAACTGCACTCGTTAACCGAACGACGCAGGCCAGAATCGAACCCGCAACCCTCAGATAGCGAGGCAGGCGGCGTAACCACTTCCACACGGAGACGAGATTTGAATACATGGCCACCGGACCGGCAGACAACGGTGCCAGCCACTGCGTTACCGCGGTTCCTTACTGGGCAGTAGATTGACAACATGCACGCAGAGGACGACAGCAGGAGAACATCATGTCTGACTGACTCATCTTTGTGCTCTATGTAGAATACAAGTAATAACCCGAAGGATATCTCGCTAGCGTGTAACTGCTGTGTTCAAGCCCGACTAGCTGTCTTTGCGTGATTTGATTTACCACCCCTAGATTGATCTCGCCCCACTGATGGCCCATTTCTAACAAGTTCACAGTTCTGGACAACTCCCCTGGGAAAACCTAAAGCCCCAAGCCCCGGGAACGACGCCACTGGTCCTACCCACAAATCGTAATATATCCCGATGAGATGGATAACTGGGAGGGCTTGTGTTCACGTTACACACGTCGAAAGGCCTTCGTCAGCTGGAAATCAGAAAGTGCAGATCAGGTAGGCCGCTGCCCAGACAACACTTTAAATGAGAAAATCTACCAACTAAAGAATGTTATGTTTTTTTTGCGCTCGCTCGCTTTAAACTCAAGCGTAGTCCCTACACCTGCTTTTATTTCTTTTCCACTGGACTGATTTATGCTTGTGGCAAAACGGCAATTCATTTGTGCCTTGTCGGGCGATATTCCACTTTATTCGGCGTCATCAGGGACTTTCCCGGCTATAAATAGATCGGGGAAAGCCCAACAGGAATTTTCCATCTGGAAGGTTCGAGAAACACCTGGATTTGGATGTCCAGCGGGGCTCAGTACAGCATTAATTTCACGTGCTGCTAGAACCTAGAATTCCACTGTGGAAAATAGAGTTTCTCGTGGAGTTGACACACTTCGTGCAGCACTTATTTCTCGAGCGCATTCGTACGCACGAAGGAGAAATACGGCTGACACAGCTCATTCACTTTCTATCTCTCGTGTGAGAAGGTTCTGCTTTTGGGTAGCAGTGAACCCACTTCTTCACACACAACGAAGTTGCAGCGGACTGTCAATATTTCACGACCTGCTGGCGTAGATAGTCATTGAAGCTGACTGGAGACAATCCACCGATTCAGGTACGAATTGTATTAATTAAATTAACGTTGTAAATTGAGCATAAATTGCGATCGTTCATAGCTAATTAAATATGCGGGCGGCTTGCATTGCTAATGACTTGACCGATCGATAATCCAGTTGAGAACGAGGGCAGCGCACAGCTGTGTGTGTACTTGTGTTTACAAGCCGTCGCGAACAGCTGTTTTGGTCAACTGCTTAGAACGAAAAGTCCATTAAATTGGCAAATTGTGTTGCAATGTTATTGCTTGATTATAGTTCTTAGTTGCATGTACTATGTTTGCTGGACTGTAGTAGGGAACAGTACACTGTGGTATAGCATGAACTTAATTGATGCCAGTCAGTAATTACGTTAGCCGAGAGCTGAAATTAAGACAGGTAAGGTGGTAGATGAAAAGTGAGCTAGTGAATCACTGATGTGATAGGGAAATAGAGCACGTAAGTGATTATCTCTAAGAAGTGATGTAACTATTTTGTGTGTGAACTAAATAGTGAATTCATTCGAGGAACTGGGAATTCATACGAAGGTAAGTTCGTCAGTGGTGCTAGGGAGATATACGATGCTGTTATCACGTATATACTAGGTCATGTTGTGTACTATTTCTATGAATAATGTACTGACCGCCGAAGTGGTTCGACGCGAGATAACACGGCTTTACCGTCGCGATGTATACATGCGTTCTTCATGCTATTCTTTCCTGTCCTGTTCTCTTCATACTTGCGTGGGTACGTCAGTGCTGATATGAGGGAAGTATGGAGGAACAAATGGAGGACGAATGAGATTCGGGGACGAATGGGATATGGGGACTGCGTGTGAGTTATTCTTGTATGAGACTGGTATAATCAGGCCAGCTATGAAGTTCGGCCAAGGCTAATCCACTTGGAAAGGCAGAACTGGAGAGAACCTTGAACATGCGGGGAGCATGTTTTCGCTAGAAAGACTTAAAGAGTCTAACAAGAAGAGTTTCTCTATATAGTGGGCATGAGGTCCCACTAGCGAAAGGGAGAGTGTAGATATGTTATATGGTCATGTATTGTTACTATATCATAAGGGATGGTACATAGATCGTTGGTTGTTTATGATTAGATGTATACTGTACAGGGGTGGGGGGGGGGGGCGTGTGTCCAGGGACACCTTACCTTGATATTTATTTCTAGTTAACTCTTGAACAACTACAGAATGACGTTAGCGACAACCGTTATGTGAATAGGGATAGGTGAAACGGTAGATCAGACTCAGTTATCAGTTATCAGTTGGGTTATCTTCGTTGCACTCCGGACATGTCCATAGGTGCTCAGATCCTCCCCCCAGCATATGCATCAGCGTCCGGTGGCTAATAGTGCCAGTTCTGTGTTGGTTGACGAGGCACTTTGTTTCCCCGATGTACCTCTCGCGTCTGGCTGTGCCGATTCTTACTCCCAGGTCTTTCATCCTGGACAGCGATGTGGAATCACTGACGTCAACATCCTCTGTTCTCGCCAAATCTTTAAGGACGTTAATAACATCGGCACGATCCATGGGCTGGCCATCTACAGGGGGTGCAGAGCCAGCCAGTTTGTCAGCTCGTTCATTTCCTTCGACTCCCGCATGTCCCGGGACGAAGATGAAGGTGACTTTACGGACAATAGACTTCCGCAGCGATTCAGTCCACTGTCTACGTACAGATCCAGCTTCGACCTTCTGAATCATGCTCATTGAATCACTTAGTACACACACGTTGGTATAATGCTGTGATTCCAGCCATATGAAAGCCTGTGTAACTGCCATCACCTCCATCGTCATGCTGCTCGTGGTCATAGAGTGGGCACCACTGGATTCTTGAACGGTTCGGCCCGCTGAACGGGCTGTAAATGCCCACGCACTTCTCTGCTGCTTTACAACAGATCCATCTGTATAGATGAGCACTTCGGGGCTATCTGAGTGTTCAAAGATGAGCGCGTTAACCTCTGCATTGACAGCGGCAGGGTTCTGCTCTCTGCACCGTTTGTCGAGTGTGATAATGCAGGAGAAAGTGCACTTAAAGGCTGGAGGCACCGGCACCCATTCCTTGCCGGGGTTGATACTGGTAAGACTGCAGACCTGTCTGACGACATCTTCCGCCCGACCCATCCATGATTTGCACCTCTTTAGCCTGTCACCCTTTTCTCTGAATATAGCGTCATGCAGAGGGTGCTGCTCATCTGCACTTATTTTTAAGTATGCACGAGCTCTCCAGATCTTGATCCTGTGTTCCATTGTCGGGAAGTCAAGGAGGTATCTCATTGCTACACAGCTGGTGTCTCTCGTGCAGCCCAAAATGATGCGCATGGCTTCGTTTTGTATCTTTTCGAGTCTTCCAATCTGTGTAGGGCTGACAGTGAGGATGGCCAGGGCATACTCGATGCGTCAAAGTACAAGTCCTTGGAACAGAAGTATTAGCAGTCTTTGCTCGATATTGGCAGTCGCCATGACTCTCATTGCTGACAAACCTTTTCGAGCCTTCGTTATGACATAATCGACATGATCTCTGAAGGACAGGCTACGATCAAGCCTCACGCCAAGATATGTCATTGACTGGGTTCTACTCAAACTGCTCCCATCCATTCTTACTGCCGACAGGTCTGTTTTCACAATATGGTGGTTTAGTGAGAATCATGTAACCGTTGCCTTTGCAGGGTTGACAAGGGCATTGGCATCAGCACACCATGAGGAAATTCGATCTAGTTCGCCCTGCATATCATTGGCAACCGCCTGTCTATCTCGACCCTGTCGATACACGAGGATGTCGTCAACGAATGACAGAGTCCTACCCCTCCCGTCCAACTATTGTTCAGTGATCGGCACCGTATACACGTTGAATAGTACTGGTGACAGTGGTGAACCCTGCGGCAATCCTGGACATATCGTTATCGGCTCAGAAGACCAACTCCCGCATCTTAGCACCACCTTCCTTTGGAGCAGAACTGCAGCTATCCATCGTACAAGGTGAGGGTGCACTTTCAGTCTGAGGAGGGTTTGCGTCAAGAGCTCGAAAGATACTCTGTTATATGCGTCCTCTAAGTATATGGCGGCCGCACATGTCTCTTCTCTGACCTGAAATCCTTCGTAAACATCTTGAGCAAAGACTGCCGCATTCAGCCATGACTCTTTGTTGCGTCTGTATCCTCCAAGTGTGGGCGGGAAGCAGCCGAGCTGTTCCAAGTCCCAAGAAAGTCTGTGTGCTACAATTTTCTCCAGTAGCTTGCCAACAGTATTCTGCATCGTAATGATTCTGTAGCCGCTTATCTTGGAATGGTCTTTGTTCGGTTTTGGCAGCGGCAGCAAGTAGCTGTGTAGCCATTCTTCTTTGACCTGACCCCTCTGGATACTGGTGTTGAATTCTCTGGCCAGTTCTTCCATGTCATCATCTGATATCACCAGTAGGTCACCATATCGGATGTCGTCTGGGCCTGGGGCGGTGTTAGGTGATTTCTTGAGCATCGCACGCAATATCTCAGCTGTGATTGTCCATTCTTCGTCTGTCCCGACCCCCTCGCACAACTGAGAGAGTGTCGTCGTGGTCCTCTGTCTGGCGGGCTCGTCTTTCTGGTCAGTCTGTTCTATGTAGCGTGCAAGAAGGGCCTTACCTTTATCCGCATCCGACTTTTTCCATGCGAGGTCTGTGCCTTGAAAGTCTGGAATACCCCTACGTTGTGCAGCACCGTTCATGCTCTTGTGGAGGCGCCAGAATGTCGTAAGAGATCGCTCGGAGCACACCTTCCTGCAGAACTCGTCCCATTTCTCGGCCTTGGCCTGTTTGTCGCAGGATTTGAAAAAAGTCGTCGTCCTATCGACCTCAGTCTTCAGGTTCGCCAATTCAGCCTGTGGCATGTTAGCCTTTCTGGCCTTTTGCCAGTCTTTGACAGCCTGCCTCTTTCCCAGCCATGCCTTCTCGACCTCTCCATTCCACCATGGTGGCTGCAACCATCTTTCTTGTCTCCTGCGGGAGGAAGTTAGTTTTCTTTTTCTGATCTTGCTTATGGCGTCTTGACCAGTGTTGTCGTACGGGAAGGCATTTGTCTTGTTTCTTTGACTCATGACCTCCTTAGTCGCCTCTTACGACATGCGTGGTAAGCTACAGTGTTGCTATTCTTTGCTTCCCTTATGGTCCCCGGCAACACACCGGAGAGAGCTATGCTGGCGAGAAGGACAAGTCCCACAGAATTTCAAAGATTTAAGCATCATAACACAGTACAAGAACAAGGGCGATCAGAGCGACTTTAACAACTATAGGGGTATCTCACTTCTGTGTACCGTATGGATGGAAAGTTATTCAATCTCAGAAGGCTGAAAGCTGAAAAAAAAAATTAATAGCGACACCGCCAGAAAGCTCCTGTTTGCTGATGATTGCGCTCTATATACCAACTCAGAGGCAGACATGCAACACAACTGTTTCAGCTGTCTCACATGCCTGTGCCAACTTTGGGCTCAATATCAACTTGGAGAAGACTGTAGTTATGTACCAGCCAGATCGAGGGAATAATCACACTGTGCCGAATATCAAAGTGAATGGTCATAGACTAAGTGTTGTGGACAAATTCACCTATCTTGGCAGCACTGTGTCCCAAGCTGCCACAATTGATGACGAAGTGAATGCAAGAATCTTTAAGACCAGCGCGTCTTTGGCAGACTGTACAAGAATGTATGGGACTGAAATGGAATAAGCCTGCAAACGAAGCTGAAAGTCTACAAAGCAGTTGTACTATCCACACTGCTATATGCTTGTGCTTGCTTGCTTGCTTGCGTTCGTTGGCTTGAGCTCCAGCGCAAAGTCCTGTATGTCGGATGAAGGCATCCTGTCGTCCAACATCAGTGTGATGTCATACAGGACCTGAGTTTTGCGTGAGTATCCGTTGTCCCATGTCTGGCTTATTGGTGTGCAGACTGGTGGTTCCTCGCCATACAGGCAGACACTCTCCGACTTCGGAGGAATCGACGATCCTATTGACTTCAGCCAGGACCCCGAAGGGACCTGTTGCCCAGGACGCTCGACGAGGACGCGTCAATAGGTCTTGGCCAGTATATAACCCGGCCCTGGTGCCTTGGAAACACCTCTGCGTCCCGCTATATGCTTGTGAAACCTGGACTGTTTATCAGCGACACGCTAGGAAATTAAACCACTTCCACACAGTCTGCCTTAGGAAGCTACTGAAGATTAAATGACAAGACATACCAGACACTGAAGTCCTAGAAAGAGCGTCCATGCCCAGTATCCACACTGAAGAATCAGATTCGCTGGGCTGGTCACTTAACTCGCATGCCAGATCACCGGCTCCCTAAACGAATTGTTTAGTGCGAGATGCGTTGTGGTAAACGCTCTCAAGGCGGTCAGAGGAAACGCGTTGAAGACACTGAAAATCTCACTGAATGCTTTTGGAATTCATCATGACAACCGGGAGACTGCAGCCAAAGACCGAAATTCGTGGCGTGCATCATTGCGCAAGGGTGCAGTCACGTGTGAGGCAACCAGGACAGCAAGACCTGTGAAGAAAAGGCAGGACAGAAAAACCCTGCAGAAAATCCTCCTCCAGAAACGTCAAGCATTCTTTGTCCACGTTGTCAAAGAACATTTCGAGCCAAAATAGGTCTTATCAGCCATCTTATAACTCACGGCTCCATACTTTCAACCCCACTGGATGAAATGAATGGTCATCATCATTCTTGATGGACAGACAACAACAACATCTCACTTATGTGTATTGTTGGGAAAGTATTTTCCAGAATTATTCTGCGCAGACTTCAAGTCCTTGGAGATCAAGTCTACCCCGAATCACAGTGCGGCTTCCGACAGAACCGGTCTACCATTGATATGATATTCTCATTGCGACAAATGCAAGAAAAATGTCGGGAACAAAATTAACCACTGTTTATTGCCTTCATCGACCTCACAAAGGCAGTTGATTTGGTTAGTCGTAAGGTTCTGTTCAATGCACTTAAGAAGATTGGCTGGCCACCAAATTGTCTGTCCATTGTGGAATCGTTCCACACAGGCATGAAGGGTATAATTAATTTTGATGGTGCAACTTCAGAAGAGTTTGAAATCAAGAGTGGAGTTAAGCAAGGTTGTGTACTATCCCCCACCCTCTTTGTAATACATTCACTCATGCTCAGAATGCGGCCTCTACAATGCTCAAAGATTGAAGGCCAAGACCAAAATTAGGAGGGTACTGATCAGAGAGTTGCAGATGATGCTGCAGTTACGACTCAATCTCAGAAATAATTACATCGGCTACTATCTGCATTCTCCAATGCTTGTTCTGAATTTGGTTTAACAATTAACAAAGAGAAGACACAGATTATGTCACAAGGTGCACATAGGGTACCATCAATCTTTATTGACGACGCCGAACTGGAGATAGTAGACAATTTTACATAACTAGGGTCAGAGGTAAATAGCAAATTATTCATAGATCAGGAAATCAACATCAGGATTGGTAAGGCAGCAACAACAATGAACAGGTTACCAAAAAGAGTCTGGGAGAACAGGAAGCTTATTGCAAAAAAAAAAAAAAAACAAGTCCTTGTCTGCCAAGCCCGTGTCCTTAAACGTTTAAACAGCTTTTATATGCGGTGTCTGCGAAGAATACTTGGCATTTAGTGGCAAGACAAAATCGAATTTACTGAAGTATTGGAAAGATCAGGTTGTGTGACGGTGTGTTCCATGCTCAGTCTTCGTAGACTTAGATGGATAGGACACGTTAGGAGGATGGATGATGGTAGAATACGAAAGGACATCCTTTTTTTTTGGTGAATTACAGATAGGTAGAAGGTCTCAGGGTTGGCCTCTACTACGACACAAAGATGTGTGTAAGCGGGACTTAATTGATACAGGCATTGATAATGCACACTGGTAGCAAGTCGCCGCTGAACGCGTTGCATGGAGGGCAACTATCAGAAATGGGATAAAGACAAAGGAGAAAATGAATGCAGATAAAGCACACACCTAGGGAGTGAGACGTAAGATGGTGCATGATGGTGAAAATGACCATGTTTTCACATGCATCCACTGTGGACGAACACTTACGGCGCGAATAGGCCTTATCAACCACATTCACTAGTGCCATGGATTATTATGCCTTTTTGAAGCACAATGTAACAAACTATCGTTTGCAAAGACTGCAAGGTCTATATATATATATATATATATATATATATATATATATATATATATATATATATATATATATATATATATATATATATATATATATTAGTTGACCCGGCCCGGCTTCGCCCACGCCTGGCGGGGATCTATCTATCTGTCTGCCTGCCTGCCTGCCTCTCTCTCTCTCTCTCTCTCTCTCTCTCTCTCTCTCTCTCTCTCTCTCTCTCTCTATCTATCTATCTATCTGTAACAAGACCCCCGGGGCTTGGACAGGTATGTTACTATAGTTAATATCCCCAGCCTTTGCTCCGACACCCCAATAGGACTTTACATCTACAAGGCCCCACACAAGTCGGGACAGCTGACCTTTCCCTCCCCACTTATGGATTCCTACAAACAGGGGACTCGGACAAGACAACAGTCATACTAATACGCAAAGCCATGGCTAACAAAGCAAAAAATTAATTTCGAAATACGTCAACTGTAACTCAGAGAAGGATGGCTGAAAGCCTGGATAGAAGACAATATGTACACGAGAAGATCTCCTGATGATCCGTCTTCATCACAGAGCATGTGACATCAGTTCGTGAGGCTGTCCCGTCGTAGTTAACGACTCACCCGAGAAACCTCCAGTGTAAAGGAACTCCAAGGCATAGACCCTTCCAAAGTCTTCTCCTCCCACTGTGAACAAGATCTCGGGCTGGTCAGGCGTAGGACTAATGCCTGACAGACACTTCACCAACAATTGAGGATCATCCCTCGATGACTTACTAAATCACAAGTTCAACTCCGCTGATGATGTCTGGGTGGACCCTAGAATCCTAGATGTCCCCAACTTAAGAAAAGTACTATAGCACAATACACTAGTATATAAGAGCCGGGTTGCTCTTCTGGCTCGCAAGTTACTGGGAAACACTTATCAGCAACCCATAACTGGAGCACTGGCTCCATAATACCACAATGTCACTATTGCATGACTCAACAAGTGAATGTTAGAACTGAACATATTAACTACCTTCACAGTTCACCAAGTCTGTCCATCAACTCAGTTCGGAAGATATCAACTACCTGCACAGTTCATCAGAATGTCAAATCTCTGCTGCCGGTCATATGACCCTGTTCATGGCTTCAAAAGGATCACAACTGTTGATTCACCCTTGCGGTTCCGTGAACTTTAGACAATGTGTCCCATGACGACCCAGCCGGACCGGAAGCTTAATAAACTGCCATTGTCATGACTGGTAAACACTCTTTTCAACACCTGAACTTCATTGCCTGGAAAATCCCAAGGTTATCATTGATTGAGACCTGTACCAGTACCTTACTGGCTGGAACCATTAGACGCTTCAGTCTCTGACCCTATCTGGATCGGTTGACTAACTTCGTCGGACTCATGGCGGTGGTCTTAGCATAGACCTACCGGGCTAATCTCAACTCAATTGACTCTCACGTGTTTACGTAGGCAGATTCAGAAGACTGCTCCCAGTAATGCCTCAAACCTCATCTTGATTGGCCCCGGAACGAGCAAGTCCCTTTGAGTTTATGGTTGAACTCATGAATCTCCATAGGATCTAACCTATAACAGATCCTGAAACATGGAGGGGTTGGTGTGAGTACTCAACTACAACAAGGACTACACTGCATCTCCACATTAACACATGCCTCTCAGTAATATATATAATACAATATATATAAGTGATCATCAACATCATCGATACACTCTTAAATACAATGTATAAGCATGAGGCTGCAAGAGAAAGCAATAATACACAAGTGTATAGTCAAGTAAATCGTTTGGGCAACAGATAGCCCGATAGCACTAGAGTAGACTGTATGACTCTGTTAAAGTATCCTTCGCCTGGTGTTAATCCACTCATGTTTCTCCACCATCCATCAACCAGAAAATACACCTACTTCTTTTTCAGTGTAGTGGTTACATTATCTAGGAGGTGCCCAGCCGGACATCTCCTCACCTACCTACACACATAAACATTGGCACCTTGCCGTCTTGACAGACGATAGTTTGTGCTTTAAAAAGGCATAATAACTTTTAACTATGGCGGTAGCGAGTGTGACTGATAAGGCCAATGTGCGCTGTAAATGTCCGTTCACAGTGGGTGCATCTGAACACGTGGTCATTTCCACCATCATGCACCATCTTACGTCTCAAACGCTTGGTGTGTGACTTTTCTGCAATAATTTTCTCCTTTGACTTTATTCCATTTCTGATATTTGCCCTCCATGCAACACGTTCAGCGGCGACTTGCTCCCAATGTGCATTATCAATGCCTGTATCAATCATGTCCCGCTTACACACATCTTTGTATCGTAGTAGAGGCCGACCCTGAGATCTCTTACCCATCTGTAATTCACCAAAAAAGATATCCTTTGGTATTCTACCATCATCCATCCTCCTAAGATGTCCTATCCATCTAAGTCTACGAAGACTGAGCATGGAATAAACTGTCACACAACCTGATCTTTCCAATACTTCAGTATTTGTGATTTTGTCTTGCCACTTAATACCAAGAATTCTTCGCAGACACCGCATATGAAAGCTGTTTAAATTGTTCTCTTGGTGTGAGTAAGTTGTCCAGGTTTCACTGCCATAGAGAAGAGTACTAAGGACACAGGCTTGATAGACAAGGACTTTTGTTTTGGCAGTAAGCTTCCTGTTCTCCCAGACTCTTTTTCTTAACCTGTTCATTGTTGTTGCTGCCTTACCAATCCGGATGTTGATTTCCTGATCTAGGGATAATTTGCTATTTACCACTGATCCTAGATATGTAAAATGGTCTACTATCTCTAGTTCGGCGTCGTCAATAAAGATTGATGGTACCCCATGTGCACCTTGTGACATAATCTGTGTCTTCTTTTTGCTAATTGTTAAACCAAATTCAGAACAAGCATTGGAGAATGCAGATAGTAGACATTGCAATTCTTCCTCAGAGTGGGTCGTAACTGCAGCATCATCTGCAAAAAGCAACTCTCTGATCAGTACCCTCCTAATTTTGGTCTTAGCCTTCAATCTCTGAGCATTGTACAGGCCGCCATCTGAGCGTGAGTGAATGTATATACCACCATCCTGATCACGAAATGCATATTTCAGTAGAAGTGAAAAGTATATTCCAAAGAGGGTGGGAGCTAGTACACAACCTTGCTTAACTCCACTCTTGATTTCAAATTCTTCAGAAGTTGCACCATCAAACTTGATTATACCATTCATGCCTGTGTGGAACGATTCCACAATGGACAGAAGAGTTGGTGGGCAGCCAATCTTCTTTAGTGCCTTGAACAGACCCTCACGACTGACCAAATCAAATGCCTTTGTGAGGTCGATGAAGGCAATAAACAGTGGTTGATTCTGTTCACGGCATTTTTCTTGCATTTGTCGCAATGAGAATATCATATCAGTGGTAGACCGGTTCTGTCGAAAGCCACACTGTGATTCGGGGTAGACTTGATCTCCTAGGACTTGAAGTCTGCGCAGAACAATTCTGGCAAATACTTTTCCAACAATACACAGAAGTGAGATACCCCTATAGTTGTTGCAGTCGCTCCGATCGCCCTTGTTCTTGTACAGTGTTATGATGCTTGAATCTTTGAAATCCTGTGGGACTTGTCCTTCACGCCAGCATAGCTCTATTAGCTGGTGGATCTGTATAGTGAGTGTGTCTTGCCCACTCCTGATAACCTCTATTGGAATCCCATCCTTACCTGGAGCCTTGCCAGATGCAAGTTCATTTATAGCACACTTAACTTCTGTTATGGTGGGAAGTGTGTCCAGGTGGATCAAGAGTTGGTAGAGCCTCTATGGCGTTCGAGGGCATCATCCGCTAGTTTGGTCTCACTTGAGTAAAGCTCCAAATAGTGCTCTACCCATCAGTCCATCTGCCGTTTCTTGTCAGTGATGATTTCTCCAGTCAAGGTTTTCAATAGTGCACTTCTTTTGATCACTGGACCACAGGCTTTCTTTATTCCTTCATACATGCTTCTTACGTCTCCCTTATCACTTGCGATTTGAATGGACTCACATAACTTGATCCAATAATCATTTGCACACTGCCTGGGAGCCTTTTGCACATCCTTCCTAGCTTGCCTTAGCTCACTCAGAGTGTTACGCGTTGGTCTTTCCTTGTTTCTTAAGAGAGCTTTCTTCTTATCAATCAAGGGCTGCAGAGTCTCGCTGTTGGCCGCAAACCAGTCCTGCCTCTTATGATCCACAGTGCCGTAAACCCCTACGGCAGTTATATAAAGAGTTTCCTTAATTTGACCCCACTTTTCATTTACTGTACAATTTTCTGGTGTATCAGTGAAAGCGTCTTCAAGTTTAGCACTTTTCAGGATCATGAGTGTTAATAATATTAATTCTGGGGCTAGATTTGTGTTTAGCTGTGTAGATTCTCTTTGGTCTCAGTCTAACCCTTGCAACAACCAAAGAATGATCCGTATCACAGTCAGCACTGTGGTAACTACGAGTCAATGATATATGGTTTAGATGTTGTCTCCGTGTGATGATGAAGTCCAGCTGTTGCCAATGGCCGGATCTTGGATTTTTCCATGTGACCTTATGCATCTCTTTTGTTTTAAAAAAAGAGTTTGTAATACATAGGTCATTACTGGTGCAATGCTCCAGCAGCCTTTGCCCATTTTCATTCATGCGACCGATGTTGTATTTTCCAAGGCACACTGGCCATGAACTCGAGTCCTTGCCCACACGAGCATTGAAATCACCGAGCATATAAATGTAGTCAGATTTTGGAACTGCCTTGATCACGGAGTCTAACTCCTCATAGAACAAATCCTTCACATCATCAGAGGAATCGAGTGTCGGTGCATATGCAGTAATAATGGTGGCAAACCCACAAGAGGTTGCCAAGCGCAGGGACAATAGTCTTTCATTTCCTCCTGCTAGAATTTCAATCATTCCCAGTAGCGAATTCTTCACTGCAAAGCCCACACCGTGTTGCCTTTTTTCTGCCTGCCCTCTACCCTTCCAGAAAAAGGTGTAGTTGTTTTCCCTGAGTGACCCTTCCTCAGCGAGGCGAGTCTCCTGCAGGCCAGCAATATCAATGTTAAGACGATTGAGTTCGGCATCAATCACAGCCGTTTTTCTCACATCGTCAATATTGGTCAAGTCAGTGGAAAATCCTGGACACATGGTTCTCACGTTCCAGGTTGCAAGCCGTAGCTTGAGGTTTCTATTTTTATTTTTGTTTGTACCTGGTGTATTGGTTTTACAGCCTGCGATTCAGAGTTTGTCCTAGCCCCAAGCACCCATTGAAGCAGGCAGGCTGTGGCGGATAAGCACCCAATTGGCTGGGGGCTGCCCAGCTTGAGGCGGGCGGTAGCTGATCAGTGACACCTATAGGTGTCTCCCACCGTCAGAGGCAACGCGTGGCGCCCCATGTCTACGCCAACTGACAAGGACTTATAACCCGTAATAGTTGCCTCTCGCTTTGATTCCGAGACCAGTTAAGACCAGGGATGGAGTTATTGCCTCTCCATAGCACAAAGCCTGGGCTAAAATATAGAGATCATGTGTTGCCCATGCAGCATGATCCCTCTCTCAGCCTGCCTAGTTCACTCCAGAGGAAAGGTAACACCCCTACATCTGGAACAAGACAAGCTGCAGAAGCTGCCGGATCAGCAAAGCAATGCTCTAACTGTCCGCCTGTCGGAGCTTCGATCCTAGACCAGTCGCCAACCAAGGCTTAGGGCCTGGTCTGCCCTGCCATGACAATTTTGTCTTTAGCTTGCATTTCCTCGCACCAGGGTAAGGCTTGTACCCTCCCAATTGCGCTCTTCCGCCCGAAGCCGTTGGCACAATGTGGGGTGTCGGGTTTGGTAAGCGCCGCCCAACGTTCGGCGCTAACAGAAACCAGGTAGTATCGTCTACTGTTATACGGTAGCTCAGTCATATCTGACTAAGACCTGACTGTTCATCACCTCACCTACCTAACTCAACAATTAATCAATCACTTTATCCATTGATCGATTATTTAAACCTAATTCATTAATGACTACACAACATTCATAAATTATCTACATCACAATTCACTAACGTAGCCTTAATAAATTATAAACTAAGAATTGTTAAACTTAATTAACAAACTCATAACACAGCAACAGCTTCTGTTCTGGGATCTCCATCCCAGAACAACGTTAGAACTTTATTATTTGACCTTCATCCATGACGGTCAAGTCTGTGCAGGTCTAGCACAGATATGGTGGCCATCCACCGAAAACACTTTCCCACAGCTGCTATGGGCCCAGCGCATCTGGGTCCGTGGCGAATTAGGCCACGTCATCCATTTTAGAGGGTCTTCCAACCCCTCATCTCCTAAATCTCCAGTCTCCCCAATCCTGTCCAATTACCACAGAGGATACTACTACTTCCTCACTGCAGTGAATAAGTTACTCTATTATCAGAGTCAGGTTTCTTGAAGAGGAGAATAAGAGAGACAGACCAGGTTCTGTACATAGTTCGGATCTACATAGACGCAACGGCCTCGATTACAGAGCGCCGCATCGCTCTCGGTCGGGTATGTTAATTCAACCATCCGTTACGCACAATCGAGATTGGTCGGACATGCAACATAACGGTCAGTCTGACAGGCCTCATAACCAGTTGGTCGGATAGACACACGCATGATTGGACACGCATGGTCACTCTGGTGGACGGGCATGTAAACAAGCAGTGACATCAGGCATCATACATATTTCCTATCAACCGCTATTCAGTAAATACAAAACATTTCTGCCTATGTGGAATAGCACTGGCATCTTCACACAGCAAGTACTTACCTGCACATCCCAATGAAATAACACCACCTTGTTTCATGGAATAATAACCACCACTGATATCAGGCATAAGTTACCAACCTATTCTAGCTATGCAAATGACACATCACTCTCAATTGATTCTAACATCACAATGTAACGAATGTAAAACTTCTTTACAGCCCTGAGCATGTAATAACTAAAGCAGATAGTTAACACATGTGCTACACAGTTGGTAAATTACCCGAACATACTTACACATAGCAGTGAAAACAACGTACATGTCACTAACAATGCATATGATTTGTACTCTAAACATCAGTAAATTCTATCAGATATAATAACATCGGATTTACACAACTTATCAGATGGAACACACATACACAGGCCTAATGGTTATACGCACACAACAATTGGCGTTACCCGCCTAGTCTGACAAGCGCAGTACCTAGCCGATCAATAACAGCTAATTAAAAATGCAGACAGGCGACTGTCAATTTATGCGCTCCGCGGAGATCATTATTTCGGTCGGCGATTAAACGTCTTCCGACGGCTGGCGGTATATTTACGGACAACGGCTAATAGATAAAGTAATTCAACATTACCTGTGATCGTAGATTCACTACATTTCACTGCAGATGTCCGCTTTGGCTGCGATAACCGATATCTCTTTTAGCAGTGAATTACTGCGGCCTTCCCTGACGAAATTCGGCTGGCGACTGACGTTGAATAGCTAAGTGCGCAGCCCCAATTACCTCGTCGGGCCCCGAAAGTCCCAATGATCATGGAGAAATCCTAACACCCGTGAGTCCCGAGCAATTGTGAGTCCAATGTGACAACAAACACGTACGCACTGGGCTGGGGACATTCTAGCATCTTCCAGAAGTCACCAAAATTGTGACGTCACGAACTATTACACCGGGGAATTCCCTAGCTATGGTCACCATATCAAGGGAGACTAACCCGGCTTATACCGACCAAAGGAAAATAATACAGAGTACAGACTGTATCTAGTCCCGTTTCGTCACACTATCTATCTATCTATCTATCTATCTATCTATCTATCTATATATCTATCTATCTTTCTTTCTACCTACCTACCTACCTACCTACCTATCTATCTATCTATCTATCTATCTACCTACCTACCTACCTACCTACCTACCTATCTATCTATCTATCTATCTATCTATCTATCTATTGTAACAGAGCACCATCTCTGTTAGTGGGTTAATAGGTGGTGTGCAAAAGACTAGGCACGGTTGAGCATCCCGTGGAAAGGTAACTAGGGACGCTCAAGCTGTGACGCGGGGTTAGATATAGACAGTTACCATCGGAGTTTCAAGCCAACAACACCTATTTTGAATGATCAATGGTCACTTGATATTCTACGATGTATTTGACTAAATAAACTATTGGAAACTCCAGACAATGTATTGTCTCTGCTATAAAATGTACCAACACTGTTACACTATCTATCTATCTATCTATCTATCTATCTATCTATCTATCTATCTATCTATCTATCTATCTATCTATCTATCTATCTATCTATCTATCTATCTATCTATCTATCTATCTATCTATCTATCTATCTATCTATCTATCTATCTATCTATCTATCCATGGAGGGCAACTATCACCCACTATGAATGTGGACAAAGGAGAGGGTTATTGCAGATAGGTCACACACCGAGCGTGTGAGACGTAAGATGGTGCATGATGGTGGAAATGACCACGTGTTCACATGCACCCACTGTGAACGGACATTTACAGCGCGAATTGGCCTTATCAGTCACATTCGCTGCCGCCTTGGGTTGGGTTGTTATGCCTTTGTGAAGCACAGACTATCGTATGTCAAGACGGCAAGGTGCCAATGAGGGGGGCGGAGGAGGGGGGGGGGCTGAGTGGTCTCGAGGTATGGTGTCCGCCTCGAGTGCTGGAGGTCCCGGGTTCAGGCCTCGGTGAGGACCGGGATTTATTTAAAAAATCCACGTGGACTTCCAGTAATTTCCCCTGGTCTCTGGGTAGTGAGATCGGACACCCGTGTGTATTGTTGCGCACGTAAAAAATCCCTTGGCAGTTGGAAATCGAAAAAGAGTAGCCTAACGGCGCTGCCAGGGCAAAATTTCGAGTTAAAAATCTACCCAAAGTATTTCAGGATCCTCGCCGTTGCTACGGAGTTCGTGCATTGAGCTGAGTTTCTCCAGACTCAGGTTTGAGTTAGGAGGAAAACGGAGCACTTATGGGGTTAAAACCGTGTGCCGTATGTTGATCCAACGACTAAAACTTTAAAAAAAAAGGTGTCCTCTAATGGTGTAATTTGCAAATGGTTCTTCTTCTATGTTCTCGTCATGCGGTCCCAGTTTGGCTAGTTTCTGTACATATGTTGTCTATACACGTCATGAGAAAGAGAGGAGAGGGGACAGGAGAGGAATATGTGTGAGTGTGGTTAATTTCCTGTACTCTTTTGTGGCCCTAGGAGGCCAGTAAAAAAATGGTTTTAGTTACCTACAGAATTAAGCTGCCTTCATTAAAAGTATACAAATATAATTTAAAATATAATCATATAACTAAAATGTACATTATAAAATATAAGTATGCAAATATTGAAAACATTTTCTTTAAGAAAGATAAAAGAATTATATTTTGCATTATAGTTTACTTTTAAGTTGATTGTTTTGTTTTAAAAAAAAAATAGTACAGAAGTTTATCTTAAGTAATAATATTATCGCTAGTATATGCTTTATTTTTTTATTTATTCTAAGTACTTTCCCTTGGAACAATATTAGATATGTATGTCCCCTACTCATTGCTTTTTTTTTTTTTTTTGCATATCCTTTACAGGACATCGCTGTCAACACCAGCATCTTTCAGCTGTATGTTGATTTCTTGGCAAGATTACGCTCAGTAGTTTGCCATTGATTTCTGAGCGGCCGGCTCACATACCCCGTAAGTTACCGATGCGATTCGAACCACTGTTGATTCTCACGGTCATCACGTTACCTACGAGAGTATACGAGATTATGGAGAAAAGTCATAACCTCTAAGCCACGAAGCCGGCACTCATTGCTTACCTAAGTGTTTTTCTTTTAGACGAGCTCAAACGAGAGCGAAACTCGAGTCTAGTGCTTCCACATTGACGTGGATAGGCCTTAGGTCAGTGTGCTATGCCTCACCTAAGCCTTTCTAAAATTCTTATGCCCCCCCCCCCCCCCCCCAACATACACATTATTTTTTTAATATTAAAAAATTGAAATGTTCACTAAAGAAACTTGAATGATAGGTTTTAGGAAGAAATCACTAGGAAATTATTGAGCAAACACAGTAAGTAAATTTTCAAAACATATAATGGAGAACTGAAATTAAAGTACAAAATAATTTTAATGAAAGATTTGTCTATATTATTTTAATTATTAGTAATTATGTATTATTTAAATTTAGTGAGATCCTTGCGCTTGATGCTTGCTGCAAAGAGATTTTATGCCATGTTACAATTTAGTTAACTTCAGTCTTAAGTCTCCCCGTTTTGTTATATCCAGCCGATTTCTTTTTTTTTTAAAGCAGCAAATCATTTATAGCACTAAATCCGCATTCAGCTAAATATGAAGATGGAAACGTTAAAAATAGTTCTCTTGCACATTTGGTTGCATTTGGATATTTGATTTTGGTTTCCTCACAAAGGCATGCCATTGCTCCTTGTATATTAAATAGAGTTTTAATTGACTCATCATTTTTCATTTCTGCGAGTTCTTCTTGATACTGCATATTTGAAATATCAGACAAATCCACTAACATTGGCTGCATCATCCAAGTTGGGAAATCAATTTGTTTCAAATCAGACAATTTTTCTTTTAAATCAGCCGATAAAATTTTCAGATGATCGACAATAACATATGTTAGTTAGTTAGTTAGTCGCAGTTCCAGCTTCACAGCAACGGGTCGTCCCCATTATGCTCCGTTCCTGTGCCAGTGAATATCACACAAAACGCTCCCCACTGTCCAATGTGAAAAGTGGAAAAGACAGGAGTCTCGACAAACAACAGCCCACACTGTGCATAATGCCGCCACCAGAATGTCAACACACCAGTCCCCCACGAAACACCCTGTTCATCTCTGATGGAATCGGCAGTCATTTTCCTATCTGAATGTTTCCTAGATGTTCACCCACACAGTCTACGAAAATACAGTTCATTGCTGTCAGTGGCAGTCAACCAGAAGCCCAGCAGCCACACATTTCTGCATAAGGCAAACACTGGTCAACTCTCGGACATAGCCACCTGCCATCACTCCGAACATGCAGTCACGTTCCAAATAACCTCAGGCAGATTCAAAAGCATTTCACACGAAACTCACAGCTCACAGTGTCGCGCCACGCACTCACTCAGTAGCAGGGCGACGGAACCCTCAAGCCTCCTTAGTCGCCTCTTACGACATGCGTGGTAAGCTACAGTGTTGCTTACAATAACATATATAGTGGTATCAGTCCCTTCACAATTTTGGAGCCAATGAAACTTTTCGAAATTTTTCTTTTAAATCAGCCGATAAAATTTTCAGATGATCGACAATAACATATATAGTGGTATCAGTCCATTCACAATTTTGGAGCCAATGAAACTTTTCAAAATTTTTGTTGTAAATATATGTCTGACATAATTCAATAAGGTAATAAAACCAAATTCTTCGCTTTTGCATCGACAAGAATTTTTTCTTGGTCCTTGAAGTTGTATATTTATTATATTTAGTATTTTAAAGGTATCGGCTAAATAACTCACAAATGTCTTATCATCGACCGTTAACAGATTTTTCATTTCAGGTTTGTCGCTTAAAAAATCACTAAGAGTATCAAATAGTTCCATAAATATTTTCAAGCAGTTCCCTTTCGAGAGCCATCTTACTCCAGTGTGAAGTATAAGTCTCACATGGTCTTCATTTGTTCTTCACAAAATAACTTGAAGAGACGTTCGTATTTGGCACTAGCTTTAATAGCATTGATACCATTTATAACTAAATTTAGTACTTCATTTAGAACAGGCGAAATGTTTTTAGCTACTAGGTTTCTCTGTGAATAACACAATGCACACGAAGCATTTCTGGATTCTCATCTTTCATCAATTGCAACTATTTTTCTTCCCCTTCATATTAGGGACGCCATATGCAGCACAAGATGTTATATTTTTCATTGGTATATTATTAACATCTAAGTAATTTGTTAGCTTATTAACTATATATATATATATATATATATATATATATATATATATATATATATATATATATATATATATATATATATATATATCTTTGGAGGTAGTGGTGCTTTCTGATGATTTACAGCAAAATCACCTTTATCAATATATCTTACGTAAGTTATAAGTACAGCATCACTGTCTCTCAGAGTTGATTCATCCATTTGCACCGAGAATTGTCTTGTTTTCAGCTTTTCAGCAAGTTGTATTTCAATATCCTCACTCATTTCGTCTATTCTTCTGCTAACAGTATTATTACTTAGTGGCATAGCTTTAACGTCTTTGTCATCTTTTTCCAGAACCGTTTTAAGAAATGCTTATGAGATTTAGTATATGCGGATACGCCTGCGTCGTCATGTGAATTGGTGGGGCGTTCCATAATACTGTAAAAACAAGTTTGTTAGCGAGAGAGTCACTATTGTCAGCAAAACATCAAAGTAATGTCGCCCCGCTTTCGTGTAAGTAAAGTTGCTTTTGGACCTATCACAGACATATTCCTTGGGTGGGGGGAAATATAAGGCGGCATAACCATTTCATAACGTGCAACAGACGGTTTTCAAAATAATTAGTCGTGCATGACGGCTTCGTTTGTGTACATAAAAAAAAACTATACACCAACGGTGAATGCTAAGAGGAACGTTACCAGCGAAACACTGCAGAACTGAGATCCCGCACTAGCTTTTCGCGCTATTCAACAAATAGAGCGAAATGCTTAAGTGCCGGGCCCAGTATCCCAGTTGAAACCGATTGAACAGCTACAGATGATGTCCTGCAGTGAAATCAGCGGCTACTACTGGCTGACAGAAGTTACTTATACTGGATGTTTACCGCTCGAGTTGCACGTGAGAGTCAACATAACGTTAAAAAATAAACCTACCTCAGGCCAGACTACATTCCCCCTTTAAAAAAACCCTGCAACAAAGACAGAATACTATTAAATTAATCTCGAACGACCCACTAGCCGAACCAAAAAAAACAAGACATTCCCATATCTGTGTCACTTACACCCACCTTAGGTAGTTATGATGCCCATGTTAAACATTGCCTCAACGAGTCAATAATTAATTGATTATTTTTTCAACGTTTTTAATGCTCCTTGTGTTTTTTTTCTTTTTGTTGTTAAGAATTGCGTCATAAGAGATGTTGAATGAAAGAATGTATGAGAGGAACATAGAAAGCGGGCCAAATGTCAGACTGGCCTGCGTGCACCATTCTTAACACTTTGAAAATAAGATTTTCTATCTATCTATCTATCTATCTATCTATCTATCTATCTATCTATCTATCTATCTATCTATCTATCTATCTATCTATCTATCTATCTATCTATCTATCTATCTATCTATCTCTCTATCTATCTATCTATCTATCTATCTATCTATCTATCTATCTATCCATGCCATCCCTACCGATCCATCCATCCAAAAATTTGGCCATCCCTCCATCCATCCATTGCCTCCTCTATCTATCTATCTATCTATACTACTATTCTGTCTGTCTGTCTGCTATCCATCATCCACCATCCATCCAACTATCTATCGATCTAATCTATCTATCTATCTA
>JACEFZ010007962.1:155000-160000 GCA_014155875.1 Cepaea nemoralis | reverse complement strand
CGGAAATCTATCTATCTATCTGCCTGCCTGTCTGCCTGCCTACCTATCTACCTACCTACCTACTTACCTACCTCTTTCTCTCTCTCTCTCTCTCTCTCTCTCTCTCTCTCTCTCTCTCTCTCTATCTATCTATCTATCTATCTATCTATCCATGGAGGGCAAATATCACACACTATGAATGTGGATAAAGGAGAGGGTTATTGCAGATAGGTCACACACCGAGGGTGTGTGACGTAAGATGGTGCATGATGGTGGAAATGACCGCGTGTTCACATGCACCCACTGTGAACGGACATTTACAGCGCGAATTGGCCAGATGGTTCTTCTTCTATGTTCTCGTCATTCGGTCCCTGTTTGGCTAGTTTCTTTAGATATGTTGTCTATACACGTCATGAGAAAAGGAGGAGAGAGGACAGGAGAGGGATGTGTGTGTGTGATTAATTTCCTGTACTCTTTTGTGGCCCTAGGAGGCCAGTAAAAAATATTTTAGAATGTATAAATAGTACATATGCGTACATTAAAAGTATACAAATATATAATTTAAAATATAATGATATAACCAAAAGTGCATTATAAAATATAAGTATGCAAAGATTGAAAACATTTTCTTTAAGAAATATAAAAGTATTATATTTATCATTATAGATTTTGCTTTCTTGTTGATCCTTTTATTTTCAAAAATTAGTATAGAAGTTTATCGTGGGTAATAATATTATCGCTTTTATATGCTTTATTTTTTATTTAATTTTAAATAATTTCCCTTGGAACAATATTAGATATTTATGTCCCCTACTCATTGCTTTTTTTTTTTTTTTGCATATCCTTTACAGGACATCGCTGTCAACACCAGCATCTTTCAGCTGTATGTTGATTTCTTGGCAAGATTACGCTCAGTAGTTTGCCATTGATTTCTGAGCGGCCGGCTCACATACCCCGTAAGTTACCGATGCGATTCGAACCACTGTTGATTCTCACGGTCATCACGTTACCTACGAGAGTATACGAGATTATGGAGAAAAGTCATAACCTCTAAGCCACGAAGCCGGCACTCATTGCTTACCTAAGTGTTTTTCTTTTAGACGAGCTCAAACGAGAGCGAAACTCGAGTCTAGTGCTTCCACATTGACGTGGATAGGCCTTAGGTCAGTGTGCTATGCCTCACCTAAGCCTTTCTAAAATTCTTATGCCCCCCCCCCCCCCAACATACACATTATTTTTTTAATATTAAAAAATTGAAATGTTCACTAAAGAAACTTGAATGATAGGTTTTAGGAAGAAATCACTAGGAAATTATTGAGCAAACACAGTAAGTAAATTTTCAAAACATATAATGGAGAACTGAAATTAAAGTACAAAATAATTTTAATGAAAGATTTGTCTATATTATTTTAATTATTAGTAATTATTTATTATTTAAATTTAGTGAGATCCTTGAGCTTGATGCTTGCTGCAAAGAGATTTTATGCCATGTTACAATTTAGTTAACTTCAGTCTTAAGTCTCCCCGTTTTGTTATATCCAGCCGATTTCTTTTTTTTTTTTAAGCAGCAAATCATTTATAGCACTAAATCCGCATTCAGCTAAATATGAAGATGGAAACGTTAAAAATAGTTCTCTTGCACATTTGGTTGCATTTGGATATTTGATTTTGGTTTCCTCACAAAGGCATGCCATTGCTCCTTGTATATTAAATAGAGTTTTAATTGACTCATCATTTTTCATTTCTGCGAGTTCTTCTTGATACTGCATATTTGAAATATCAGACAAATCCACTAACATTGGCTGCATCATCCAAGTTGGGAAATCAATTTGTTTCAAATCAGACAATTTTTCTTTTAAATCAGCCGATAAAATTTTCAGATGATCGACAATAACATATGTTAGTTAGTTAGTTAGTCGCAGTTCCAGCTTCACAGCAACGGGTCGTCCCCATTATGCTCCGTTCCTGTGCCAGTGAATATCACACAAAACGCTCCCCACTGCCCAATGTGAAAAGTGGAAAAGACAGGAGTCTCGACAAACAACAGCCCACACTGTGCATAATGCCGCCACCAGAATGTCAACACACCAGTCCCCCACGAAACACCCTGTTCATCTCTGATGGAATCGGCAGTCATTTTCCTATCTGAATGTTTCCTAGATGTTCACCCACACAGTCTACGAAAATACAGTTCATTGCTGTCAGTGGCAGTCAACCAGAAGCCCAGCAGCCACACATTTCTGCATAAGGCAAACACTGGTCAACTCTCGGACATAGCCACCTGCCATCACTCCGAACATGCAGTCACGTTCCAAATAACCTCAGGCAGATTCAAAAGCATTTCACACGAAACTCACAGCTCACAGTGTCGCGCCACGCACTCACTCAGTAGCAGGGCGACGGAACCCTCAGGCCTCCTTAGTCGCCTCTTACGACATGCGTGGTAGGCTACAGTGTTGCTTATAATAACATATATAGTGGTATCAGTCCCTTAACAATTTTGGAGCCAATGAAACTTTTCGAAATTTTTCTTTTAAATCAGCCGATAAAATTTTCAGATGATCGACAATAACATATATAGTGGTATCAGTCCATTCACAATTTTGGAGCCAATGAAACTTTTCAAAATTTTTGTTGTAAATATATGTCTGACATAATTCAATAAGATAATAAACCAAATATCTTCGCTTTTGCATCGACAAGAATTTTATTTGGTCCTTGAAGTTGTATATTTATTATATTTAGTATTTTAAAGGTATCGGCTAAATAACTCACAAATGTCTTACCATCGACCCTTAACAGATTTTTCATTTCAGGTTTGTCGCTTAAAAAATCACTAAGAGTATCAAATAGTTCCATAAATATTTTCAAGCAGTTCCCTTTCGAGAGCCATCTTACTCCAGTGTGAAGTATAAGTCTCACATGGTCTTCATTTTGTTCTTCACAAAATAACTTGAAGAGACGTTCGTATTTGGCACTAGCTTTAATAGCATTGATACCATTTATAACTAAATTTAGTACTTCATTTAGAACAGGCGAAATGTTTTTAGCTACTAGGTTTTCTCTGTGAATAACACAATGCACACGAAGCATTTCTGGATTCTCATCTTTCATCAATTGCAACTATTTTTCTTCCCCTTCATATTAGGGACGCCATATGCAGCACAAGATGTTATATTTTTCATTGGTATATTATTAACATCTAAGTAATTTGTTAGCTTATTAACTATATATATATATATATATATATATATATATATATATATATATATATATATATATATATATATATATATATATCTTTGGAGGTAGTGGTGCTTTCTGATGATTTACAGCAAAATCACCTTTATCAATATATCTTACGTAAGTTATAAGTACAGCCTCACTGTCTCTCAGAGTTGATTCATCCATTTGCACCGAGAATTGTCTTGTTTTCAGCTTTTCAGCAAGTTGTATTTCAATATCCTCACTCATTTCGTCTATTCTTCTGCTAACAGTATTATTACTTAGTGGCATAGCTTTAACGTCTTTGTCATCTTTTTCCAGAACCGTTTTAAGAAATGCTTATGAGATTTAGTATATAACCTTATCATTATGTCCACCCAACAAAAAATATTTTGTTCTGGAGACTTTACAGCAGATTTCAAAGTTTGTTTATATGCGGTATATAATTTACGAGTCTGAGATGAAATTCATAATTTTAAATGTATTACAGCGTAGCCAGACAATCAGCGCTCAATGTTGAATATTTTCACGGGATTGACCTTATGCCAATTCCCCGCGTTGTTTAAACTAGGACTGATCAGAGGTGTCTCAAAATGTGGGTTATTTCATGAAAACTGATTAATATGTTGTTGTTGTTTTTTTAAATCTTACCACTTATCGCTAACATTGAAATGTGTGAATATTTTTCAATGGGATTGAATGCGAAATTCTGTATACACTTCAAAGAATCGCTATGAAGTTGTACACATATTTTTGTCAAGAAGCTGATCGGAGGAAACTGTTTTATACTATTACAAATTCCGAAAAAAGAACAGTGCATGCATTGGGTTTGAGTAAACGGTCATTTCGTCGATGGGTGCAAGAATCTGGAATTAAACCACCACGCAATAACAAAACGGTAGGTAGAAATATTATTGTAGACAGCTTTGACAAAGATGTCATAAGGCGAGCTATTATAAAAATGCTTTAAAAAGTCGCTTAAAATTCGACAGGGTCGACTTCATTGCACCGGGTTCTATCCCATATGCTCGGCCTCTTTCCGCAGCGCGGAAAGCATCGCACAAAGCACGAACTCCGCAGCTCTAGCGACGACCCACAGAAGTCTCCGAAAAATTTAACTCGTGAACCGAAGGATGCGGCCCGGAATCGAACCCACGACCGTTGGAGCCCGAGTCAAAAGGCTTGAGCACTTCGCCACGGAGACTCCTAAAATTATAAAATATTTGGATTTTATATCCAGGATTATCCAGCATTATAAAAATGCTGGATGCCAAAGAAACAGTGACTGTAAGAAACCTTAGGATTTGGTTAAGAAAGAACAATAACACAGAGCTATCCAAAACAACTTTGAGGAAAATTATAAGGACATTATCTTCACTTTTTGAAAGTACAGGGGCGGTAGAAATATCTTTTGCGAGCAACCGCATTTAGGAGCCATGAGAAGCAGATACCTACGTGAAATAAGGGAAATGCGCAAAGAAAAGTATGGCATAGTGTATTTGGATGAAATGTGGATCAATGCGCACCACACAAGCTATAAGGAATGGCAATCAGTGGATGGACAGATAAAGCGATATGTGCCCAGTAGTATAGGACAGCTTTTGGTCATGGCCCATGCTGGTAATACGCATAATGGCTTACAACAGAATGCTGGGCTCGTGTTCGTATCAAAGCATATAGACAATAGGGATTATCATAATAAGATTAATGGTAATGTATTTAGAGATTGGCTCGAGAATACTGTGCTTCCATCCCTAGATAGACCGTCGTGTCAAATTATGGACAATGCATGATAT
>JACEFZ010007962.1:0-150000 GCA_014155875.1 Cepaea nemoralis | reverse complement strand
ATGATGAAAATGACCATGTTTTCACATTCATCCACTGTGGACTAACACTTACATCGCGAATTGGCCTTATCAGCCACATTTACTAGTGCCATGGGTTATTATGCCTTTTTGAAGCACAATGTAACAAACTATCGTCTGTACAGACGGCAAGGTGCCAATATATATAATATATATATATATATATATATATATATATATATATATATATATATATATATATATATACACTAGCTGACCCGGCCCGGCTTCGCCCAGGACCTGACGGAAATCTATCTATCTATCTGCCTGCCTGTCTGCCTGCCTACCTATCTACCTACCTACCTACCTACCTACTTACCTACCTCTTTCTCTCTCTCTCTCTCTCTCTCTCTCTCTCTCTCTCTCTCTCTCTCTCTCTCTCTATCTATCTATCTATCTATCCATGGAGGGCAAATATCACACACTATGAATGTGGATAAAGGAGAGGGTTATTGCAGATAGGTCACACACCGAGGGTGTGTGACGTAAGATGGTGCATGATGGTGGAAATGACCGCGTGTTCACATGCACCCACTGTGAACGGACATTTACAGCGCGAATTGGCCAGATGGTTCTTCTTCTATGTTCTCGTCATTCGGTCCCTGTTTGGCTAGTTTCTTTAGATATGTTGTCTATACACGTCATGAGAAAAGGAGGAGAGAGGACAGGAGAGGGATGTGTGTGTGTGATTAATTTCCTGTACTCTTTTGTGGCCCTAGGAGGCCAGTAAAAAATATTTTAGAATGTATAAATAGTACATATGCGTACATTAAAAGTATACAAATATAATTTAAAATATAATGATATAACCAAAAAGTGCATTATAAAATATAAGTATGCAAAGATTGAAAACATTTTCTTTAAGAAATATAAAAGTATTATATTTATCATTATAGATTTTGCTTTCGTGTTGATCCTTTTATTTTCAAAAATTAGTATAGAAGTTTATCGTGGGTAATAATATTATCGCTTTTATATGCTTTATTTTTTATTTAATTTTAAATAATTTCCCTTGGAATAATATTAGATGTTTATGTCCCCTACTCATTGCTTTGTTTTTTGTTTTTTTTTGCATATCCTTTACAGGACATCGCTGTCAACATCAGTATCTTTCAGCTATCTGTTGATTTCCTGGCAAGATTACGCTCAGTAGTTTGCCATTGCTTTCTGAGCGGCCGGCTCACATACACCGTAAGTTACCGATGCGATTCGAACTACTGCTGAATCTCACCGTCATCACGTTACCGACGAGAGTATACGAGATTACGGAGAAAAGTTATAACCTCTAAGCCACGAAGCCGGCACTCATTGCTTACCTAAGTGTTTTTATTTTAGACGAGCTCAAACGAGAGCGAAACTCGAGTCTAGTGCTTCCACATTTACGTGGATAGGCCTTAGGTCAGTGTTTCACAACCTTTTTTGTGCTATGCCTTTCTAAAATTCTTATCTCCCCCCCCCCCCCCTTTCCAACATATACATAATTTTTTTTTATATTAAAAAATTGAAATGTTCACTAAAGAAACTTGAATGATAGGTTTTAGGAAGAGATCACTAGGAAATTATTGAGCAAACACAGTAAGTAAATTTTCAAAACATATAATGGAGAACTGAAATTAAAGTACAAAATAATTTTAATGAAAGATTTGTCTATATTATTTTAATTATTAGTAATTATGTATTATTTAAATTTAGTGAGATCCTTGCGCTTGATGCTTGCTGCAAAGAGATTTTATGCCAGGTTACAATTTAGTTAACTTCAGTCTTAAGTCTCCCCGTTTTGTTATATCCAGCCGATTTCTTTTTTTTTTTTAAAGCAGCAAATCATTTATAGCATTAAATCCGCACTCAGCTAAATATGAAGATGGAAACGATAACAATAGTTCTCTTGCACATTTGGTTGCATTTGGATATTTGATTTTGGTTTCCTCACAAAGGCATGCCATCGCTCCTTGTATATTAAATAAAGTTTTAATTGACTCATCATTTTTCATTTCTGCGAGTTCTTCTTGATACTGCATATTTGAAATATCAGACAAATCCACTAACATTGGCTGCATCATCCAAGTTGGGAAACCAATTTGTTTCAAATAAGACAATTTTTCTGTTAAATCAGCCGATAAAATTTTCAGATGATCGACAATAACATATATAGTGATATCAGTCCCTTCACAATTTTGGAGCCAATGAAACTTTTCAAAATGTTTGTTGTAAATATATGTCTGACATAATTCAATAAGGTAATAACACCAAATATCTTCGCTTTTGCATTGACAAGAGTTTTATTTGTTCCTTGAAGTTGTATATTTAATATATTTAGTTTTTTAAAGGTATCGGCTAAATAACTCACAAATGCCTTACTGACACAAACTCTTTTGTACCAAACGAAGATTGGTTGTTGTCTAGATTCTAATGCTTCCACTATGTCACTGCGGAGTAGAAGCTGACCTTGCCACCTGTATCATACCACAAGTCACCACTGCAGCACACATTCACTAGTCGGTGAACCCGAGTAAATTTGCGCACATCATAACCATTTAATGCTGAATTAACACGGAACCACAAAACATATAAATCCAGGAACAATAATTCTCTCAGAATATATCTTCATCACAACCGAACACTCGACTAACACTGCCTCTCAAGGCCTACTTAATCTCATCCAACACGACAGTTAACCAGCCTCTCTCCCGGCCCGAACTCACTCGATCCAATCCACACTGGGTCTAGGCCTCTGCTAACTATCCGACCCTCTCTAGGGCTAGGCTTCAATTCTCCATGCCTGCTGATAACCGGGCTCAGCGTTTACTCCTTAGTCTCAAACTTCCTATCACTGAAAACCACAGGGCAGAGTTCTATCACTAACTCCCCTATCATTCACTTTCCCAGACCACCGACCTACACTTGTCGGGTCCCAAAACTTAACTGTCCTTTTCAGTCTCCTGACTCAACACAACTCCCCCACAGCTCAAACTGTCTGACCCACAACTACGCTCGCCGGCTGACTTCTCCTTGACTCCCCCTTAAACTCACTGTCTTCTCATTTGCCCCTTAAATCTCTGTCTCCAATCTTCCCCATCTATCCTCTCATTTGCACCCTCCGGGGACTTACTACCCAGCCCCATTGTACCTCCGTCTATTATTTGACCGGTGATGTCAATGACCCCCAGACATGTTACACTTACCATCGACCGTTAACAAATTTTTTATTTCAGGTTTGTCGCTTAATAAATCACTAAGAGTATCAAATAGTTCCATACATCTTTTCAAGCAGTTCCCTTTCGAGTCATCTTACTTCAGTGTGAAGTATAAGTCTCACATGGTCTTCATTTTGTTCTTCACAAAATAACTTGAAGAGACGTTCGCATTTGACACTAGCTTTAATAGCATTGATACCATTTATAACTATATTTAGTACTTCATTTAGAACAGGCGAAATATTTTTAGCTACTAGGTTTTCTCTGTGAATAATACAATGCACACGAAGCATTTCTGGATTCTCATCTTTCATCAATTTTAAGCAACCAATTTTCTTCCCCTTCATATTAGGGGCGCCATCTGCAGCACAAGATGTTATATATATTTTTCATTGGTATATTATTAACATCTAAGTAATTTGTTAGCTTATTATATATATATATATATATATATGCCGGTCTCTCTGGCTGTGGGGTTACAACACTTTCTCTCTGTAATCCCGTTTATCTCGCAGAGTCTCGTAGCGGAGCGAGAGCTGAGGCGGTTCGACCCCCGCTCGTGACTTGCGGGATACTGAGCCGGCCGCTCAGAAAGCAATGGCAAACTACTGAGCGTAATCTTGCCAAGAGATCAACATACAGCTGAAAGATGCTGGTGTTGACAGCTAAGTCCTGTAAAAGGATATGCTATATATATATATATATATATATATATATATATATATATATATATATATATATATATATATATATATATATATATATATATATATATATATATCTTTGGAGGTAGTGGTGCTTTCTGATGATTTACAGCAAAATCACCTTTATCAATATATCTTACTTAAGTTATAAGTACAGCCTCACTGTCTCTCAAAGTTGATTCATCCATTTGCACCGAGAATTGTCTTGTTTTCAGCTTTTCAGCAATTTGTATTTCAATATCCTCACTCATTTCGTCTATTCTTCTGCTAACAGTATTATTACTTAGTCGCATAGCTTTAACGTCTTTGTCATCTTTTTCCAGAACCGTTTTAAGAAATGCTTATATTAATGATTTGATTAAATTCTCCCCTATACTATGACTTTTCCCAGATTTAGCGATGAGTAATGAAATTTGATAACTAGCCCCAAGAGTACGATTGATAGTTGCATTATGAGCAGTAAATAGAGACTTTAATGTTGCTCTTTTATCACATTTCTTTGTTTGAAAGTAATTCACATCTGAATTAATATGAGCATTATGTTTCGCCTTCAAATGTGCCTCAAGACGACCTCGTTTCATTGATTCGTTGGTCAAGCATTGTTGGCATAAAAGACAAAAAGGTGACCGTTCATCGTGGACAGCGGGTATAAAACCAAATATTAAATATGCCTCCGAATACTGACGAATTTGTTTCTTGCTTGCACCACTATGGGCTGAAATAAATAAATATAAGATCAATTAAAAACTAAACAAAAATAATATGAATTGGAGTAAACGTAGACTAAAAATGCATATTTAAATATGTATGGCACATTTACTGCACCGCAAAAAAAAAAAAAAACATACTTTTTCATTTGACAATTTTTTTCTGGAAAATGATGCTTCTAAAACTGAAATTAATAAAAAAAAAAAAATAATTACCAATTGAATTTACATACCATTTACATATCACTTACATTTATACAATGTATATATTTTTAAAACAAAGAAACTTTTACAACAATTTAACGGACGCTTATTTCAAATTAACACCAACGGTGAATGCTAAGCGTTACTACGAAACACTGCAGAAACTGAGATCCCGGCACTAAGCTTTTCATGCTATTCAGAACAAATAGCGCGAAATGCTTAGTGCCGGCCCAGTATAACCAGTTGTTGAACTCTAATGTCTGACAGTGAAATCACGGCTACTAACATGGCGGATAGAAGTTACTTATACTGGACGTTTACCCACCTCGAGTTGCGACTGAGAGTCACCATACGGTTAAAAAAATAAACACTACCTCAGGACAGACTACATTCCCCCTTTAAAAAAAAAAAAACCTGCAACAAAGACAATAATAATATTAAATTATCTCGAACGACAACTAGCCAGACCAAAAAAAAAGACATTCCCATATGTGTGGCACGTTACACCCACCTTAGGTATTTATGATGCCCATTTTAAACATTGCCTCAACGAGTCAGTAATTATTGATTATTTTTCAAACGTTTTAATGCTTATTGATCTTTTGTTGTTAAAGAATTGCTTCATAAGAGATGTTGAATGAAAGAATGTATGAGAGGACATTGAGAAGAAGGGCAGAATGTCAGACGGGCCTGCGTGCCCAATTCTTAACCCTTTGAAAATAAAGATTTTCTATCTATCTATCTATCTATCTATCTATCTATCTATCTATCTATCTATCTATCTATCTATCTATCTATCTATCTATCTATCTATCTATCTATCTATCTATCTATCTATCTATCTATCTATCTATCTATCTATCTGTCAGAAGTCGGGGTGCCCCACCGGCTAGATGAAAGTATTTTTCACTGGCGAGCAACCCCAAATAGTCAGAAACTGACTAGGGACAAAAACTATATGGCTGAACTATAGATTAAGCCCTGAATATCCAACGTACAGCTCCAAGTGGCTCGTTACAAAATGAAATGAACTGTGCTGAATATTCGCCAAGGAATGGGAAAGAGAAGGTTAGCTAAGATAGATGTTTAAGTCTAAATATATAAGTATAGACGACTATCTCAGTACAGGTTTTTCTCCCTGACTGCTCCCTTCCTTGGTGTCTAAGTGAACCCCCACCAATGTACACAACAACACGTATGCACAATTGGAAAAAATATAATGACAGAACTATGAGTTACAATACTACAACATTTATTTACTAATCATAGACATCTGATGGTTTTCAATATGGGGATGATGAAATCATATAACATATTGTGATGAGAAACATTACGTAACTTTACTTGTTACTTGATCTATCTGGAACTGTGGTCCAGATCCCCACTCTCCAGTAGACACAAAAAAAGAAACAGCTTGCCGGTATTCTGACTCATGCCAGTCCTAGCTCTACGTAGTCTTCACTCGTTCTTGAGATCTGTAACATAGGTGCTCCTTGTGAGAGCTGTTCTGAAGTCAACCATTTTCTCACATAAAACAGGCTAGGGACCCTTATTTAAGCTGAGTCCAGCAGACAGTATTATCTCCTTGGCATTCCCGTCATAAATTCTTCTTATCTCCCCCTGATGGTAATTGCAATTATCACTGCAACCTGGCCATCACACCTTGCTCCTCTCTGTCTGGTACAAAGACTACAGGCCCAGTGTTAATTGCCTTATCAGATCTGTTTTCACACATTCCTGAGTCTGCCAGTCAGAGTGGACGGGGCTTGTTTACAGCCCTGGGGCTATTATCTTCCCCTGTGTCTATGTTGTTCACACCTGGGCGATTTCCTACCTCTGCTTATCAGGTGTCATGCCTGGTCGGTTTTAATTACACTATCCATTTTACTTGCCATCTGCAAGCTTACATCATGGCTAGAGGCTTTTTGTGAATAATCTTACCTCACGACTAGATAGCCGTGGAGTAGCGTGATTAATTCATTCTTTCTCAATTTGGCCCCTCAAATTTGGAGACCGAGAAAACTATTCTGGGATGTTAAGGCGGCATTTCACGACAGAGCTTCCTCCTTAAAAAAAAGTTTCTGCCAGAAATCTTTTGTCCACGCACGCCGTACATCCCAGAATAATGCCTAAGCACTCTCCGTTCTGTATCTGCCTAAAGGTTTCCAATATTCCTTGTGGCAGTGGGTTGTCCTGCTTCTGCATAAAGACGTCCCATTTCCATAATCCAAGGATACTCTGGATAGGTCCTTGTACCTGGTTTTCGGCCGGGATTCCATGCAATAGCTTGGTAAAATCCGGTAATTGTCAGGAGGTTGTAATTTTACCCCTTTGGGAAAGATCACAATCAACGGGATTCTTCTACGCCTCTGGGCAGCAATTGTTTTACACCATTCACTTACGTGATTTAATCCTTTCAGCCGAGGATGTCCCAGTAGTGACGTCTTGCATAATCTGGCCACAGCAAAGCTTGTCTCCGTGATTTTCCTCCATCCGTTATAGATCTTTAACTGATCCATCAATATCTTCCTTTTGAAAGGAATAATGTTACACATCATGGTCCCATGATATAAATTCAACTGGCGCTTTCCTCCTTCCAAGTCGGGCGTAACAATTTTCCCTCCTCGGTGTCGCGGTTTCTTCCCCTGATAATCAGTTAATGGGCTGAGTTTCTCTACATTAGAGTTTCTTGTAAAAACCGTGCTAGAAATTGGAAATTTATTGTGCTAAGTTGTCATGCCTTGAGAGGTAGCATAGTTACTCCAGGGCGATAAAGTGGTGTTACTTTTGAATAAAGTATCCACAAATAGCTGATCTACTCCTATCAAATCGACCTGACTGAAGGGTAGATTTAGTCCTAAGAATGTTGATTCCAAACCACTCTTGACTTCTGTTACTTCAGGTTCCCGTCGCTGGAATTCCCTGATAACTTCAGCTAATGAGATGATAGGCGTTTCTTCCTCCATCTTGTGCAAAGAATTTTCTTCTTTAGCAACTACAGACAATGTTGCCTGCACAATATCAGAGTCCATATTCTGGCTCATGACAATTCCCTGTGTTTCCTGAGTCTCCGAACTGGTATACTGTGAGATAACAACTGGAAATGTTTCCTGGTCTGGATGTTCCTCTCTGGTCCTGCTTTCGTGGGCTAAGTCCAGTTGAGGTAAATCCTGTGGTGGGCTGGTGTCTAAGCAATCCATCACATTAGGTAAATGATTTGAACTGAGATCTAGTGTCTTTTCCTGAGCTGCAGCCTCAAAGATCACAAGGGGTTCTGGACAGCCGCCGGATCAAGAAATTATAGGACACTGTGGCGTTTATTAGTGCAACCCTAATTGCGGAGACGAACATTTGTCTGCTGAATAGACATGGACCAACAATAATTGGAACATATTAATGCCTTTGGATTTTTGTCTAATATTTACGATGAGAAATTTCATTTCGACATTTTCATTTTCAAAGTTGTGGATAGTAGTATATCTGGAGCTATCAACCACGATTTATGGTGGACACATATCGACATTTTTTTTCTAAATCAACACCAGGATCTTCTACGGCATAGGAGAGGGTTGATCATTAGTCTACACCGAACAGGCCAGTCAAATTGTTTGTTGTCGTTTTGTGCGTCCTGTATGGGTGTTTAGTTATTATTTTCGGAAGCGCTATCCATAGCCTGTTTGTCAGCTTTACAATTAGTTCTATCTCTCGTAGTAGTTTTTGTGTGTTCTGTGTATCATATTCTTTATATATATATATATATATATATATATATATATATATATATATATATATATATATATATATATATATATATATATATATATATATATATATATATTTTCAAGACCAGCATTTTGTCTGGGTTATATCAACGTCAACGTCGTAAGGCAATATTTGTATTCCACATCGAAGTTACTACGTCGTTGATCTCTAATTCCATATTATAACGTTGTTGTCATATTGGCATTCTAGTCAGCCTGTTATTCTACTTTTACGCATTTACTTTCATCCTTTCAGTTGATCTAGCAGCACATACACACACATTGTTTTTCAGCTGTTAAGTTTACATAATTTTATTGCACCATGTCGTCATTACAATAATTTATGGATATGGGCGAGAATTTCGAATTGACCGGCCAAGAACTTAGAACATGGGCTAAATAGGAATTTAGGGAATTCCAGGCACAGCAACGAGAAAAAAGAGCAGCGAAAATAAGATTCTGAAAGAGAAGCTAGAGATCTACAAGCAGCTCGTGATAAAGAAGCTAGAGAACTACAAGCAGCTTTAGAAAAAGAAAAACTGGCAGCAAAAGATAGAGAACTAGCATTGGAAAAAGTGAGACTTGCATTTGAAAAAGAGAAACTAGCGGCCGAGAGGATAATGAAGGGCAAAGAAATTGAAGGGAACTTAAAAGTCAAGACTATTGAGTTGGACAAGGAAGCCGAGATAGCTCAAGAAATATTACAAGCAAAAGTTGTAGACCCCATCAAACGATAATAGGGGCTGATCAGGAACTACACACAAGGTGATTCCATTTCAGCATGGATAACTAACTTTGAGGTGTTAATGAAATATTAAGAGGTTCGAACCGAAGAGTGACCCAAACTATTTCACCGCCATTTGGGTTTGGATCCTTTGAAGGTCGTAGAAGGACCTGAGAGTTTACGCACCAACTACACATATATTAGAGACAGGGTTTTGGCACATTTTTCGTTGGATCAAGCTGGTTTACGAACAAAATTTAAAACACTTGCACCAAATACAAACCAGACGTTCATTGACTACGTCTCAGAATCATCTGCTCTGTTTGACAAGATGGCTGAAAACAGCTGATGTAGGTTCAGATTTTGAGAATCTCCGTGATCTCATGCTGAGAGATAAGCTGCTTTCTTCGTTGCCAGAAACGATGTCTACATTTCTGGTGGAGAACAAATGTACATCAGTCCCAGAGATGGAAACCAAGGGGGAAGCATATTACAACGCCCATAGAGATATATTTGCTGAAGGAGCTCAACCGGAGTTAGTTATAGGAGCAAGTGCTAGAGTACCGAACCAAAGATACCAAAGTAGACTGAACAGATTTTCACAATTTGGGCAACAGTACAGAGGTAGAGGACCGTACCACATGAGAGGCTACACACAGAGAGAACCAGACAGACCTAGAAAGAGTTACTTCATGCACTGTCCACATTGTAAATTATAACACGGTTCTCTTGAGAAGTGCGACAAGAACCCTTACCACAAGAACCAAATTTCTAAGAAGGCTAGTAAGTATGCTTCTTATAAAAATAGCGTCAAATGTTTCATCTATATTTCTTACGGACATATATCGAAGGATTGTAGGATTAGAAAGACATGGAAAGAAGACAGCGCAGCATACATATTTATAGTAGTGAGACAGATGAATTTGAAGACACTCATGCAGCCATATTAGAGACATTCCCCACCGACAGACCATGTAACGTGTACAAAGAATTCCATGAAGACGGTAACCTGGCATGTGGCCATACTGTCCCAATACAAGAGGCCAATGCAGTCAACATTCAGAATGGTACCCTGAAAGTCCATCAAGCATTTGTCAATGGATCGCCAACCACTTGTGTCAGAGACACAGGCGCGTCCATTATTCGTGTTGACCGAAAGCTTGTGAAAGCAAAAGACTACACAGACAAAAACGTTGCGTGTAGAACGTTTGGCGGGACTCTAGAGAGATACAAGATTGCTTATGTCACAATAAAATCCCCATACTTTGAAGGTAGAGTACGAGCGGTAGTTTTACCTAACCCGTGGGCCGGTCTATTAATTGGGAACATCCCAAATGTAAGATATTGTACCCATGAAGAAGCAATAAACTGGGAGATCCAATACATACCAACTAATGCTCTCACGAGAGCCCAAGTTCGAAAGCAAAAAGAAGAAAATAGGCACACGACAGCACAACAGACTGTGAAAGACAGTACACAAAACCCTTTGTTATTGACGAAAGACTTAGCCACAGAACAAAAACATGACCCCACATTACAAACATGTTTTAAGAACATACACAAACCAGCCAAACAAGCGAAACGTGGTGAATGGGAATTTATTTTAGATAACAACATACTCACCAGGAAATACATGAAAGGAGCAACATTGCTCTTCCAAACAATGCTGCCTAGTAAATATCGCAGCGAGGCACTAAAACTTGCGAACGACTCCCCATTTGCAGGTCACATGGGGATAGCCAGAACTACACAAAGAAATTTGGCACAATTCTACGAGCCTGGCTATTTAAAGGACATTAGTAGACATGTCCGATCATGCGAGCTATGCCAAAGGACGACACCGAAAGGTAAACATCCTAAGGCACCAGTTCAAGAAACTGATCTGGCATCTCGACCGTTCCAGAAAATAGCGGTCGACATCGCGGAACCTCTTAACACAGTGGTTCTCAACCTTTTTTGGCCCGTGCCCTCTTTCACCATATTTTTAGAACGTCATTACCTCCTTCCTATCAAAAATTTGGCCCGTGCCCCCTTTCACCGTATTTTCAGAACGTCATCCCCCCTTTCATATTTCCTATCTAAAAATCCCCCACCCCACACAGTATACGTAATAATGGAAGATAAATTTAATAGCTTATACTAAAACAAGTCTAGACATCCACATAAAACATGATTTGTGGGTCTACTTACTTCATAAAATGAATTTTAGAAGGATGAGACGTACATAACTGTAAAGTATGAAGGGAAAAACAATATCAAGTAATCGGTTCTTGTATTAACGCGATCTAGAAATGGTCTTCATCCCCCCCCCCCCCTGGAAACCCTAAAATTTCCCCGGAGGTGGGGGGATTCCCCATCGGTTGAGAACCACTCTCTTAACACAACAACAGATCGAGACAATAAATTTATCTTGAAAATGATTGATCTATGTACCAGATGGCCAGAAGCTTTGCCGTTAAGATCCATTACATCTAGATCCATCGTAGACTCATTTCTTTTGATTTTCAGTAGGATAGGCTTTCCATTGTGCATACTTTCCGACAGAGGTAGCCAATTTATTTCGGACGCTACCCAAGCCTGCCATGAAGCTGCTGGGCATACCCCAAGCCTTCAGTTCTCCGTACCACCCTATGACCAATGGGGTCAATGAAAATTTCAACGGGGTACTGAAACGAACCTTAGCAAAAGTTGCGGCTGAACGTCCCAAAGATTGGGATATTTTGTTACCAGCAGTATTATTTGTATACCGCGAAGTGCCACAGGCGAGCACAGGTTTATCCCCATTCAAACTGGTATACGGAGCAAATCCACGTGGTCCATTGACTTTGTACAATGATTTGCTCACGAATAAGGTGCATTACCACCCGAAACGGGAGGCATACGAGATGGTAACACATCTAAGGGACAAAATGATGACAGTATATCAATTTGCTGAAGCAGCACTACAGAAAGCTGGTGAAAAATATAGACAGTATGACAACAGAAAGGCGAAGACAATCCTCTGGAATGAAGAAGAAGAGGTATTTCTTTTATTACCCGACCCTAGAGATTATCCAATTCCAGTGCATTGCTTAGAACGAGTAAAAGCTGAAATTTCGGAACTGGATCAGTGTGGAATTATTAGGAAGTCCACTTCTAATTATTGTTCACCATTAGTTATAGTGAAAAAGAAAGACAATTCTTTACGGATTTGTTTTGACTATAGAAAAGTCAACGCACTGACGTTATTATATGCTGAACCAATGCCCAATGTCGACGATTTAATTGATGGCATGGCGAAATCTAAACTTTTTTTTCTCGAAAAATAGACCTTACTAAGGGATATTGGCAAATCCCTATGGATAAAGATTCCATGCACATCACTGCCTTCGCCACCCCGTTAGGTCTGTATGAGTGGGCATACATGCCTTTAGGACTACAAAACGCACCGAGTACTTTTATGCGAATGATGTGCAGGTTACTAGAGGGTATTACCAATGTAGCAACTTACATGGCTGATATATGCATCCATACTACATATATTGATACACACACTAGGATCCTGAAACAAGTATTTCAAAGAATACAACAATATGGACTAAAAGCTAAACCTAGTAAAGTTGAAATAGGTTTCAAGGAAGTTCAATTTCTCGGGCATAAAATTTCTGATGGATTTAGGAAAACAGACCCACATGTAGTCACCAAAATGTTAAACATTAAATCTCCCACCACTAAGAAAGAGATTAGAAGTCTGTTAGGACTCATCAAATACTACCAAAAGTTTATTCCTAATTTCGCGGACATGACAGCAACTTTTTCAGAACGATTGAAAAAAGGTCAACCCGCTAAAATTAAGTGGACTGAGAAACATGGTGAACTTCTACAACAAATTAAGAATCTTTTCAGTAATTGTCCAATTCTCAAACTACCTGACATCTCACAAGATTTCATTGTACAGACTGATGCTAGCTTCTATGCAATTTCTGTGTTTATGTTGCAAATTCGTGATGGTAAATTACATCCTGTTCTATACTTTAGCAGGAAACTGTCGCTCATTAAAAAGAAATATGCCGTCACTGAACTTGAAACTTTAGCTCTGATAGAAAGCTGTCAATAAGTTTTCTAAATATTTGCTGGGGAAGAAATTCGATATTCTTTCTGACAATAAGCCTTTATAGGTCTTTAAAGATGGTCATCCAAAAAACTCCAGAATACACAGATGATTTTGATATCTGTCACATACCGGGTAAAGATAATAACCTGCCTGATCTTCTCAGTAGACTATAGAAATCTATATACATATCACATTTTATGTTACAGTCTGCGTGCATACATGTTAATATTGAGTAACACAGCATTCCGAATAATATTTCTATTCTGAACACCCGCATAGAACGTATTCAGATATACGATAAACAATTTGATGTATGTTAACTAATTAGGATAATTGTTATCGGATAGGTACAAAATTTTTCCAATATTATTAATCGCCAGATTATTTTGAGGACGATGGTGAAGACATTTTAACATTGTCAGCTCGATAATGTTTCGAGTGATGGGATATAGTGACATTACGTTGTGGACGATGATGAAATTGTTCGAATTTTGTCAGCTCGACACTACTCCGAGTGTTGTATTATGGTGATGTCAGTCTTTTGTTCGAGTTCGAGTCGATCCTGATCTAGGTCGATGTGCAACGCCTACGTGCATCTTCACTACGAGATATCAGACTATGATATATTGCAATATATTTATTAGTAACTTCCATGATAACTTCATGTCATAAACCATACTTACCATCAAAATTCGTTTCATACTACCATTTCATGAACACATATATGTATTTGTACGTCATGGTTCACTCATCACACTAGCGATGAGAGATCCTCAATTAAATCAATCCTCATCTCTCGATGAGAGATGTCAATTAAACATTGACAATATCATTCATGTGCCGATTGTACGCCATGGTTCACTCATCACACAGTCGATGATAGGGTCATGTCAGTCATACAGTTAACATATCATTCTCTTACCATTCATGCATCACAGAACGAGTGGATAATAGTACATAAGGATATAAGCCTTTACGATGTCAATACATGACAACTGAGATTGTTATGTGGTATAATAGAGATTATTTTATTTGAAAAATACAGTCAAATAATACATACACGATTGCATTACAAAGCGACAAATACACAGTACACTACAAGCTAGAACATAAATATATACATGTACTGAATAGCAGAATTGAGTAAGAGTATTCTAAAATTGCATGTATTATGATTTTCCACTTTATTTCAGGTTTAAGATAATATTATGATAAATAATGTGTTATTATTATGCTTAAAGTTATAATATTCCAGGTTGTAGGTTTGATGATTTATTCACATAAGTGTTCCTGGTACTCTGATGGTAGTTAGCACTGTAAATAATTAACCTCATTAGTGACAAAGCAAACTAAATTTGACACAAGTCAGAACCACCCACAATCAACCACCTTCAAAACGAAGTAAACTAGGCTACAATTATTTTAGTCACATTTTGTTTTAAATATTACATGACATACTATGATTTATCAATATGATATTACAATGTTTCGTAGTTAAGTTCATTATAATGCAACAATTACGGTTATAAATTGTATTGATGATACCCATCCACGTTATAGGCATACGGTATAGCAAACCAGCAGACAATATAGAAAAGAAACGACGCATATTTCCTCGGATCTCATAGAATCAAAAAGACCATGAGAACTCATATGATGCCACTGGAACGGCAACTACGAAGGCAGTAAACCTCACCTATTGAATTTTAAACAAATAAACGTCAAATGGTAACCACGACTGACAAGATAGCAAGTATGATAGGAAAAGTCATTGATGTATATGTACACTCCACATCTCAAATACTAATACAGGGGGAATGGTACCATTTAATCACACACCTCATGTCGATCGGGTTTTATAGCTATGGTTGGGGACGCTTATCATTATTGGCAAATGAGGGACTATTATGGGAAGGCCGCGGGACCCTACGAAGCTCATAGATTAGTTAGCACAGCCCTCCCATAGGCTGGTGCTACACGACGTCTACCGGGGGTGTAGATAAAGTGCGTGCCCGTTATATAATAATAATTTTTTAATGGTATTTTGTGTGTGATTAGTAGGTGACCATACCATCATATTAGCACAATTATAGTTATATTGGAATATGTCTATATATATATATATATATATATATATATATATATATATATATATATATATATATATATATATATATATATATATATATATTATAATAGATGTAAGAGATGACTCAATTTGTCTCACACGCTACATGTCAGAGTTTAAAACAAATCAGACTACTAAATGGTTGCACCATTTTCAAAAAGAGGGGGGGGGGCATACTGCCACGTAGCGTTTGAGGCAAGAGTCAATGATTGAGATAAGAAAAGAAAATAGTGGCAGAAAAATAAAGTAAGTCACCGTATAGCGCAAGAATACAAGATTTACTAGCTGACGTCACGGGGACTACATTTCGTTACCATAGGCAGAGGAGCGTTTGACAACAGGAATGGAGGAAGGCGAACAGAAGTACAACATCAAGTTATCGAGAATATTCAATTGAAAAGGCATTATAGGCACGACATAGGATGATCATTCAAGATGAAGAACAACGACATAATATAGATTATGCAGAAGAGCCAAGAATGAATGAACGACGCAGAGGAAATGAGGAGAATATTTGTCGTCATAACTGACTGAGCGAAGTGTAGGCAAAAGGTCACTGCTTTAGTACGTCAGTCAAAGGCACCTAAATATTAGCAAGAGGTTAATGAGCCACGCTCAAGTAATTGTTTTGTAACTATCAATATGATGAGGTTGGAATCGTCGGACGAAACGGTATGTTTTCAATTATTAATATTTATTCATTGTATTCTAGCCGATCCTCCCAGCCCTATGGGAACGGCCAATTAACTCTTCATTCATTACCTGTCTGATCGATCAACAACATTAAAATAATTATGACGTGAATTACCATCGTTTGGTGCTGTCATTTTGTTGACATTCAGTTTACGGTTCCCGTTATTCTGTTGTGATATTCTGAGACAGACAACGAGTGGAATTTGAAGGATACCAGCATCACAGCACCCGCCAACGATACTTTTACTTGCTTGCTATAATGTATGGAACACGAGGCGTTGTGATACAATTTAAATGTAAATAAAAATTTTATCTATATCTATAAAACAGAGTGTATGTTTGTTTGTTTGTGTGTGGGGATTTTTGTATTGGATGCGTTCGATAACGGTACATCCGATTGAGATGAAATTTTCTACACGTCTTCCTTTCATTCATTTGCAACCGACTATAATAATTTCTTAATGTAAAATCTTCGACTTATTTAATAACATTTACTTTTCCATTTTCATTATATAATGTCTATATAGCAGGGGGACTTCACTCTAGAAAAGTTATTTCAAGGGGCATAACTTTTAATAACATTTCTATATACTTTATAGTCATATTGTTGGACTTACTTGCACTATTGTTAAACTCTTTGTCTATAGTTATTTTCAGGCATATGAGTTATAATAAATAATGATATAATCTTTAAGGCATTTTCAAAGTTTTCATAAAAATAATGCATAATGCATAACATTGTAACCCATCTTTTTCTACAGTTTTCATTGAATGGTGTGTGGAAGGACATTCTTTTAAGTTACTGTGCGCCAAGAGCTGGGCGAAACCACGCCGGTCAGACAGATAGACAGACAGACAGTCGGGAACGGGAGAGCTTATATGACTACTTATATGAATTAAATTAGATGCTCCCCACCAGGGATTGGGTGAAGCCGGGCCGGGACAGACAGACAGACAGACAAACAGATAGCCGGGAACGGGAGAGCTTATATGACTACGTATATGAATTAAATGAGATGCTCCCCACCAGGGACTGGGTGAAGCCGGGCCCGGTCAGACAGACAGATAGACAGACAGACAGATAGTCGGGAACGGGAGAGCTTATATGACTACTTATATGAATTAAATGAGATGCTCCCCACCAGGGACTGGGTGAAGCCGGGCCGGGTCAGCCAGACAGACAGACAAACAAGCAGACAGACAGACTGATAGATAGATAGATCCCCTCCAGGGCCTGGGCGAAGCCGGGCCGGGTCAGCTAGTGTTTATAATAATAGGTGATCTTCACGCGTGCGGAGACCTCCTGGCTGCTATGTGTCTTACATTTACTATTTTCAGTTATGAATTATTGTATCTAGATCTTCTTGTTTATTGTAATGTTTGCTTATTTCTCGCCATCCCAAGTCCTTTGCCGACTCGTGTTAGCACCGCCTACACTCTGACGTTGCCATGGTTTCCATGGCAACAAACACACACGCATCTTTCCCTCCCCCGGATGTGCTCGGTTGTCAACACAGGTCATATGCTCCAGAAATATTTACTTGTTTTTGCCAGTCATCCATTTTATAGGTATGTAACAAGGGTCAAAGACCCCTCTGTCATACACCGCAAGGTACTATACTGGCAGTAAATGACAGTTGACAGTAAAAAGGATTTCTTTGTTTCACAGTGATAAGTCAGTGCATTACAAGTGTGAATAGGGGCAATAAAGTAGCACACATAGCATAAAAATGCCATAGAAACCTCGTGTTATTACAAAATTATTATTATTATCCCCAGCTCAGAAAAATTCCCCGGTCAAGGTGTTAATGGAGCTGGTCTCTAGGCCAGTGTTTTTCAACCTTTCTGCTGGAGCAGATCCTTACGCAAATGTTTACATTGCTCAAGGAACTCTGAGGGTTGATATAAGTGTTTATCCTACTTTATGTAATAAACCAGATGGGCAGAGATGTTGCATGTAGACGATTTCGGTCTGTTTCGGCGGAACCTCTGGCTGCCTCTCACGGAACCCCGGTTGAAAAACTCTGCCGGCCCTATTTATATATTTTGCAAACCTTATTATGATATATATTCTATTACCAAAGGTACCTATAAACTTTATATGTACCTTTGGTGAGCCATAGCTTCACCACTGACGCCTAGTCCTCTGCCTTTTTTGTGTTTCAATATGAATTTAATTATGTTTCTAATTCAACATCTTTTTCATTTTCAGATCCCGTGTACTTCACCCTTCATTATGGATAAAAAGAAAAGAAAAATGGACGCCGGGTGTCGCGTTTTCAATAAAGAATAGGGAGTAAAGTACTTCTTTGTGGAAACAAAGACCAGAAAACCAATTGCATAATATGCAGCGAAAGTGTTGCCGTTTTGAAAGAGTACAACCTTCGGCGTCACTACGAAACAAAACATCTATCAACATATTTAAAGTTTTCTGGAAAGTTACGCTCTGATAAATATGAGTCCATGAAATGTGGTTTAGAAACATGAAGAAATCTATTCACGAGAAAGTGTACTGAAAATGAATATGTCACTCGTACAAGTTACAAAATAGTGCATAAGATGGCAGATCGAGGACAACCGTCTACTGATGGCAACTTCCTCGAAGAGTGTATGATGGAAGCAGCAAATGACTTGTGTCATGAGTGTCAACAACCGAAGTGGACAGGCATTCATGGACACTTCTCTTGCACCACACGAAACTCGTAAGGCGTACAAGAGGACTTATCACAAGTTTTATTTCGGCTCGGCATTTACAATTGCAGAGCCATCAATGATTCACAGGTTATATCAACACATGATAATGCACAGTATTCACTATCCTAAAGTCAGTCCTAAGCTCTAGCTATAGTTATATCTACACAACGAAACCCAACGTCGATAACGATGTGCTAGCTCTCGTGTCCAGTCCCCCGTCTGACTATCTCCGCCGATGGCGGTAACGCCACGCGCGGATGGATCTCGTGGGTTAGTAGGCATTACGTGCTGGAGTTTCTCAGCACGCCTCAAGTGGTCTGTCCACTACTAAACTCTATTAAGAGTTTACTTGTTTGCCTACACTTCTCGTGAAGGTGTGATCCTAGTTAGTCAACTCTTTGGTTGACACTTGCGTGTCCGAGTAGAGAACTATTCATGGCTCTCGATCTCACCACTCACCCTCCTACTCCCTGGGTAGGGCTAATCTTTCCCCTTGGTATCCCCACTCCTGGGCAGGGGTATGATCTTTATCCCTTCTTAGGCTTCTCCTTGACTTCTCGTCCCCTGTGGTCTTCCTTATATATCCCTAAGTCTTTGACAATGAGAAAGCCGATTTGGGCTTAGTGGCGTACTCTGTTCGATTTCCAGCAGCCGTGAAATTTGTTACGTGCACAATTTACACAAGAGGCCTCTCCTGTTACGCTGCCCCAGAGATGAGGATGTGATATTATTAGAAGTCAATGATTCTTGTAAAAATGTCCAGGTCTGTGCTGGAACCCAGTAAACTTCAGAAACTGCGGCTTGGAAGAACTGGCCTTGTTTATAGTTAGTTGCACATCTGTTACATGACGTAGCAGTCAACCCTAGCGTTTTGTGGCTGTAATTTCTTGGCAAGTTTATGTTCAGTAGTTTGCCATTGCTTTCTGAATGAACGGCACTCAAACCATTGTATGAAAACCAACGCAAGGCGGTCTGCTGCCAAATCGTCTGCACCTTATGTTTCGACCGCGATATGTGGGATTACTAATTGCGCCCATAACCCCTTCGCCACAAAGAATGGGCACTTATAGAGCAAAGACTCAAAACACAGCGCGCAGATTTCATATTTGGTCCCAGTGGCCTAGGGATTTATTTCTAGTCGATTAAAGGCTCTGGTTGAGGATCGACCCTGCCTTGTAAAGTGGTTCTGATGATCCATTAGGTAAGATAATGAGTCAAAGAAGACAACTGGCCATCTCATATGATTTTTTTTTTTTTTTTTGCATATCCTATTTACTGGACACCGCTGTCAACACCAGTATTTTACTGCTGCTTTTTATGTTTTGGCAAGTTTACGTTCAGTAGTTTGCCATTGCTTTCTGAATGACCGGCTCCCATACCAACACGTTAAGACCCAGTGCGACGCTGTCTGCTGCCAAATCGGTCGCAGTTGTGTTTCGAACGCAGGTAAGCGGGTTCATGAATCGCCTTCCCATTCCTTAGCCACGAAGACCGGCCACCCGATATGTGGTCTAAAATTTAAACATTCCACGATTTATGACACGTTCAGTAACAGGCTTTTATTACTGTTATACCTATCTATCCTAGTTGTTATTACAAGAGTTGTGCACTTGTTGCTTTACTTTCTGTCAAAACTGTCTTTTACTGCCAATATAGTACCTTGGGTAGCGGGGTAGGGGTATCCCCTATCAAAGGAGAAGTAAGGCGCCTCCATCCCTCCGCTAGCCAACGGGACACTCTTGGGCAAGGTTGAGTACCCGTTTAGCTCCCCCCCCCCCCCCCCCCGATCAGGGTTACGTTATGGGTGCAGGTGGTGGATGAGGATGCAGAGCAGCCGACAGATAGTTGTAGGTTATGGTGTCCACCTTCACGACGGTAGGCAGAGGATCTCTTTTTTTAGGAGACAATGGCTACGGTCACTGACCAGTATGGTCACTGCTGGGAAGGAAAGCAATGGCAAACTACCTTCTTTATAGATGCCAAGAAAATCATGTTGTGTGGATTAATTACAGGCACATTGAGGGTAAAGTTAAAGAAAGTCAAGTATATAGCAGGAAACCCTAAATATGACTTGTGCAAATTGAAAACGGACAAAGAAATACAAGATAATTTGAACATAGAAGTAAAGAACAAATTTGATTTATTGTCTAATCTAGAGATCCTATTTCAAGATGTAGATGATCAATGGAAAATGCTGAATTGGGTGGAGGATGTATGTGTAGGTGGTGAGGATGTTTGTAGGTGGAGGATGTGTGAGTGGGTGGGAAGATGTGTAGGCGGGGATGTGTATAGGGAATGTATGTGGGGGATGTGTGTGTGTGTGGGGGGGGGATGTGTTTATGGGTGGAGTTTTGTGTGGGAGGGGTGGGGAGGTGTGGGATGTGCAGGTGATTGAAGGATGTATGCGATGGGGGATGTGTGTTTGGCTGGGTGGTTGGGGTGTGTGTGGGTGGGAGGGTAGATGAGAGATGCATGTGGTGATGGGCGCGTGGGTGATGTGTGGATGTGAGTGGTTGATGGATGAGTAAGTGAGTGGGTGGATGTGTGTGAGAGATGAGTGTATGGGTGGGGTAGGTGTGTAGTTGTGAGAAGATGTGTGTGAGCGGCGGATGTGTGTGGGTGGGTATATGTGGTGGCGGGGTGTGTGTTTGTGGGAGGTGTGTGTTTTTGGGTGTTTATGGGTGGGGGATATGTGTGGGCAGGTGGGGAAATGTGTTTATGGGTGGGAATGTATGTATAGGTGGGGATGTGTAGTTGAGAGGTGGCGAATATTGGGTGGGTGAGTGGGTGTAGGTTGGCTGATGTGTGTGTGGGTGGGTGGGGAAAATTGTGAGAGTGCGGAATATGTGTGTGGATAGGTGCGGGATGTGTGGGTTGGCGGGGGTATGTGTGTGTAGCTTCTTCTTCTTCTTCTTCTTCTTCTTCTTCTTCTTCTTCTTCTTCTTCTTCTTCTTCTTCTTCTTCTTCTTCTTCTTCTTCTTCTTCTTCTTCTTCTTCTTCTTCTTCTTCTTCTTCTTCTTCTTCTTCTTCTTCTTCTTCTTCTTCTTCTTCTTCTTCTTCTTCTTCTTCTTCTTCTTCTTCTTCTTCTCTTCTTCCTCTCTCCTCTTCTCCTCCTCCTCCTCCTCCTCCTCTTCTTCTCTTCTCCTTCTTCTTCTTCTTCTTCTTCTTCTTCTTCTTCTTCTTCTTCTTCTTCTTCTTCTTCTTCTTCTTCTTCTTCTTCTTCTTCTTCTTCTTCTTCTTCTTCTTCTTCTTCTTCTTCTTCTTCTTCTTCTTGGTGTGTGAGGATGTTTGTGTGGGTGGGGAGATGTGTGTGGGTTGGGAAATGTGTGGGGGTGGGGGATCAGTGGGTGGGTGGCGGCATGTATGTTTGTCTGTTTCTGTGTGAGTGCATGGAGGTATGTGTGGGTGGGTGGAGGAGGTTTGGTGGGTGGGGGATGTGTTGGTGGCTGCGGGATATGAGGGTGGATGGGGGATGTGTCTCACTACATTGCAATATGCACTGTTTATGTTTACAACTTTCATTTGACAATGTTTTTATTTTTGTTTTCTCATGTGAATGTATCATGCGTAATATGCATTGTTTATGCTTACAAAATCCATTTGATAATGTTTTTTTTCCCCTATGTTAATGTAACATGCACATTTGATGAATGAAAGATGAGTGATTGAAAGGGCCGAATGTAAGACGGGCCTGCGTGCCCAATTTGTTACCCTTTAAAAATAAAGTTTGTTCGTTCGTTCGTTCTATCTCTCCATGGAGGGCAACTATCACCCACTATGAATGGGGACAAAGGAGAGGGTTATTGCAGATAGGTCACACACCGAGCGTGTGTGACGTAAGATGGTGCATGATGATGGAAATGACCACGTGTTCACATGCACCCACTGTGAACGGACATTTACAGCGCGAATTGGCCTTATCAGTCACATTCGCTGCAGCCATTGGTGGGGGTTGTTATGCCTTTTTGAAGCACAGACTATCGTCTCTCAAGACGGCAAGGTGCCAATAAGGGTGGGCTTGATCATCCGCAAACAGGTGTCCTCTAATGGTGTAATTTGCAGATGGTTCTTCTTCTATGGTCTCGTCATTCGGTCCCTGTTTGATTAGTTTCTTTACATATGTTGTCTATACACGTCATGAGAAAGAGAGGAGAGGGGACAGGAGAGGGATGTGTGTGTGTGGTTAATTTCCTATACTCTTTTGTGGCCCTAGGAGGCCAGTAAAAAATTGTCTTCGGATTATTGGAAATTAAGCGCCTACATTAAAAGTATACAAATATGATTTTTAAGATAATCATGTAACTAAAAATTGCATTATAAAATATAAGTATTTAAATACTGAAAACATTTTCTTTAAGAAATATAAAAGTATTATATTTTGCGTTATATTCTTCTTTCATGGTGATAATTTTCTTTCAAAGAAAAAAATAGTACAGAAGTTTATCATGGGTAATAATATTATTGCTAGTATATGCTTTATTTTTTATTTAATTTTAAGTAATCTCCCTTGGAACAAATATTAGATGTTTATGTCCCCTAATAATTGCTTTTTTGTTTTTTTTTTTTTTTTTTTGCATATCCTTTACAGGACATCGCTGTCAACACCAGGGTCTTTCAGCTGTATGTTGATTTCTTGGCAAGATTACGCTGAGTAGTTTGCCATTGCTTTCTGAGCGGCTGGTTCACATACCCCGTAAGTTACCGATGCGATTGGAACCACTGCTGATTCTCACCGTCATCACGTTACCTACGAGAGTATACGAGATTACGGAGAAAAAATTCTTATGCGCCCCCTCCACCCCCCCCCCCCCCCCCCCCCCCTCAACATATACATAATTTTTTTATATTAAAAAATTGAAATGTTCACTAAAGAAACTTGAATGATAGGTTTTAGGAAGAAATCAATAGGAAATTATTGAGCAAACACAGTAAGTAAATTTTCAAAACATATAATCATCATCATCATCAAGTGCCGTGCCGACTGGCTTAGGCGTTCAAGGCGTTCATAGATCTCGGTCTTTGGTTTTCTGGATCAACTCTGCTGCTGATATTCCTCCATGCCACCGTCTCAATCCATCCAGCATAATTTCTCAAGGTCTGCCTCTGCCTCTCTTCCCCTCGATCTTTCCAGTTGTTACGATGTTCTCCAATGCCTCTCTTCTCATCACGTGACCGAAGAAAGAGTTTGTCTCTTTCTTATTGTTGTATATAATGTTCTAGTTTCATTAGCCTGTTTCAGGCAGTCGTCGTTAGTTACTCTGGCAGTCCAAGGAATTCGCAACATTCGTCTCAGGAACCACATCTCTGTTGCTTCTAGTTTCTTCTTAATTTGTTCATTTATATTCCAAGATTTACTGCCATACGGCAAAACTGGTTCTACATAGCATTTCAGCACTCTCTTTCTTACATTCAGTGATAGTGACTTATTGCACAAGATACTCTTCATTTTCTGAAATGCGGCTTTTGCCTGCCCTATTCTGCTCCTGCCAGTCTCTCTGGCTGAGGGGTTACAACACTTTCTCCGTAATCCCGTTTATCACGCAGAGTCTCGTAGCGGGAGAGAACTGGGAGCGGTTCGACCCCCGCTGGTGACTTGCGGGATAACTGAGCCGGCCGCTCAGAAAGCAATGGCAAACTACTGAGCGTAATCTTGCCAAGAAATCAACAGACAGCTGAAAGATGCTGCTGTTGACAGCGATGTCATGTAAAGGATATGCAAAAAAAAAAAAAAAAAAAAAAAAAAAAAATTCTGCTCCTAATCTCTGTTGTACATCTTCCATCTGATGTTATAAATGCCCCTAGGTATCTAAAATTATCCACTTGGTTAAGGATTTTCCCTTCTATTTCTATGTCACATTTTGGTGTCACCATTTTCTTTGATATTACCATTGTTACTGTTTTCTTGATATTCAAGGAGAGTCCTTTCCTTGCACTCTCTGTTACTACAACGTCTAATAATTGTTGTAGGTCTGTTGAGTTATCCGCCACCAATACTGTGTCATCTGCATAGCTTATATTATTTATATTATAACCTCCAACTAGTATTCCTGGCATCTCTTTGATCTCTCTCATTATTACTTCGCTATACAGGGAGAAAAGATCTGGTGACAAGACACACCCTTGTCGTACTCCTAGCTTTATCTGTTCGTAACTACCCTCTTTATTTCCCATTTTAATTGCTGCTACTTGGTTCCAGTAAATATTCTTTATTATTCTTAAATCTTTTCCATCAATGTTGATATCTTCCAACATTTTAATCAGTTCATCATGTTGTACTTTATCAAATGCCTTAGTATAATCTGTGAAGCACAAATATATGTCTCTCTGTTTCTCTATTGACCTTTCTATTAGTGTCCGTAATGTATAAATTGCATTGTTTGTGCCCTTTCCTTCCACAAATCCATACTGTTCTTCACTAATTTCCATTTTTATTTTCTTTTTGGTTCTTCTCATTATGATTCTGAGTAGAAGCTTAGTGAAATGGTTTATAGGGTTAATTGTACGAAAATCTTCACAATCAATTGCTCCTGGTCTTTTTGGTAAAGCTATAAATACAGATTTCAGCATATCACTGGGTAAATATCCACTGCTGTAAATATCATTCAACATTTTGGTTAATATATCTACTCCAAATTCTCCCAATACTTCTAATTCTTCTATTGTGATTTCATCTGGCCCAGCTGTTTTTCCTTTCTTCATACGTTTCATAGCGTCAGCGACTTCTTCTTTCAGAATAAGTGGACCTTCTAAGTTACTATCTTCTGTTAATTCTTCCCTTTCTCCATCATATAATTCTCTTATATACTCATTCCACCTCTTCATTATAGCACCTTCCTCTAATAATATCTTTCCTGTTTTTGATTTCAAACACCCTGTATTTATTCTTATTTTTCTTCCTGTAAGCTCACTGATTTGTCTGTGCATATTTTTTTGTATCTTTAATGGAATTTAAACATAATGTAATGTCTGGCTCTTTCGATTGAAATCAAATAGTGTAGGCGAATTGTTTACTTCCGGGTGATGTCGGCAGACGAGACTGCATACAGGAGAGAATGTCAGAAATAATAATTTATTAATTGTGACATTTACCCACATTTATATGTGTTAAACATCATGTTAGCATCGCGGTGCTAAATATATCGACTAAATACTCGCTGAGTGGATGTATGTGCTCAACAGCTTCTCACACTTCAATAAGAAATTGAATTTATGGCAAGGTACTGTCATCTGTTGAACAAATGAAAATGAGCTAAAGAAATCTAGGTTAGGTCTGAGCTCTGAGACAGTTTGGTGATTGTGTGTGCAGAACTGAGAGCGGTGTATCTGTTACTTTCTGTATAGCAGTTTATAACTGGTTAAGTGGTTATGGATTAGATCTGCATAGTGACGATTAGAATTATTAATTAATTTGGGCTTGCCATTTCGACCCATGCCTAACGTGGGTACCAAGAAATGGCTTGGGAAATAAAGGCGGTCCGGCATGATACTGACTACTGACGACTTCTCCCATCAAGTGCCGATTGGGTTTAAAGAAGAAGAAGAAGAACAACAACAACAACACTGTTTGCCCAATGAGTCTTAAGCCATGTAAAAGAAAAAAAAGGGTCCTTAGATAATTTAAAAGCACTTCACTATCTGATAGTGAAGTGCTTTTAAATTATCTAAGGACCCTTTTTTTTGGATAGTATCAGCTGGTTGATGGCTCAGATATGTTGTTAGTGGCCACTTTAAAGCTTTCAGAAATTTATGTTGAGGGGTTATGATCAACAGTTCCAAATTTTAAGTTTTCCCAGGCTTTTATTTTTGAATTGTGTCTTATTTTCCCCCTTAATTTAATAGTTTAGCTAATGTTTTGCTTTTACATGGTACCCTTTTCCTTCTATATTTAACCATGTGTTTGTTTGTCTCTTTCTTATGGTGTATATAATGTTCTAGTTTCATAAGCCTCTATCAGGCAATTGTCGTTAGTTACTCCAGCAGTAAAAGGATTTCGCAACATTTGTCTTAGGAACCACATCTCTGTTGCTTAAGACAATAATCATATTGTAGCATTACAAAAACAGTCATCTATTATTTCTGTTTAAATGGCATCTTATCCTTTAAAATATATTTCAGTGTTTATCTATTGTTTTGTTTTAAAATGGCATCTTATTCTGTCTATATTTCAGTTGATCTAAATGTATTGTTTTTTTACACAATATCCTATCCTCTCTATACTTCACAGCTTATCTAATATTTTGTTTATAACTGGTGCCATATCTTTTTTGGGAGTCAGTGTAGTGCATTGGCTAGCACACTTACCTACCAGGTCCTGCCTCATGTGTTGGAGTCTCCATCGTGATGAGAACAATTAGATTGACCTGTGTTCCCAGGTTAACCCAGCCTTAAATGGGGACCAGAAAATTTGTTGGGAAGCAAAAGCTGCCAGCGTGATATTGACCACATCACCCATCGAGTGCTGATTGGTCTAAAAATATGAGACCCACACCATACACCCAGTATGCATCAAAGTGCAAAAGAAGGTCTCTTTGCTTTACTTTACTTTTTATTCTCCTTCATGCACATTCCTTCTTGCTACCATTACTGAACTTTCAGAAAATACAAAAATCATAACATTGTGGCAGTCAGTAACTGCTGAAGATAAACAGTTATCTGCGAAGATAAACAGTTATTTATCTATTGGCACACATCACCATTATCACGTGTGCTGCCAACTGCAATAGGTGTTCATGTCTCTTCAAAGATCTTTGTCCTTGGTGTTCTGGATCAACTCCGCTAATAATATTCCTCCAAGCCACCATCTCAGTCCATCCAACTTCATTTCTCTCTGTCTGCCTACTCTCCCACCGATCTTTCTAGTCATCATGATGTTTTCCTGTGCCTTTGTTCTCATTATTTTACCAAAGAACAATGTTTGTCTGTTTCTTACAGATGTATATAATTTTGTATAAGTTAGTTGCATATCCTTTACAGGACGTTTGTAGTCAACACCAGCATTTGCTGCTGTTGTTAATGTCTTGGCAAGTTTACGTTCAGTAGTTTGCCATTGCTTTCTGAATGACCGGCACTCATACCATTTAATAAAAAACCACCACAATGCTGTCTGCTGCCAAATCGTGCACAGCTGTGTTTCAAACGCGGGTATGCAGGGTTATGAACCATGCCCGTTACCCGTTCGCCGTGGAGATTGGCATTTGTGTACAGTTGTATATAATTTTCTTCATTCATTAGCCTCTTGCAGGCAATTATTGTTACTTACTCTGACAGTCCAAGGTATTTGCAACATTTGTCTCAGGAACCACTTCTCCATTGCTTCCAGGCTTTTCCTAATTTGTTCATTCATGTTCCATGATTCACTGCCATACATCAAAACAGGCTCAATGTAACATTTCAGTACTTTGTGTCTATCATTCAAGGATAGTGACTTACTGCATAAGAAACTTACCATTTTCTGAAATACAGCTTTTCCTTGACCTATTATGCTCTTATTCTCTGTTGTACTTCTTCATCTTCATATATATATAGAATGATTTTTTATTCTTTCTTGTATCATACAGTACGATTCAGTATAGTCAATCTCTCAGATAGTTGATATGATAAGTATATATACTAATTCTTCTTGCAATCAATCAATCAATTCTTCTTGCAGCACTAGTTTTTCATACAACTGCATATTTTCACCTCTCCTCTTGTCATCATGATAATTATAACCACCAACATCATCAATATCAGTAGCATTTAAGCCTTTTACCCAGAAGTACTGTTTCCATCAGTATGTGTGGAAGAAACCTATGTCCCAAGGTACATGGTTTTTCAATATGAGACTACTGCCTTAGATTGATCAAATGGGAACGCAAAATATATAAATAATGATAAGTTCAGGATGTACAAGTCATTGTATGAAGGTAAAGGCAAATGGCTATGTTGTTGAATTGAGAATATTTTGAAATTTATTGTGTTTTCATGATGAAAGGCATGCTGGAAGTGCAAGAAATGGACCATCTAAGAGGCTAATGGCATAATAAGCTGTTGAACTGGTGCTCAGTATAATGTGGAGGGTGATGCATTAGCTTTAGATTGTGATTATTCTGATAATGACATTGAAAGTGAATTTGACCAGTACTGCTCTTGTTACAAAATTTCTGCTCCACTCTCTCTATGCATTTTGAGAGAACTCCACATCTCAAAAGCTTTGAAGGTGTTTTAATCTTTGTTGGTTAGAATCCATGTTTCAGAGCCATATGGTACTACAGACAGGATAAGATACTTGCATTGGTTATGAGGATATTGACTTGTCCTGGAGAGTAGAACATGTCTGTATTATATAGTCATTTTTTATTTCATTTTTTAAAATCTTGTGGCAGGTCCTTTGCAGAACATCACGCACCCTGTCAAATGGAATAGGTGTTCATGTATCTTCACAGATCTTTGTCCTTGGTATTCTGGATCAATTCCACTGATGATATTCCTCCAAGCCACCATCTCAGCCCATCAAGCATCATTTCTCTCTGTGTCTTTCTCCTCTCCCACTGATCTTTCCAGTCATCACAATGTTTTCCAATGCTTTTCTTCTCATTATTTGACCAAAGAACAATTTTTGTCTCTTTCTTATAGTTGTACGAAATTGTCTTCTAATGGCCCATCAACAAGTGTCTCAGTCTCTTGCCATTTCTCCTGTCTTCCAGGTCCCCTCATGCAGAAAGTATCTGCCCACCAAAAAGTGTCTCAATCTCTTGCCATTTCTCCTGCCTTCCAGGTGCCCTCATGCAGAAAGTATCTGGCCACCAAAAAGTTTCTCAATCTCTTGCCATTTCTCCTGCCTTCCAGGTGCTTTCATGCAGAAAGTATCTGCAGTGTCCTGTAATGAGTTCATGCTGGTTGACCCTGCCTCTTCTCTTGAAGAGAACAGTGATCTTGTTTAATCGGCATAAATATTGAAACATAATATAATGGCATGTGAAAGTAAAGTCAAGCTGCTTTACATACCATGCAGGCATATCTTGGGAATATGGTATTAGGCTCATATTTTCAGTCTCCAAACAGGACATCAGAGGTTGTGTGGTTCAATACATGCAGTTTAAGATCCAAGATTTGTGTAGCCAAAAAAGAACATTTTGAAAAAAATATAAAAAAAACATTCCGACACTGGTAACATAAATATTGTGCTGCCATTAAGAATAATCATATCTGGCCCATGGAGCCACAATAGCTGGCGCGCTTGCCTGCCAACCCATTGGTCAGGTTTTTAAATCCCCATTGAGGCACATTGTTTAAATTGACCTGGGCTTAAATGTCAGCCCTGCCTAAAATGAGAGCCAGAAAATGCCAAGGGTTGTAAAGGCAACTGGTATTGACCACATCACAAATTGAGTGCCAGAAAATGCCAAGGGTTGTAAAGGCAACTGGTATTGACCACATCACAAATTGAGTGTCAGAAAATGCCAAGGGTTGTAAAGGCAACTGTTGTTGACCACATCACAAATTGAGAGCCAGAAAATGCCAAGGATTGTAAAGGCAACTGGTATTAACCACATCACAAATTGAGTGCCAGAAAATGCCAAGGGTTATAAGGGCAACTGGTATTGACCACATCACAAATTGAGTGCCGATTGGTTTATAGAAATATGGGTCTAGCAGCAAATATCTAATACACCTCACGAAGTGTGAAAGGGTCCTTTACTTTGACTTGTTTTATACCTGGCCTACAGCACTATATGGTTCAGAAACCATCCATCCATCATGTGCCATGCCGATAAGTGTGGGCGGTCATGTTTTGTCATCTCACTTGAACACCAGAGTCGTGGATCAGCTCTGTGTTCCTGTCTTGACCATGCCACATGGCTTAGCCATCCAGGTATTTACTTCTCGGTCTTCCCCTTGGTCTCTTCCCTTCGATCTTGCCAGTTGTCACCAAGTAATTTCTTCTCATAACATGCCCAAAACATTTTGACTGTATATGTCTAATGACTTAATCAGTTTACGATCTTCATTTGTTTCTTGAAGGACTTGTTCATTGGTTTTTCTGTCTGTCCATGGTATTCTTTGCATTTTCCTCAGAAACCACATTTCCACAGCCATCAGATGTTTTTCAGCTTGACTGCTCATTATCCACGCTTCACATCCATACAAAGGTACAGGTTCTATGTAGCACTTCAACACTCTTTTTCTCTTTTCAATTGATATCTTTTTATTGGTCAGTATTTTTTGTTTCAGTTGACATTTTTTTATTGGTGAGTATATTTTTCATTTTCCAAAAGGCTACCTTCGCAATGGCAATTCTTGTTCTAATCTCTTCAAGGCATCTCCCATCAGATGTTATGACTGTTATGAGATAACTGTACCGATTAACTTGCTTTAGAATATGCCCATTTACTTGTATATCACATTGTGGTATTTCCTTCTTTCCAGTAACGACCATAATCTGTGTCTTCTTACTATTCAATTCTAACCCTTGTTGCTCACTGTGTGCTACAACCGCACCTACTAAATGTCGCAGGTCCTGTTCATTGTCTGCATTCAAGACTGTATCATCTGCATATCTAATGCTATTGATGTATCGCCCCCCAATGTTGATTCCTTCCATATCTTCTATATTTCTGAAAATATTTTCTCTGTACAGAGAAAAAAAGATCTGGAGACATTACACATCCCTGTCTCACATCTCTTTTAGTAGGCTGATCTTGACCTACTTCACTATCAATTCTGATGGCAGCTTGTTGTTTCCAATATATGTTCTTTACAAGACTAAGGTCTTTTCCATCAATTTGTAGGTTCAGAAACATGGACTCGAAACTAAAAACAAAGGACAAAAAGCACTTGGATGTTTCTCAATCAATCAATCAATCAATCATGTGCCATGCCAGAAAGCGTGGGCGGTCATGACTCGCCATTTCACTCGATCACCAGTGTTGTGGATCAGCTCAGTGTTCCTGTCTCGTCCATGCCATGTGGCCAAGCCATCCAGGTATTTTCCTCTCGGTCTTCCTCTTGGTCTGTTCCCCTCGATCTTGCCAGTTGTCACTAAGTTCTCCAACCCATTTCATCTCATAACATGTCCAAATAATTTTGACTGTCTACGTCTAATTTCTCTAATCAGTCTACGATGTTCATTTGTCTCCTGTAGTACTTGGTCATTGGTTTTTCTGTCTGTCCATGGTATTCTTTGCATTTTCCTCAGATGCTTTTCAGCTTGACTGCTCATTGTCCAAGTTTCACATCCATACAAAAGAACAGGCTCTATGTATCCCCTCAACACTCTTTTTCTCGTTTCAATTGACATCTTTTTATTGGTCAGAATGTTTTTCATCTTGCTAAAGGCTACTTTCGCCATGGCGATTCTTGTTCTAATCTCTTCAAGGCATCTCCCATCAGATGTTATAACTGTTCCAAGATAATTGTACCGATTCACTTTATTGAAGAATATTTCCATTTACTCGTATATTACATTGTGGCACTTCTTCCTTCCTACTGACGACCATAACCTGAGTCTTTTTACAATTTAATTCTAACCCCAGTTGCTCACTGTGTACAACAACCGCATCTACTAATTGTTGCAGGTCCTGCGCATTGTCTGCAATTAATACTGTATCATCTGCATATCTAATGTTATTGATGTTTCGTCCTCCAATGCTGATTCCATTTATATCCTCTACATTTCTGAAAATATTTTCACTGTACAGGGAAAAAAGATCTGGAGACATCACACATCCCTGCCTAACACCTCTCTTAATTGGCTGATACTGTCCCACTTCATTATCAATCCTTATTGCAGCTTGTTGTTTCCAATATATGTGTTTTATAAGTCTAATGTCTTTCCCATCAATTTGTAGATCTGCAAGCATATCCACCATGCTGACATGTCTAACGCTATCAAAAGCCTTTGTATAGTCAATAAAGCAAAGATGTATATCTTTGTTTACTTCTATAGCACGTTCAATGTAGGATGTGCTATAAAGAATACTAAGACTGAGCCGGACTAAAAAGCTGTCAAACAAAAACTTAATTGGGGAAATAGAAAACTTATGCAGAATATTGTTTAAATGTTTAAGAAGCATTAATGTACACAGCTGAAGATAGCTGCTGAGAACATGGAGTAAAGGATTGATCAGATGACTTTAACACCAGTCCTTGGACTGACTATGACTAACCTGATGATATGCCGGTCAGTCCTTGGACTGTCTATGACTAACCTGTTGTCATGCCGGTCAGTCCTTGGACTGACTATGACTAACCTGATGTTATGCTGGTCAGTCCTTGGACTGACTATGACTAACCTGATGATATGCCGGTCAGTCCTTGGACTGAATATGACTAACCTGATGTTGTGCCGGTCAGTCCTTGGACTGACTATGACTAACCTGATGATAGTGATGATTGTGATGATAGTGATGCCTCAGATTGTTCTCTGGTACCCATATTATGAGGCTAGGTTGATACTGTAGTCCTTTACAGGTCAGAAACAAAAAATCCCGCTATTTCTGGGGGACTCAAACCACCGTGTTTGTAGGTTGTATGCTGGTATGAAATATATTAAGTACTGGTTGGAATGGAACATATTTAATATTCTGGCAAAGCATAATTATGTATCAGGTTCTTTGCTAAATGTCGCTCTCATTGCGGCCCACCGACAAGTGTCTCCATCTCATGTACCCTCATACCACTCATGTCTACAATGCTCTGTGTCCACCTCATGCTGGCCAATCCCTGTCTCTTCCAGAAACCATACCTTCCATAACTGTTCTTTCCAAACCCCTTTAATGTTTTATATGGCCAAAATATTTCAGTTTCTGAGACAAAGTGTCTCCAGTGTTCAGATCTTGTAGGATGTCAACATCTTTTTTCTTCTTGGCCTAGAGTTTTCAAAGAACTTGACTGGAACATTTAACTTCAAAAGCCCTGATTTCCTTCTTTAATGATTGTAAAATGGTCCATGACTCACATCCATACACTGATACAGGAAAGATGCACGTTCTCAACAATGTTACTTGAGCTTGTTTGCTTGTGTTGTGCCATAGGATATTAATACAATTACTACATTAGGCATCTCAAGAAATTCAGTATGGAAGTACAGCAAGTAAGAAACAAAAGCAAATATACAATAAAAGTAACAGTTAAAAAGGACTCCTGTATAGAGTATTAAAGTTATACTGATTGTAGTAAATGGCTTGTGTTGAATATTCTTCTTTGTCATTCTATGATAGAAACATACTCAAGTATATGTTTAGGGACAGACAACTATATTTTATGATGAATGAAACCTTTTATGATAGTGAAAATTTTGCTATTATTATTGCTTTCTTGTTGTGGTGTGAAGATAAGAGAATGTAAAGTGAAAGTCATGAAATTGTTGTCGAAATTGTTGAGATTGATGCGAATTGACTATATTTGAAAAAAGGGGAGCTTAATGCGTTTGGCTTTAAATATTAAATACATTTTGTTGCTTCCCTTATCATTTATCTTATGATTAGTCTTTTCTCTTTTCTACTTCTATCTTATCCTAGATTGTACATGTATTTTGTGATCTTGTTTTATTTTGGTGTAAATACACACGTATGTAGGTAGGTAGGTAGGTAGGTAGGTAGAGAGGTAGAGAGGTAGGTGGGTAGGTAGGTAGAGAGGTAGGTAGGTAGAGAGGTAGGTAGGTAGAGAGGTAGGTAGGTTGGTAGGTAGGTAGAGAAGTAGGTAGAGAGGTAGGTTGGTAGGTAGGTAGAGAGGTAGGTAGGTAGAGAGGTAGGTAGGTAGAGAGGTTGGTAGGTAGGTAGAGAGGTAGGTAGGTAGAGAGGTAGGTAGGTAGAGAGGTTGGTAGAGTGGTAGAGAGGTAGGTAGGTAGAGAGGTAGGTAGGTTGGTAGTAGGGGTGTACCGGATTTCGGCTCCGGCTCCGGCAAATCCGGAATCCGGCCATTTTTACAAATCCGGCTTCGGCTCCGGCTCCGGCCGGATCTCACTTCATAAATCCGGCCAAATCCGGCTCCGGCCGGATTTCAAAAATTTGAATCCGGTACAGCCCTAGTGAAAACACTCATGGCTTTCCTCCAGAAAGAAGGTAGTGATGCTGGGATCAAAACTATGAAAGCAGCCCTGCTTGAAGCTGTTAGCAGCAGATTTGCGGACATTGAATCCAACAGTATTTACACCTGTGCCACACTACTGGATCCTCGATTCAAGCTGTGCTTCTTCTCCGAACGTGGTAGAAGTGATGCACGAGCCCATCTGCTGTTAGCAGCTAACTCCATTATTGATTCAGCAAACACAGTCAGTCCACAGGATCCATCAGCTACTAGTAGTAGTAGTAGTAGTACTAGTGTTTTGACTTCTGTGAGCACTGCCACACAGTACGAGTCCAGCCTATGGAGCTGTTTTGACACAATTGTCGAGGAAAATCCCACCACAGATCGTTCTGCAAGTGCCGAAGGCAACAGCATTAACACTGAGGTGACACAGTACCTGTCAGAGCCACTTCAAACTCGACAGTCAGATCCAGTTTCATGGTGGCATGCCAATAAGCAAAGATTTCCAAGTATGGCTAGACTGGCGCAGGCATTTCTTGCACCACCACCTACAAGTGTGCCATCGGAAAGGCTGTTCAGTACTGCAGGAGACATTATCACTGACCACCGTAGTAGCCTTTTACCACAAAATGCGGAGACGTTGATTTTCCTGAAATACAACTCGTCCCTTCTTGACTCTGAGAGTTCAACTTCACAGCCATAATGAAGACTGACTGACTGAAATAGTGAAATTACTGAATGAATGTATTTCAATAAATTCAATCTGTTCAATGTACTGTTGTTGTGAGTTGTAACTGAGCTGCCAATTTGCCAACTGAAAACAATGTGAAAACTAAAAACTGAAACTGAAAACTAAAAATTAAAATTACTAAATTAGCATTATGTGCTTATGTATTATGTTTCATCTTGAACTTATGGAACTTAATATTACTTAATTACTTATTCTAATGTAAATGTAATTATTTTACATTTAAATGATTTAATATGAGTATATGTCATCATTGTCATGTCTATAGTAATGAACTGCAGTAATGAACAGTCGAGTGACTCCACTCACCTAAGTCAAGTGATGTAGTACGTTATTTTATTTTATTTTTTTATTTGTAAATCCGGCTCCGGCCGGATCTCACTTCATAAATCCGGCCAAATCCGGCTCCGGCCGGATCTCACTTCATAAATCCGGCCAAATCCGGCTCCGGCCGGATTTCAAAAATTTGAATCCGGTACAGCCCTAGTTGGTAGAGAGGTAGGTAGGTAGAGAGGTAGGTAGGTTGGTAGTAGCTTGGTAGGTAGGTAGGTAGGTAGGTAGGTAGGTAGGTAGGTAGGTAGGTGGAGAGGTAGGTAGAGAGGTAGGTAGGTAGGTAAGTAGGTAGGTAGAGAGGCAGGTAGGCAGGCAGGCTAAGAGGAGAGGTGGGGGGGGAAGAGGGAGTGGAGGGTTTGCTTGCTTTACATGTTATTAAGACAGTGAGTGATAGACTACACTGATTTAAACCAGGAAACATCTGTTTTAGTAGGTGTGTTTGTGTGCACGCTCACACCACTTTTAATCATGTCAATGTCATCATCATCCAGTGCATTACTGCCAAGTTTCATTTATGGAATGTCTGTAATTGTCCTGGCTCATATCAGTTGATCGTGGTCGATCATGTCTCCACAAATTACAACCTCCGATGTAATGGGTCAGTTCGTGCGTTGACTCCCTTCCTTGCCATGACACAAGACTGTCAAGAATATTCTCATGCTGTCTTTCTCAATCTCTCTTTCCAAAAATCTTTCCGGTTGTCACATGTTCCAGTTTTTGTCTTGTCATAATGTGGCCAAAAAATGACTACCTCTTTCTTATGTTTGTGATAAGTTGCCTTTGTGACTCAGCTTCCTTTAAAACATCCTGATTGCTCATTTTGACTGTCCAAGTAATTTTCAGCATTCTTCTATAAAACCACATCTCCAAGGTTTCAAGGGAATTTTTTTTGCCTATTTACTAATTGTCCAGGATTCGCAGCTTTATGTTAAAACTGGTTCTATGTAATATACAAGAACTCTCTTTCTAAGTTTCAAGGACAATGGCTTATTGCACAAATTGTTCTTCATTTGATAGAATGCAGTTTTTGCTTGTCCTATCCTGTTCAATATAGCTAGTTATAAATGATAACTATCTACATTCTGCATTCTTCAATGCTTGTTCTGAATTTGGTTTAACAATTAACAAGGAGAAGACACAGATTATGTCACAAGGTGCACATGGGGTACCATCAGTCTTTATTGACGACGCCACACTAAAGATGGTAGACCATTTTACACTATCTAGGATCAGTGGTAAATAGCAAATTATCCCTAGATCAGGAAATCAACATCCGGATTGGTAAGGCAGCAACAACAATGACCAGATTAAGAAAAAGAGTCTGGGAGAACAGAAAGCTTACTGCAAAAACAAGTCCTTGTCTATCAAGCCTGTGTCCTTAGTACTCTTCTTTATGGCAGTGAAACCTGGACAACTTACTCACACCAAGAGAAACATTTAAACAGCTTTCATATGCAGTGTCTGCGAAGAATTCTTGGTATTAAGTGGCAAGACAAAATCACAAATATTGAAGTATTGGAAAGATCAGGTTGTGTGACAGTTTATTCCATGCTCAGTCTTCGTAGACTTAGATGGATAGGACATCTTAGGAGGATGGATGATGGTAGAATACCAAAGGACATCTTTTTTGGTGAATTACAGATGGGTAAGAGATCTCAAGGTCGGCCTCTACTACGATACAAAGATGTGTGTAAGCGGGACATGATTGATACAGGCATTGATAATGCACATTGGGAGCAAGTCGCCGCTGAACGTGTTGCATGGAGGGCAAACATCAGAAATGAAATAAAGACAAAGGAGAAAATTATTGCAGATAAGTCACACACCGAGCGTTTGAGACGTAAGATGGTGCATGATGGTGGAAATGACCACGTGTTCACATGCACCCACTGTGAACGGACATTTACAGCGCAAATTGGCCTTATCAGTCACATTCGCTACTGCCATAGGTAAAAGTTATTATGCCTTTTTAAAGCACAAAATATCGTCTGTCAAGATGGCAAGGTGCCAATGAAATGATAAAGATATGTATAACAGTGCCAGGGTAAAATAGTAAAATGGAAAGATGCTCACCAACAAAAATCTGTCAGCTGCAGCAAGGAAAAACAGTGTTAGAAGTGCTATATGGAAACTATTCTGCTGCATGTATATGAAGCATGGACAATAAGCAGACAAGGTGAGAACCATTCAATGGCTGTGGGAATGTGGTTCTTGAAGTAAATGCAGAGAGTATCATGAGTGGACAGAAAAACTAATGAGATAGTACTTCAGAAACAAATGAAAACTATAATTTGATTTGAGAAATTAGATGAAAACTGTCAAAGTTTTGGGACATATTACGAGAAGATATAAACTTGAAAACTTAGTGTAAATTGGCAAACTTGATGGGTAAAGAGCAACAAGAAGACAAAGGCACAAATATCTGAATGGCTTGGCCACATAGCATAAATCATGACAAGAACACCGACCCAATCCAAGACTATGATGATGGTGTGAGATGGGAACTATGACCACCCATACTTATCAGTATGACACAGGATGATGATTATCCACAAGACAACTGGTGTTCCTTGTCCATTCAGCCAGGACAAATCTGCCCACAACACTCCCCAACCCACTTCCTCTAAAACAAATAACTCCCAGACACACTCTGTAATGTTTTCCTCTGGCACCTGTTCACAGATTTCTTAGAGGATATGTTTTCTGTCAAAGACAAGGCACAGCTTGAGAATGTCCCAGCTACCTCCAGAAGTTGCCAGCCCTTGCTTGAAAGATTTAAGGACAAAAACTATCACGTTTAGTACTAACAAAGGGGAAACCTCTAGCAAGGGTAAGTTGTGTGGGTTGACTGTTTGTACTTGTGATGGTAAGTTGTGTGGGTTGACTGTTGGTACTTGTGATGGTAAGTTGTGTGGGTTGTACTAGTGATGGTAAGTTGTGTGGGTTGACTATTTGTACTTGTGATGGTAAGTTGTGTGGGTTGACTATTTGTACTTGTGATGATAAGCTGTGTGGGCTGACTGTTGGTATTTGTGATGGTAAATTGTGTGGGTTGTACTTGTGATAGTAAGTTGTGTGGGTTGATTATTTGTACTTGTGATGGTAAGTTGTGTGGGTTGATTGATTGTATTTGTGATGATAAATTGGGTGTTTTGACTGTTTGTATTTGTCATAGTAAATTGTGTAGGTTGATTGATTGTATTTGTGATGGTGAGTTGTGTGGGTTGACTTCTTGTACTTGTGATTGAAATTGTGTGGGTTGACCTCTTGTACTTGTGATTGACATTGTGTGGGTTGACAGTTTATACTTGTGATTGAAATTGTGTGGGTTGACAGTTTATACTTGTGATGATGACAAGGTGTGTGGGTTGACTGTTTGTGATGCAAAGTTGTGTGGGGTGATTATCTGGCCTTGTGATGCCAAGTTGTTATTGATTGACTGTCCTTTTGATGCTAAGTTGGTTTTCTGTCTTTGTGATGTTAAATTGTTGTGGTTGACTGTCCTTGTGATGGTAAGTTGTTTTTGTTGACTGATGGTCCTTGTGGGGTGAATATACTTGGATTAACTTTCTCTTCTTGTTGTACTGAAATGAATGAACTTGTTATGGTGTTAAGTTGTGTGGGTTGACTATCTGCCCTTGTGAAGCTAAGTTGTTGGTTGATTGCCCATCCTTGTAATGTTAAGTTGTTGATTGATTACCCATCCTCGTGATGCTGAGGTGTTGGTTGTTTGCCCATACTTGTGTTAAGTTGTTGATTGATCGCCCATCCTCGTGATGCTGAGTTGTTGGTTGATTGCCCATACTTGTGGTGTTAAGCTGTTGATTGATTGCCCATCCTTGTGATGCTGAGGTGTTGGTTGTTTGCCCATACTTGTGTTAAGTTGTTGATTGATTGCCCATCCTCGTGATGCTGAGTTGTTTGTTCATTATCCATCCTTATTATGCTAAGTTTTGGTTGATTGTCCAACCTTGTGGTGCTAATTTGGCTGGGTGTATTTTTGGTTATAGTAAGATCTTTATGTTGACTAGGCTCACGTGAATCTGAGTCCTCAAAATTGACAATGATATTACATTGGTGAGGGGTAACCAGCTTTCTAACTTCCTACAGTTCTCTTAAAAAAATTCTGAATGTGGTTCGGTATCAATTTTTGTGCCTATGTTGGCGTCAGAGTATTTCTTCATCTTCTTTTGCTGTTTATTCCCCAATATGATATAGGCTCTGTACCAACTCACTGCAAACAATTCTATCCCTAGCTATCCCATGCTGCTCCATCCATGTCCTCTCCATATTATTAATTTCTGCCTCTACTTCTCTTTTTCATGTCATTTTAGGTCTTCTCTGTTTGTTTTCTCTGTTTCTATTCTTCATGTTGTATTAGGTTTTCTCTGTTTGTTTTCTCTGTTTCTCTTCTTCATGTCATTCTTCACTGTTACAAATATCTTCACTGTTTGTTTTGTCTGTTTCTCTTCTTCATGTCATGTTAGGTCTTCACTGTTTGGTTTGTCTGTTTCTCTTCTTCATGTCATTTTAGGTCTTCTCCTTTGTTTTCTCTAATTATCTTCTTCAAGTCATTTTAGGCCTTCTCTTTTGCTTTCTCTGTTTCCCTTCTTCATGTAATTTTAGGTCTTTTCTGTTTATCAGCACCAGCATCTTTTCTTCACCTCTTGATTCACAGGTATTTGTTTAATTCTGTCCATGAACTCCACATTGGTGATTTTGTCATATCAGTTCAGTCCTTCTATTTTGGATAGGCACCATTTAATGAATGTTAGTTTATCAGTAATTGTTTTAGTTCTCCATTGTTCTGATCCAAACAGATGTATTCACTTAACGTTAAAATTGAATACAGCAGTTAGTGGATGAGATGAAATACAGCTAGTGCTCGACTTACGACCACGATCGGTTCCGACAGACCGGTCGTAACACGATTTGGTCGTAAGTTGAATACGCTCTGTGTACAGTAATGTGAAGTGATGTTATAAAAATATTTAAGTTAAATTATATCATAAATTTCTTTTATTATTGTTATAAATCATAATTTTCGATGTTCATTTTGTGCCATTTGTATCACCTCTACACCATTTTGTTTCTTATTTTTACATCATCAGGTTTAAGAAAAACACTGCATTAACTGTACATGTACAACTAGTTTAATATTTGCAAAACATACAAATACAGGTGTGGAAAATACTATAGGAAACATTTTCCCAATCGCAAAACACATCAAATTGTCATTAACATCAAAATATATAAACATGTACGAAACATTTTATCGGCCACTAGTGCTTGGCTGCAGATCATTAATGTCATCATCTAAGGCAGCAGTTGGGGGTACCGGAGTTGGTTTTTTCATAAACATGGTGAGCTTTTTCTGAATTGTATGTTTCTTTTTTTCATCATAAATTTCACGATACGGACGAAACACATCGTGCGCCATCCGTTCAATCCTTGCAAATCGTTCGATGTTTGGGTCCATTGCTTCGAAATGTATAAGAAGTTTATTCAATAAAGATAAACCTTTTGATAATCCCTTAGTGGTGAACTTTCTTTCTGGCTCATCCTCTTCTTTCTTGGCTTCTCTTCTTTCTTCTTCCGCCACTCTTTCTTCTTCCAGTTCCGTGTTATTTCTTAGAAATTGATGACGCCGGCTAGCAGCATGGCATCATCATAGCATCATGCCTCCTTTTCCTTAGTTAATAACCGCCGATGATTGCAGACAACGCCGTTCGACTGATAATTGAGGCAGAAATAAATTTGAAATCTAATATGGCTAGTGATTGTGGTCGTAAAGTTGAATGGTCTAAGTTGCATGGTCGTAACTCCATCAATACCTGTATTTTAAGTTTGATACGTCTACTTAGAGATATGAAATGCCCTCTATATTTTCTCATTGTGTCTGTCATATATAGATATCATACTTTTAAAGCTCTTTATGTCCATCATCATATGTAATGCAGAGTGGCATAGAAGATCATGTTCCTCCATAAATATGAATCCTTTGTGTTTTTAAGTTCTGCCTGCCTGCCTGCCTGCCTGCCTGCCTGTCTATCTGTCTGTCTGTCCTCCCCCTGCCTGCTTGCTAAAAATATTTTTGGCCAACATCCTGACTGTCTACCTCTTTCAATCTGTTATAGCTATCTTGCTGTCTGTCTCACTGTCTGCCTCTCTCAATCTATTATATAGCTAGCTTGTGTTTGTCTGACTGTCTACCTCTGTTATATAGCTAGCTTGTGTTTGTCTGACTGTTCTACCTCTCTCAATCTGTTATATAGCTAGCTTGTGTCTGTTCGTATTAAGAACACTTATTTGATGTTATTGGATTGTGTGCACACCCTTCCGAATGTGATTAATTCCAACATCCGACCACAAATGATAGTATTGATTGTGGCCTAATGGGTTCTACTCGAACTGTTTCACACTAGTGATTGCTGTGTATGGCCATCGATCATTTCAGTATCTACATGCATGATTCAAGGGCGGCAGTGGTAAGCTGTCAACGCGATATGTTGTTTTGTGTCAGTGACAGATCTTTGGTATTCTTGCTGTCTCAGCTTCTCACTTAAGTGACACAGTGGACAAGGCAAAGACTTCGGTTCACTCTGAGCTATGGAAGAATTTTCACCTCCAGCATACCACACACTGGCAGTGTCATACTGGGAATCATAGCCAAGAATAGTAACACTGTAACCTACCATGCACGAAATGTGAGGCGACCAAGGAGGGTTGGCATGAAACTTCACATTCTAAGGACTATATCTGCAAAATCCAACGAATTATGAACAGGCCAATAAAGATAAGAAATTCACTTCAGCCAATCAAGATGAAACCTGCACTTTTTTCTGGAAGAAATATTTTGCTCTCATGGAGAAAGCTGTCAGGAGTCCATATTGCTGACTGACTTTCTTTGACCTAGAACAATCTCCAGAATTGGCCCCTGGAATGTTAGAACTATATATGCATTGGGAAGGACCATGCACGTTGTAGTGGAGATGAGATATTACAAGTATTCAGGGATTATGAAAATAAAAATGGAAGGAGGAAGACAGAAAGCTTCTGTACGTAGATAAAACAATGCAAAAAGATGCCCCTCAAGTGGGAAATATTGAGTTCTAGAATAATAATAACATTTAGAACCACACCAAAAAAAAATGTAAACATGAATGTGATCTAGTGCTATGCACTAACAAATGGGTGAATCAGCTAAGAAGGAATTTTACAGATAACTGCAATGTACTAGGGGTAATCAAAGAAATAGAAATAACAACATTTTGATAAGTGACCTGAATGCCAAGATGGGTTAAGATCCAACACATTATGAAGAGATCATTGGGAAAAGCAGACATGGGGATCTTCTTCGTCTTTCGCCCTCCTGCTTTTGCTGTGTCACAGAGAGGAGGCAGGTGTAATTTTCTGTCTTGTTGCTTGTACTAATGTTATATTTGATTTCTTCAATGTCTCTTTTACTCCATCAAGCCAACTCTTTCTGGATCATCCTCTTGCCTAGTATACTGGTGTCCTCACACATAACTCTCTAACCACTGGTTGATCTTGTTCCTTTCTAGCTAAATATCCGAACCATTTAATTCTTCGGTGTTCTATAAAGTCAGTAATAGGTGTTATCCCTACACTTATTATTAGCTTCCATTTGTCTCTCTTTCCTTCTTGTTTTTCCAGCTGCATTTCTTATACATCTCATCTCCCTTGATGTGATTTTATGCATGTATGTTTGGAATTGGGAACACAGCGTCGTTTGGACAAATATGACATAGCATCTTTTGTATATGCATGTTGATAGTTGGATGTTTTAGAATAAGTGCTATTTGATAATTGATGCTACTTGCTTTCTGTATTCTTGTTTCTGTATCTCCACCCAGTCTTCAATGTTTTGTGAACACACCGCCCAGATACTTGTACTCTGTAACTTGTTTGAATGATGTATTAAAGAAAATATATGTTATATTGCCCTGGAGCTCCTTGAATTGTCATAAATTCTGTCTTTTTTATGTTAATCTTTATATCGAAATTCTGACAGCATTTGTCAAGGCAATTTATATGGTGCTGGAAATCCACATTGTCTTCATAATGCAAATTCTGATCATCTGCAAACAGCAGATCATTTAAACTCTCTGATTGTGGATTTGTTTCTTTGGTAATCTTATCCAAACAGATGATGAACAAATGTGGTGATAAAACACATCTTTATTTGATTCCTGATGTCACTTGGAGCCAGATTGTCATGCCAGTATTTGTTCTTACTGCACATTCACTGTTTTGGTACATAGCCCTGATGTTATCCAACAACTGCCCAATTACACCATATTCTAAAGCACTTTCCACAGCTTATTCCTGTATACATGGCTATAACAACCACGCTTCGTTTGTTATTGTATTCTATAGATTATTCACTCATCTGTCTTAATGTAAAAATGACATCGCTGCATCCTATTGCTTTTCTAAAGCCAAATTGTGCACCACCAAGAAGAGGTTCTGCCTTGTGTCCTGTTCTCTGGTCTAAAATGTGTGCATATATTTTTCCTACATGGCTGAGTAGATGTGTGCCTTTTTTGTTACCCTTGTCCTTCTATAAAGGTACAATTACAGCTCTTTGCCAATCTTGTGATACACCCCTCTCTTGCCATGCTTGATTAAATATGTTTAACCATTATATCCCTATCCCCTGGCATGCTTTGATGGCTTCTTCAGCTGGAATATTATCAATGCTTGTAGCTTTGTTGTTGGGGCTTTTTTTAAATTGCTTATCTCACTTTCTGCTCTAAGATACTTGGTTCATTACGTTCTACATAGGAAGAATTGAATGGAATCGTCACATTTGTTATTTGTGGGTTTAATAGTGTTAAAAAATATGTCTCCCATCTTGCTTTTATTTCAATAGTATTAAGTATTTGTTTCCCATGCTCATCATTTATTGTTTTGGAGGGAGTGAAGCGCTCATGTCTCATGTGCATGGATTTAATACTGTTGATGAATTGCCCCGGGAATTTATAGAGAGAGAGTTAGGTCATTAAGAATATTTCTGTATTTAGTCCCTGATTCTTCTCTTGATTGTTTCATAATTTTAAAATTGCACGTCTGGCCTGTTGGTATAGGGTATAGTCACCATCATTTCTTGTTTGTATCCATTTCTTCTCTTTTACTGCATTCTTTATTTGCTCACTCTTTCTCTTTTTTCCTTATCAGACACGGGGTAAGGACTAAAATTAGAGACCTATTGACGAATGTCATAAAACTGTCAGTTACTGCCTATACTACATTGCGGTGTAGGACAGGGGTGTCTTGAGCCTGAGGAATTAAGGCGACTAAGGAGGCTTGATGGTTCGGTAGCCCTGCTACTGAGTGAGTGCGTGGCGCGACACTGTGAGCTGTGAGTTTCGTGTGAAATGCTTTTGAATCTGCCCGAGGTCTTTTGGAACGTGACTGCATGTTCAGAGCGATGGCAGATGGCTATGTCCCAGAGTTGACCGGTTTTTGCCTTATGCAGAAATGCGGGGCTGCTGGGCTTCTGGTTGACTGCCACTACCATCGACGATGAACTGTTATTTCGTGGACTGTGTGGGTGAACATCTAGGAAACATACAGATGGGAAAATGACTGCTGATTCCATCAGAGATGAACTCTGGGTTTCGTGGGGGACTATTGTGTTGACATTCTGGTGGCGGCATTATGCACAGTGTATCTGTGTGGACTGTTGTTTGTCGAGACTCCTGTCTTTTCCACTTTTCACCTTGGGCAGTGGGGAGCGTTTTGTGTGATATTCACTAGCACAGGAACAGAGCATAATGGGGACAACCAGATGCTGTGAAGTTGGAACTGCGACTAACTAACTAACTAACTAACTAACTAACTAACGAATTAAGGCCGCATGGCTAGTGCAGTCGCCACGAACTGTGCAGGTTAGAATGTTCTTTTCCCCTCTGCCGTGCGTCCACCTTGACGAGATAGATGGGCTTGCGCGTTCCAATGACCCCAAGAGCTATGCCGACGGTAGCACAGCTACTGGTAGGGTCACCCATGTCGGACAGGTCAAGGGAGAGGGACCAGACGAAGTGACGCACAAACCTGCTGCCTTGTAGGTAGACTGGGGACAGTCAAAGGCTAGGGAAAGCATCCCGAAAAATGCTTGTCGAAATCGGATGTACTGAGCCACAGGCTTGACAAAGAAGTGCAACGTAACTTTATCATTTCATGATGCCACAGATGAAAATTAATCGTTATGGTGCTAATCCCGTGAAGTCCCATCAGGCGGTGATAGTGCCGGGCCCCCTGCCTCGAGGGGGTCCACCCATGACTACTGGTGGTCACCTTCCCCTGTGCTGTGGAGTCAAGGCACAGAGGAGTAGGTTAAGAGCTATTGACCAAATACCAAGGACACTCAACATACTACAGTGGAATGCCGAAGGAGTTTATAACAAGAAAGAATCCCTGACACAGCGTCTTCATAAAGATAGAATAGATGTGGCATGCATTCAAGAGACACACCTCAACGCCAAGCGCAAATTTTCAGTCAGGGGATATCAGGCCACACGTTTCGACCGCGAAGGACATAAAGGAGGAGTTCTAATACTTACACGAAATACAATACCTTGCAGCGAAGTATCTGTGATCTCTGACAACCAAACAGAAATTATAGGTGTTGATATAATGATAAAGGACGTGAAAATAAGAATTTACAATCTTTATAGCCCAGCAGATAAGGATCTTACACTCTCAAACATGAAAATAACTGACACAAATTGCATTATTGTCGGAGACTTTAATAGCCGTTCAGAAAGATGGGGATACCCAGATACTGACAAAAGAGGAGATGAAGTGGAGGACTGGGAAATAGACTCAAATCTCCATCTACTCAACAAAGCGGATGACACACCGAGCTTCTACTCCAGAAGATGGATTACCACTTCTACTCCAGACTTAGCTTTCTGCACAGGAGACATCCTCCACAAAATCGACCGCCATGTGCTGGACCAATTAGCAGGTAGTGACCACAGACCAATCAAGCTTGTAATGAATATGGAGTATGTTCCACAGGAGCAAAAGCCCTTGCCCCGCTGGAATTACAAACGAGCAGATTGGGACAGATTTGCCACACTAACAGACAAATATTGTGAAAACATAAATACACGATATGGCAACATGAAGCAAATGGTGGAAAGTCTAAACAGAGCAATAATACAGGCAGCCACTGAGTCCATTCCAAGAGGAGCGAGGAAAAATTACAAACCATACTGGACTGAAGAACTACAAAGTTTGGAGGACAAAGTTGAAGATGCCAGGAAGACAGCAGAGAGAGAACAAACAATTGAAGCGAACATCTCTCTCAAAGCCATCTCAGCAAAATATAAAAGAACAGTAAATCAAACAACAAGAGATTGTTGGAGGGAAAAAACAGAAAACCTGAATTTTGACAGGGATGGAAACAAACTATGGAAACTAGTGAAAGCCATGAACAATGAAGGACCTAGAAACAAACAAATAACAATTAAACAAGGAAATGCCTTGCTTACAGGAAAAAAGGCTGCAAATGCACTAATGGAACACTATGCCAGTGCAAACCACATTGATATTACAACCGAACAGAAGAAAGCAATCAAAGATAAACAGATACATCATAGTAATACAGAGACAGCAGCAGAATATATGATGGCAAATCTAACAATGGAAGAAATGGAACAGGCAATGAATACCCTAAAAAAGAAGAAATCACCAGGAAAGGATGGAATCACAAATGAAATGCTAATAGGACTAGGGACAAAGGCAAAAAAGAAACTACTAGCAGTCCTAAATTACAGCTGGAAGAGGGGAATAGTCCCACAGGCATGGAAGGAAGCTATACTAATACCAGTCCCAAAGAAAGGAAAAGACCTGGAAGAACCAAATGGCTATCGACCTATCAGTCTACTTAGCTGTGTAGGAAAATTAATGGAACGCATTATCAATGGCAGGCTAACATGGCATCTGGAAGAAAACAAACTCTTAACACCACACCAAGCAGGATTCAGAAAGTACAGATCCACTGAAGATCAAATAACCTATATAGCTCAGGAAATAGAGGATGCCTTCCAAGAGAAAACGCACACACTAGCGGTCTGGATAGATTTAGAAAAAGCATTTGATAAAGTATGGAAGGAAGGACTGAAAGTAAAACTGCAAAAAATGCATGTTTGTGGGAAAATGTACAAATGGATCAGCCACTACCTTGAGAACAGAACTGCCAGGACAAAAGTACAAGGACAAACCAGCAAAATGATGCTGTTGGAGCAAGGTGTCCCCCAAGGAGGAGTTCTTTCACCAACATTATTCCTAGCATATATAAACGACATCACGGAAAATTTTCCAGCCAGAGTACACACATCATCCTTTGCAGATGACCTAGCCATATGGACATCTGAAGAATATATTAGTACAGCTAACAGCAGAATACAGCAAGCCCTATTAGCACTAGAGGACTGGTCAAAATCATGGCTAGTGAAGATAAGTGAGGAGAAAACAACATGCACAGTGTTCTCCCTCTCAAATAAAACTCAGCAACCTAAGCTGGTATTGAATGGAAAAATATTGCGCCATGAAGAAAATCCAAACTATCTCGGAGTCACCTTTGATCGTCGCCTGACATGGAAAACACAGGTTGAGAAAAATCGAACAAGAGCAAGGCAAAGAATGGCAATCATGAAAAAGCTTGCTGGTACAACGTGGGGAGCAGATGAGAAAGTTCTCAAGAAGCTATATACTGGACGGGTGAGGCCAGTACTGGAATATGGCATTGCAGCTTGGGCAACAGCAGCTAAGTCAAACTTTAACAAAATAAGTAGAGTCCAAAACCAAGGAATGCGAATCATAACTGGAAGCCTGAAGACAACGCCTATTAATGAACTAGAAAAGATCACTTGTTTACAACCAATGCAGGACAGAAGAGATAGCAGAGCCCAGCAACAAGCAGAAAAATTTAGAAGATTGACAGACCACCCTATGTATAACAGGTTTAATGGTTTTGGAAAAGGAAGACTGAAGCGTAGCAACTTTGTAGAAACTGCAAAACGAAAGATTAGGGCAGATCCCATACTTAACATATCAACAGTCAAGCCCATTTACTATGCACACAACTTCCCAGCTTGGAGACAGCAGCAACTGCCTGAGATGATAGAAAACATTCCTGGTATTGAGAAAAAGAACACTCAGCATGAAACCGAAAGAAGAGAAATAACCCTAAACTACATAAAAGAACATTACCCAAGCAGCAATTGGACCCATGCATATACAGATGGATCAGCCAAAAATTCAATAGAGAATGGAGGAGGAGGAATTCTCCTAAATTTAAAAAATGGAGTGAAAAAAACACATTCAGTGGCAACTGGAAAGTTTTCAAGTAACTTCAAAGCAGAGGTAGAGGCTCTGAAAACTGCAGCAGAAATGCTCTTGATGGAGGAAAATAAAGAGAAGCAAATAGCTATCTTCACAGATGCAAAGTCAGCTGTCTCAATACTGAAGAGCAATAACAGCACAGAAATAGCTGACCTAAGAGCAGCACTCCATGGTCTAAGCCAGAAATCCAAAAAAGTTGTAATACAGTGGATCCCATCACATTGCAGTATACCTGGAAATGAAGAGGCTGACAGACTGGCAAAAGAGGGCGGACGACTACCACAGCCTGACATAGACATAACTTACAATGAGGCAAAGAGGTTGATAAAAAGCACCTATAAAACCAAATGGGAATCAGAGCATCCAGGCCACCAGAAGGATGATGCATATTACAAACTCGACCGAAGAGAACAAGTAGCAATCTTCAGACTCCGCACAGGACATAACAGGCTGAAATACCACTTGTTCAATAAACTAAAAATAGGAGATACCGATGAATGTAATTGTCGAACTGGAAAAATGACAGCAAAACATTTGCTGCAGGATTGCCCAATATATGCAGAACAGAGAAAGATATTTTGGCCCACACCTGCTTCATTTGAGGACAAGCTCTATGGAGATATCAACAAGCTCAAGTTGACCGCAGCTTACTTTAACTACATACAGGTTGACATTTAAAGGTGTATGAAGAAGTATTCAGACTGCCACACTTCATACCACAGGTATGTCGGTTACAAAAGCCTCCCAGAGGCATGAAATGGAATATTGCTCGGATAGCAAATCCATTACGTGGAAAGTCCGAATCAAAAGCTCACTGTGTGAGCTTCATAAAAGGTGGAAAAAGTGTCCTAGTGGCACGAAATGGAATATTGCTTGGATAGCAAATCCATTACGTGGAAAGTCCGAATCAAAAGCTCACTGTGTGGGCTTCAAATAAGGTGGAAAAAGTGTCCTAGTGGCACGAAATGGAATATTGCTCGGATAGCAAATCCATTGCGCGGAAAGTCCGAGTCGAAAGCTCACTGTGTGGATGTCATCTGCACACTGCATTCTTCTGGTTTCCGGAAGAACAGCCTATGGTGAACGGAAGGCCCAATATACGGAAGTGAGGCTAAGCAGCCATGTGCAGGACGTGACGATTCCTTGGGTGAGCCCAGTACCAGAGCGCTGTGTGTTGGCTCTGCAATTATGGAAGCCTCCTTGGATGGCGGGGAATGCCCATGGTCTGCCCCTGCCTTCCCTTGAGGGCTGACCAGGATGTCTTTGGCTGTTCTATATGGGCCAGCTAGGATGGGAGATAACACCACACCAGTGAGAGTCAAACGTCCTAAGAAACCCCCGGGAAGGTTAACCCGGTCAACAAATGCCCGCAGAAGTCGGATGTGTCGGCCTAACGGTGCAAGAACGCATCTCTGCTGTAAACAGGCACAACGCAATCACATCCGGAAAAAAAACTCCGGATGAACGAAGAAGAAGAAGAAGAATTTTCTTTTTGCCCCGGACAGAAAAAAACTCTACGCCTTACCGAGGATTTGAACCCGGGTCTCCCGAAGGAAAGCCCGGCATTCTAGCCACTCGGCCAGAATGTTTGTGCAGGTAATCAGTTTGTCACAAGATGAAGTGTTTTTCTACATGAAAAATGCATAAAGCAATGTGGCTGTCACCAGATCACAACACAAAATGAAATTGATGATATCTATGTTAACAAGAAGTTTAGATCATCTCTACGTGATGTGCAAGTTTACATAGGTGCACATGCCCCGTTAGATCACCGTCTGCTGATAGATAAAATAGGTTCAAACTCAAGAGATACATAATTTCTTATACATATGGAAAACAAAATGTAGGACATGAGGACGGGAACTGGCTACTCCACCTCATTGTGTCGTGGATTAGTATAGTATATGTTTAGACCTAACACTAAACACCCCAGCGACAGTATCTGCATTGGGACAAACTTTACCTTTTCACATTATACAGGGTGGGGCAAAATGATCTGACACATTTGCAACTTTAATAAAACTAAATTAGAATAAATGAACAAAAAAGTATTTTTATTTATCAAATTTACACATGATGCCATTTTGTTTTATGTTGTTTGAATAATGAAAAAAAGTATTTTTATTTCCTAAATGTACATATGATGTCATTTTATTTCATTTTCTTTTAAAAATTACATCAGTCAAATGTTCGCCGTTATTGTCCACACACTGTTGAAGACGTTCGCGAAAGTTGTCCATAACTCGGCGGATCATTTCATGTGGAATAGACTCAATTTCTTGATGAATTGCATCTTTCAATTGTTCAATAGATCGGGGGCGATGAATGTATACCTTTGATTTTAGGTATCCCCAGAGAAAAAAATCACACGGGTTCAAGTCAGGTGATCGGGCAGGCCAACCGAGGTCACCTCGGAATGAAATTAAATGACCGGGGAACATCTCCCTCAAAATTTCCATTGAACGTCTAGACGTGTGGGCTGTTGCGCCATCTTGTTGGAACCAAACATTATTTCTGACGTCAAGTTCATCCAATTTGGGTCGCAGAAAAGTGTCCAGCAACACGCAATATCGTTCAGAGTTAACGGTCACTGTAACATTGTCTTCTTCAAAAAAGTACGGACCCAAAATGCCAAATTCTGCTATCGCACACCATACAGTTACATGAGGACTGTGCAAGGGGCGTTCGTGTAACTCATGAGGATTGTTTTGGGACCAATAGCGGAAATTTTGCTTATTCACGCTTCCACACAAATGAAAATGGGCCTCGTCACTGAAAATCACAATAGCAGTACGGGGAACCTGTTGTTGAATTTCCCCACACAAATCATTATTCAAACAACATAAAACAAAATGGCATCATGTGTACATTTGATAAATAAAAATACTTTTTTGTTCATTTATTCTAATTTAGTTTTATTAAAGTTACAAATGTGTCAGATCATTTTGCCCCACCCTGTATATACAAGTCGATGGGCACCAGTAGAAGGTTTTGGTTGATTAATAACAGTGGTTCATTGTCCATATACGTGCTACTACTTCCAATGACCCTCGCCATCAGGCGAACCCACTCCGACTTCATATGAACGTGTAATTTACGTTCCCAAATCAAATATGAGAAGTCAACATTTTAATCCAACTTCCGGTTTAGGGGTTGAACCCGTTACCTCAGCTTTAGCACACCGGAAGTTTAAGAGTGACCGCTCTTATCCATTCGGCCATGCTGACCTATTAACGAGAGATGATATTATCTTATCTTCGCGGGTGTATCCCCCCTCCCCCTCTTTTGATGACAACGTCCTGGTCTGCAATGTCTTCGGTAGCTCTACTGTTGAAGCATTTCCTGAGTTCTTGTAACGCTTCTTTATTTGATTGAGTTCCGTGATGTGTTAAAGTAAAGCTGGTCTCTTGAGATGTGAAGTGTTAGACCTTCACATATAATGAAGTGAGATGACCAGTTCCCTTCCTCCCTTACCAGAAATTTCTGAAAACAAAACGGTACCCATTTATTGAAGCTGGCTCTGAGGGAAGATAAGGAACGATAAATAAGTGATGGTGATGAAGGTGATGATGGTGCTCTGCTGCTGATGATGGTAGTGGTGGTGGTACTGCTGCTGCTGACGACGACGGCGATGATGATGATTATGATGATGCCAAAGAATGAAGTATATTATGATACAAGCGTAGACATACTGTTATTCTAAAAATGGCTGACATTGAAGTCTTTTCAATTCCAATAATGAGTTTCCAGTAGGGAGATAAATAATCTTTTCTTCAAACCTATCTGGCTAGTTGATCATCTAAGTACATTTGTCCTTATAGCTATAACTTATCACCTTCTGTCAAGACCAGTTGTTACATTGAACTCGCTTAGTATGAGCGTTTTATGTTGTCTCCTTCTGTCCCAGACATTTATTACATTAATGCACTTTCTGTTTTTTTTATAACGTTAACGGCAGGCAAGTTTTACTTATACGTATAGGAGTATAGGGATGAGCAACTAATTTTTTTTTTTTTTAAACAAGTATTTTATCCTGTTTTGTCTTAAGCGGAGTCTGAAGATTGCCACTTGTTCAGTTCGTTGGAGTAGGTTTTACATTAACCTGCTTTATTCCCGTTAAATTAAAAAAAAGCTATTTGCATATATTTTACAGGACGTCGCAGTCAAACCCAGCATTTTTTTTCGCTATTTGTGATTTCTTGGCAAGTTTACGTTCATCAGTTTGCAATTGCTTTCTAAACGACCGGTACTCATACCACTGTATGAAAACTGACGCAAGGCGGTCTTCTTTCAAATCGACCGCATCTTTGTTTTGAATGCGGTATGCGGGATTACGAATTGCGTTCTGAACCCATTCGCCACAGAGCTGGCCGTTAAATAAACATATCACTCAAAATAAAGGAAATCACAACACACTTCGTCCAAACGTGGAATCCTTCTCCATAGAATGCATCATCATTTAATTATTTTGATGAAATGTGTCTCAAAGTTTCGGCAAGTCTGTGGCTCACTAAATTTGACGTCCACAAGCATTTTGTTCTTAGTTGCTTTCCCTAGCCTTTTACTACCCGCAGTCTGCCTACAAGGCAGCAGGTTTGTGTATCACTTCGTCTGGTTTTTGGGTCATTGGGACAGGCAAGCCCATCTATTGCTACAATGTCAGAGGGGTCCAGAATAAAAAATAAAAAAATGGAGGCTTCCATGTTTGGGCGAAGTGAGTTTTGATTTCCTTATTTTGTGTGATACTTTCACGCTCTTTGATTCTTGGAGACCGAAGACGAAAGTAGGAATTCACTAAAAATGCAGCTATATTTACTTTCCCCATATGCTACTGTACAGCCACTATAGTCTTTACATATGCAGTAACCTGGAGCAAAAGGGTTAAAATCTATACACTGCAGGCATCTTACAGCTGAGTCATTCAGCGCTGAGCTATTTTTAACCACTAATTATTTACCCCCTGTCTGTTAAATCTTGAGCATTTTCCCCGCTGTCAGCATAAGGTCCCATGGATGTGACTCCTGTTTCAGTAATGGCAACTTTTATCCCGTCTCGTACGTTTCACTGTTTAGCTTTGTTAGTGAAGATTAAGTGTTGCCGCTATCCCCTGTCCCCGTTAGAGTCTGTGCTATTTTGGAGAGAGTATTCTCTAATTGTTTACGGAGCTTAGTAGTTGTTTAGTTACATCTGTGCAGTGTATTGCTGGATAGGCAGTTACCATATTTACTTGTGACTCCATAGGGCAGTATTGTGTTTCCTTTAGCTAGTTGTCTCGCCGTTGTGTCATGCGTACACGCATTTTGTCTTCCGAGTAATATTCTGCTTAGTTGACACGTTATATCTATTTAAACTACATGCTGGATTATTAGTAATCCTATGCGGTGCTTTCAGTTATTTGTTTTTACTGTAGCGTATGTTATTGCGTATTCCCACTTTTTATGTCTTATAATTTGTAGTAATTTTGTTAGAAATATTGTATGGTCCTGTTGCATTTCTGAAACCTGCAGTGTTATTTGAATATCTAGGCACGAATTATGCCAATATACCATAATGTTCGATCCAGGTGGGTGATAGACCTGCATACAAAGATGCCTTCTTTATGGGTATCTAGTTGGCCTACGTTTTTGCTTTATTGAATTCACAAAGGCTTTCGATAAAGTAAGTCATATCGAAATGATAAGAAATGCTTGCAGATCTACAATTTGATGGAATAGACCTTAGACTTGTTAAAAATATATATTGGACACAATATATTAATACATTTATAATGAAGTAGGCTAATATATTAAGAGAGGTGTTCGACAGGGAGGCGTAATGTCTCCAGTATTTACTCATAGAACCTGTACTGTTATATGGATGTGAAACGTAGACAATAAGCAAACAAGCTGAGAAACTCTTATGGCAATCAAAATGTGATTTCTGAGCAAACTGCAAAGAATACCATGAAATAAATCAGAGAGCTTGGTGCCAACTGGCAAGATTGAGAAGAAAAGAACTTGAAAAGGCTTGACCACATAGCATAACCGAGAGCAGAAAACATAGCTGATCCACGATCGTTTGTGGTGATCGTGTGAGATGGCGAAACATGACCAGCGAAGCTTATCAGCATTTTCCTCCGAAGTCGGAGAGTATCTGCCTGCACGGCGAGAAACCACCAGTCTGCACACCAATAAGCCAGACATGGGACAACGGATACTCACGCAAACCTCAGTCCGGTATGACATCACACTGATCTTGGACAACAGGATGTATTCACCGACATACATGACTTCACGCTGGAGTTCACAGCCAGCGAACACAAGCAAGCTTATCGGCATGGCACATGAAATGAGTTTCCGGGCTGTTTGGTAAATAAATAGGACCCTAGCACCATATCCTCAACATGCCATAATGGCGCGGAAACGGGGTCCATGACCTTGTATTACAAAGGGGAAGGGAGGAACTCTGAAAATCTTATCCTTGTAGCAGTATCACCGCTGGTCGAATCTTTGCATCAGTATCATTACTTGTCTTATCCTTGTAACATGTCGTATCCTCGCACCAGTATCATAATTTGTTAACCTTGTATTAGAATCATCTATCTTATCCTTGTATCTTGTCGTATCCTCGCACCAGTATCATAACATTGTTAACCTTGTATCAGAATAATCTATCTTATCCTTGTATCTTGTCGTATCCTCGCACCAGTATCATAATTTGTTAACCTTGTTTCAGAATCATCTATCTTATCCTTGTCTCATTATCCACGTATCTCGACTTCATCACTTGTCTTATCAAGGTTTCAATATCATAATTTGTCTGATCCTTTTATGTCACTTGTCGTGTCCTTGATCAGCACCATCACTTGTCTTATCCCTGTATCAGTACCATCACTTGTCTTATCCTTCTGTCAGATTCATCATATGTCTATCATTGTAACAATGTCATCACTAGTCTTATCCATATGTCACTATCACTGTTAGTCTCGTGTATCATTATCACTACTAGTCTTATCAACGTATCAGTATAACCACTTGTCTTATCCATATATCGATATCACCCATGTCTTATCCGTGGATCATTATCATTACTAATTGTATTGAGTTGAGTTGAGTCAAGAACCGACATCACTGCACTCAGGACATTCTCATACGTGCTCAGTCCCCTCGTTCAACAGACTCTTCGCTGACAGTTGAACGAGGGGACTGAGCACGAATGGGAATGTCCTGAGTGCAGTGATGTCGGTTCCCATACGTGCTCCGTCCCCAATTGTATCCATGTATCAATATTGACTAGACTAGCACCTTGCCTTCTTGACAGACGATAGTTTGTAAAATCGAGTTACACCTCTCCATAGCACAAAGCCTGGGCTTAGTTTAAAGACCATGTGTTGCCCATACAGCATGATTCCTCCCTTGGCCTGCCTAGTGTACTCCAGAGGAAAGGTAACACCAATACGTCTGGAACAAGAAAAGCTACAGAAGCTGCTAGATCAGAAAAACATTACTCTTACTGTCCGCACAGGCAGACCTTTCTATACGTCAGGTGTGTGATCTAGAGACCATCAATCGTGAAAGAGAGTGGGTTGAAGGTCCGGAAGACATGACGGACTGGCACAATGTAATTATAACATTGGGTCGTGAGTGCAGAGAATGGGCAGCAGGCCGCACTGAGTTTGAAGTGCAACAGCTGATCCAGAGCAACACATATCAAGGTGACATAGTCATCTACACCGATGGGTCAGTGGTGAGAAACAGACGTAGTGGCCGGAGCTTTATTGCAAAGGCCAATGGACGAGTCTTTCAAAAGGAGAGTCAGGCATATGAGACTACGACCTTCAGCATGAGAATGGAGGTGGAGGCAGTAACAGCGGCATTCCGGTGGCTAGAGGAGACCTCTACAACACACGTTGTATTCATTACGGATTCAAAGAGTATGCATAGTAAGGTGGAGAAAGGAATGTTTCGTGTGGAATGACTCTCGTCTCTTCAGAGGTCACAGATTGTGAGAATTGTATGGATATTTTGCCCTGGCCATGCGGGGCTACGGGGGAATGAACAGGCTGATAGGTTAGCAGGGAAGGCACCTCCTGGTGGAATTTTGCCTATGGACAAGGGGGAGGTGGTCGTGCGCTTGTGGGACCAGGTGGAGAAGGCGGAGGAACAGATTGAGAACCCATATGTGGAAAGTATGAGATTGCGGGGGATCGGCAGGGGTTCTGGGAGAATCTCAAAACTGAGAGGGAAGACTAGGAGAACTTTTAATCAGTTAGCGGTGGGAACGATTAGTAGTATGACTCTTCGCTGGCTGTTGAACGAGGGGACGGAGCACGTATGGGAATGCCCTGAGTGCAGTGATGTCGGTTCTTAACTCAACTCAACTCAACTCACCACTAGCCATGCCCATATACCGGTATCACCACTTGTCTTATCCTTCTACCAGTGTCACCACTAGCCATGCCCGTATACCGGTATCACCACTTGTCTAATCCTTCTACCAGTGTCACTACTATCCTTGCCCATATATCAGTATCACCACTAGTCTTAACCTGGTGTCAACATCCTCACACGTAATATGCACACGATAAACATATACACGTGATGTCGGCGACGCAGCACTGGTCGATTTTTGCAGATAAGAAATAAGACATTGCAATTACTGTCGGATATCTCGAGAAAATCCTCCTCTTTATGGATGTCGTAAACCCAGTGGCGGAATTTCTTTAGTCTCGCTTGCATTTAGAGGAGAGAATGAGGTAGAAGTAGAGGGTTATGGTTCTGTGGCATCTTGATGCGCAGACATATAAATTGTTGAACACACTTGATGCCATTGACATAGCATGAGACAAATTTATAGGTATTTATCCGGACTGGTGGATGTGTAAGCAAGAAGTAGAGATTGGAGAACATACTAGACACCGTAAACATCGATGACAGTTTTCAACTTTTATATTGCTGTTGTGTCCTCTAATTTATACTTATTTTCTCTACTTCTGTAAGTGTCGATAAATACCTGCGAATTTATTTATTATGCTATGGCATGATGGTATATATTGGGTACGTGGTAATAGGCCTAAATTTTATTGACCAAGCTACACTCGATGGATTTAGTGGTCAATATCACCTTCCATATAATTTTCTGAGAAGTGTATAGATACAGTATAAACCGAAAATTGATTGGAGAAATCAGATGTAGACAGTCAAGGTGTTTCGGGCATGTTACGAGGAAAAATAAACTTGAATACTTAGTGACAACTGGTAAAATTGAAAAATCGAAAAAGAGCAACGAGAAAACACAGAGATTAATGCCATTGAATAATCGGTTTAAGAACGCAGACCTTATCCAAGACTGAACGCGTGATATGGCGAACTTTTCAGCATTAAGCAGGGTGGTGATGATGATGGTGATGCTTTTTCAAGGCTGTGTCGATTCAGGAGTCATGTGGTCACCAGTAAAGCCTACCTATAGCATGCGTTGTGTGGATGACATTGAATATACTGTAGAAACGCTAGCTTTGCCAGCAATACTCTCGGTCATACGCTGTGAGCCGGGCACAATAGAAGCGAGCGGTATGGAGGAAGGCAAGTGCCACAGTAAGTGGGGAGGGAGTACATCCATTTATGAAAGCACAGACACGAAAAGGCAACGATGATGGTGCACAATGGTGACAGTGCGTACACTAGTCGAGCTGGTAATGCCGTGTTACGACATGTAAATGATTGAGTTGGTCGTGTGAACTCTAACGGATATGAGAGTTTTTACGTGTTGACAGCAAGATTGATTTCTCTCTATAAGTGTTTATACTTTGCCGAAGCTTAAGCCTTCATGTCCCGGACAGTTATGATTTTACACTAGGACAGAGTGAGTTTGATTGATGTAATAATCAATTTAATACTACACCGGGAGACAGCATTGATTGATTGATTTAGGAACCGACATCACAGCATTCGGGGCATTCCCATAAGCGCTCCGTCCCCATCCTCAGCAGCCAGCGAAGAGTTCTAACACTAATAGTATCAGTAGCAATCTGATTATATGTCCGTCTCGCCTTTCCTCTGAGCGTCGATTGTCGGCCAGATCCCCTCGTCACCCCTCGCTGTCGCATTCTTGCCAGACCATGGTGGTCCATTTGCTCCTCCGAGGTGTACACGTGCTCCCACAAGGCTGCAACCACGTCTTCCTTATCATGCATCAATACTCCACCAAGTTTTTCAGAACCAGCCAATCTGTCCACACCAGCATGCTCCGGAGAAAAGATCCACACGATGCTTGTCACCCGTGACTTCCGAAGCGAAGCAAGCCACTCTGCACGAAGCTTGCCTGTCTTCACCCTAATCAGCCTGCTTTCTGAGTCAGTTACAATCACGATATGTGTGTGTATCGTATTCTCCATCCAGCGGAAAGCTGCACTGACCGCCTCCACCTCCATTCTTAAGCTAGATGTTGTGGTATCTTATGCCAGGTTCTCCTGCACCAAACGGCGACCATTTGCTTTTGCTAAGAACCCCCAGGCACTTCTCATGCCTCTCAACACCGAACCATCTGTGTATATAATCACATCACCCGGGCGGTTCCTAAATCAATCAATCAATCAATCAATCACCCGGGCGAGCATTATCCCGAATTAGTTGCTGGATTTCCACTTCCGTGGCCCCTGCTGGCCACTCCCTGCACTCCCGGCTCAATGTGATTATAACGTTGCACAAGTCTGACTGCTCCGCTGGCACTCTGACCCACTCCTCTCCTCGCCTAATGTTCTCCAAGATGCACACATGTATCCTCCGTATCCTCCGCCTGAGCCATCCATGATTTCCCTCTTATCAGTCGCTGACCCTTAACTACGTCCAGCGCCTCATGCAACGGGTGATCTGTGTGTCAGCAACTACTCTGAGGTATGCCTTCGCCTGCATCACCTTGAGCCTACCAGCAACAGTCGGCAAACAAAGGATATAACGCATACACACGACTGGGGTGTCTCTGGTGCATCCCAGAATGACCCGCATAGCTTCGTTCTGTATGCGCTCTAATTTCACCAACTGACACTGTGAGACAGTGAGCAGTCCTAGTCCATAATCAATCACTGAGAGAATCAAGTGCTGGTATAGTGTGAAAAGCTGTCTCTGCCCTGTGTCCATTGCAGCCATAGTTTTAAGTCGGGAGACAGCATTTCAAGACGGTACGGACAATATAATATAAAACGACCTCATACTGGCGAATAATAATAATAATAATAATAATAAGTCTTTATTTTCAAAGGGTTAAGAATTGGGCACGCAGGCCCGTCTGACATTCTGCCCTTCTTCTCTATTTCCTCTCATACATTCTTTCATTCAACATCACTTATGAAGCAACTTTTGACAACAAAAGAACATTAAAACGCATGAAAAATAATCAATAACAAATGACTCACTGAGGCAGTGTTTAACATGGGCATTATAAATACCTAAGGAGGGTGTAACGTGCCATACATAAGGGAATGTTTTTTTGGCTAGTTGTCGTTTGAGATAAGTTACCATTATTGTCTTTTTTGTGTTATTTGTTATGGGGGCATGTAGTCTGTACTAAGGTAGTGTTCAAACAGGTTGCGAATGTATGTATCATGATTGGTGGTGTCTTTAGAATAGCTACCAGGAGCATGGTACAACCATTATTACAGTAAATGGACACATGCTAGAAGAAGTGACCATTCAGTGCCAAATAGTGCTTCTAGCCTAGAGAGACAACAGTGGAAGATAAACTCTATGGACCGCTGAGTGAACTAAAAAAGACTGTTAGATTCATACAAGAAACAACATTGCAGTTGTTATAAACATATTTCAGGCGAACGAAAGAAGAAGAAGAAGAAGTGCCAAATAAAAAGTAGGTTTCGATCAAACACGGTACACAATCAAATGAACAATAAAATGAAATGGACATATAATCAGATTGCTACTGGAACTATTAGTGTTGGAATTCTTCGCTGGCTGCTGAGGATGAGGACGGAGCGCTTATGGGAATGTCCCGAAGGCTGTGATGTCGGTTCCTAAATCAATCAATCAATCAATGAACAAGTATTATAATGTAAATTTCCGTTCACTGAGCATTGACATTGCGGAAGATAGCACGAAACGAAACAAATAACACAATGACCTTACTGTGGCGGTATTTCACTCTTCTGTCCAATTGGGAGGTCACATTTGAGGATATATTATCCCTCGGCACTAACGCATTTAAACACATAAGACGCACTCTTTGGTGTGATGTTATTTCAAGGACAGAGATCAAAACGAGACTCGAGATGACCTCGTTTGCTATGAGGAGATTGAATTAAGGATGGGAAAAAAAAACCACAATAACAATAGCGTCCCGGTCATGATGCATCTATACAAGTCACTTGTGGAATCCATTCTCTTATATCGAGGTGAAAATTAAACATTCATTATTGAAACAGAACTGAAGATCCGGGCGATTGAATATGAATGCTTTAGGAACATTCAGTGCATATGGTATCAAGAACACAAAACAAATGCCCACGTTAGACACCAAATAAATAGGTATGCAGCCCATCAAGAAACCAGTTTTGTCAGCGGCATAACGTGGACAAACTTCCTGATTCGGGCAAATCACACCTCATGACACTACAGTTGAAGGCAAATGGAAACGAGGAAAGCAGAGAACATTATTGACTGATAACAATAACAGTAATAGTCGGTATCATCATCATCTTGTGACATGTTTGAAAAACGTGGACGGTCATGTTTCGCCATCTCACATTATCAGTAATAATATCACCATAATAACAGGATGTTGTATTTTCACTTGTGCGCGTTGCTGAAGACAGAGAGAAGAGGATGACCGAGTGCTGATGATTCCATCGAAGACCCAAGTTTTTGGGGTTGCTAGACGACATGAGTCGATATGGATGTAAGGGTAACAATACTCATCTTCTGTGGCAAATACTGTGAAACATCGGCCCAAGGCAGAGGCCCACCTGTTGTTGATCATTTGATAAATGGATGTTCTATTTTGGTATTGGAAGGTGATGTTTTACACAAGCAACTTTTAGTTTTAGTGTTAGCGTTTATAACGTGTGGGATGTTGGCGTAAATGTCGTGGAGCCGTGCCGCATTAGTGTTAGCGTGTATGTCGTGGAGCCGTGCCGCATTAGTGTTAGCGTGTATGTCGTGGAGCTGTGCCGCATTAGTGTTAGCGTGTATGTCGTGGAGCTGTGCCGCATTAGTGTTAGCGTGTATGTTGTGGAGCTGTACCTCATTAGTGTTAGCTTGTACGTTGTGGAGCTGTGCCGCATTAGTGCTAGCTTGTATGTCGTGGAGCTGTACCGCATTAGTGTTAGCTTGTACGTTGTGGAGCTGTGCCGCATTAGTGTTAGCGTGTATGTTGTGGAGCTGTGCCGCATTAGTGTTAGCGTGTATGTCGTCGAGCTGTGCCGCATTAGTGTTAGCGTGTATGTTGTGGAGCTGTACCTCATTAGTGTTAGCTTGTACGTTGTGGAGCTGTGCCGCATTAGTGCTAGCTTGTATGTCGTGGAGCTGTGCCGCATTAGTGCTAGCTTGTATGTTGTGGAGCTGTGCCGCATTAGTGTTAGCGTGTATGTTGTGGAGCTGTACCGCATTAGTGTTAGCTTGTACGTTGTGGAGCTGTGCCGCATTAGTGTTAGCGTGTATGTTGTGGAGCTGTGCCGCATTAGTGTTAGCTTGTACGTTGTGGAGCTGTGCCGCATTAGTGCTAGCTTGTATGTTGTGGAGCTGTGCCGCATTAGTGCTAGCTTGTATGTTGTGGAGCTGTGCCGCATTAGTGTTAGCTTGTATGTTGTGGAGCTGTGCCGCATTAGTGTTAGCTTGTATGTCGTACTACATTAGTATGAGTAAAATATCGTTGCATGACGTGGTACAGGTGCCAGAATCACCCACTGGGTGTCGATTGGTCTAAATATCTATGGGGCTAGTACCAATATACTCCATACAACTCACATCGTGTAAGGGGGGGGGGGCCTTTCATTTTACTTTCATCAGACACACAAGCAATAATAATAATAATAATAATAATAATAATAACAACAGTAATAGTAGTAACAGCAGCAGTAATAATAATAATAACAATAACAACAATAATTGTAGTAACAGCAGCAGTAATAATAATAATAATAAAATTAATAATAATAATGACAGTAGTAATATCCGTAGCGGCAGCAGTAGCAGCAGAAATAGTAGTAATAATAAAAGTAATAGTAATAACAATAGTAACCGCAATATTTGATAGTTAGCGTGTCGCCAACTCAAACAGTTATGGCGTTCTGTTAGTTGGAAATGCGAAAACTGTGAAATATATTATTATTATTATTATTTGTGTGCTTGTGCCCGATGAAGAGAACAGAAAATACGTCGTAACATAGTTGACATTTAGTTTAGTTCATTGTCGTTAAACAGGCCAGAACCTTCACATGGATATTTAGGATTTAATTCCATTTGTTATAACAGTTAATATCAAGATATGGCTGCGTGTTACCTCAACGATAGACTGCCGTGCAGTGGTTGACTGGGTCTAAAAAATATTGGGTGCCAGAACTCTAAGGCTATTAACATTTGTAACATGTTGTCTAATGTTTAAGCTGACCCACTTCATTGGGGGCTCATAGCGCCCACTTGCCATCGGTCAAACTGACACGCTGTACAATCTGCCACTGCTGTCATGTTGCTGCAAATCTGGCAGATACCGATAATCACATTGCCAAACCCGGGGAAACATGTAATACGAGGCTGAAAGTTATCGTGCACTATTGGATTATTCTGTGCAATCACGACTCGGATTACCGTTCATATCTTTTCCTTGTATAATTCGCGCACGTGTGGCCAGGGAGATTTGTGCTCCTTTCGCCGAGTGCAATTTTCTTGTGACATCTGAAGAGAAACCTGATGGCGACTTCTGTCTACAGTGAGGCGTTGTATATGAGTGGTCGATAAGCGGTAAAGCATACAGTTTACAGCCGGAACTTATGCGTGGTGAGCCGCGACGTGCAAGGCTGCGGTTGATAATGAGTACGATGCCGTGTTTGGGACGTCCCAAGCACAGATGAAAGCAGCGGGGATCGAAGCTATACACGGAGACAGTTTACTGGTAAGCAACGCATAATTTTTGAACGTGTAATAAACTAATCCAGCTCAACGCTACTGGGTTATAATTGGGATGCTTAGTGTGCAATATATTATTTGAAATAATTTATGTTTTAATTTGTTTCTTCATGTCTTTTGGGCAGTTTGATTTTCATACATCTTTATTATCTTCTTCACTGGGCTATGTAGTGTTATACTATTCCGAGTAATATTGTGTAGGTTAAATATTCTTGTTTTTTCTGCATCTGTAATTATAATTGTTCACTAACACGTGTAGATGTCAGCATGGCTGAATGGATAAGATCGCTTGTTCTTAAACGACCTGTGTGCTGATGGCGAGGTAGCGGGTTCAACCCCGGCCAATTGGACTAAAATATTGAATGCTCATTCTTGCCTCGAGGCTGTAAATTACGAGTACCTCTGAAGTCGGAGTGGGTTCGCCTGATGGCGAGTGACACTGGTAATAAGGAAACGCTAATCCACACACACAAATCAGTCCAGGGCACTAGAAGTAGTAGCATGTGTTTGGACTACGCTTGAGTTCACGGCGAGCGAACGCAAAAAACAAAATAACAAAAAAACTTACACGTATGTGGTCCTCTATATAAGGGATTTAGTTCTTGTGATATTTTGATTAAACCTGTTTTGTTGTTGTCTAGAGCTGTGCGTCTTTATTGTCTAGAGCTATGTGTCTTTATTGTCTAGAGCTGTGTGTCTTTATTGTTTAGAGCTGTGTGTCTTTATTGTCTAGAGCTGTGCGTCTTTATTGTCTAGAGCTATGTGTCTTTATTGTCTAGAGCTGTGTGTCTATATTGTTTAGAGCTGTGTGTCTTTATCGTTTAGAGTTGTGTGTCTTTATTGCCTAGAGCAGTGGTTCTCAGTCTTTTTTGGCCCATGCACCCCTTCACCAAATGTTCAGAATGTCGATCCCCCCTTTTGTATTTCCTCCCTATAAACATCCCCCCTCCCGCCCTACATAGTATACGTAAAAATGGAAGCTAAATTTAATAACACATACTAGAACAAGTCTAGACGTCTACATAAAACGTGATTTTCAGGTCTACTTAAAGTTATAAAACGAATTTCAGAAGGGCGAGAAGTACAGAACCGTAAAGTATGGAGGGGAAAACAACATCAAGTAGTCGGTTCTTGTATTAACACGATCTTGAAATAATCTTAATCCCCCTCCCCCTCCACCGGGGGGGGGGGGGTGGGGGGGGGGTGGGGATGGGGAAATTCCCCACCGGTTGAGAACCACTGGTCTAGAGCTATGTGTCTTTATTGTCCAGAGCTGTGTGTCTTTAACATGTTGTTCTACCGCCTTGGGTTCATTGGCGTAGTTCGAATATCATATTACTGCACGTGTTTTGGATTTATTCGCATGATGTAAAGATAATGTATCATTTTTGTTTTGCGTATCCTATTTACAGGACATCGCTGCCAACACCAGCACTGCTATTATTGATTTATTGGCAAGTTTACGGTCAGTAGTTTGCCATTGCTTTTTGAACGACTGGCTCCCGTACTATCACGTTAAAACCCAGCGCGACACGGTCTGCTGCCAACTCAGTGGCAGCTGTGTTTCGAACACAGGTAAGCGGAATTACAAACCGCGTCCGCAACGCCTTTACCATGGAGACGGCTATACCATGGTGCAGAAGAAAATAATTACCTTTAACTGTCACCCCTAAAGGGTAAGTAAGTAAAGGGGCCCATTTGGCATTGACCATATAGCACTAGACCCAGATTCTTATAGTCCAGCGGGCACTCGGCGAATGATGTGGTCAGTTTCATGTCGGGCGCCTTTACTTCTCAAGACTTGTCATAGTACCCAGTTTAGACTCGGTCGACACGGGAACCCAGGTCAGTTGTAAACATTCGAATCCACTTCGATGCTGGTTGAACCTATGATCACCATCTAGCCCAGTGGTTCTCAACCTTTTTTGGCCCGTGCCCCCCTTCACCATATTTTCAGAACGTCATTCCCCCCCCCCCCTTCCTATCAAAAATTTGGCCCGTGCGCCCTTTCATCATATTTTCAGAACGTCATCCCCCCCCTTTCATATTTTCTACCTAAAAATCCCCCCACCCCTACACAGTATACGTAAAAATGGAAGGTAAATTTAATAGCATATACTAAAACCAGTATAGTCATCCGCAGAAAATGTGATTTGTGGGCCTACTTACTTTATAAAATGAAGTTTAGAAGGATGAGACGTACACAACTGTAAAGTATGAAGGGAAAAATAATATCAAGTAATCGGTTCTTGTATTAACGCGATCTTGAAATAGTCTTCACCCCCCCCCCCCCCCCCCCCCCCCACCGGAAACCCTAAAATTCCCCCCTTGGGAGGGGAATTCCCCACCGGTTGAGAACCACTGATCTAGCCACAGCACTACTACGGCTCTCCCTTGAAGGGTCACCTCATCATTATGCGGTTTTACCAATCCCTTGCGATAGTGACTGTGTTTACCAGCCCTCGTCACCACCGTTAACGTGCCGTAATATTTGTTCATCACCAGTCTTGTAAACAATCATACCCCGGCGCTGTTCGTAGATCCGCAACATTGTGAGCATATTTATACAGGAAGGTGTCTCTTTTGTCTGAATAGTGAAGAAACTGTGGAATTATCCAAAGGTCATAGGCCACCTAGGGCAATGACGATGACGTACCGCTCTCTGATGAGTCTGTTATGGTTATTTCTTCATACTCGTGTGTGTGTCGTTTAGCGTGTAGTGACGGTAATTCCTCCATCTCCGTGTCTCACCTGCTCTGTGTGTGTGTGTGTGTGTGTGTGAGAGAGAGAGAGACAGAAAGAGAATATGAGTGAGAAAGAAAGAGAGAGAGAGAGAGAGAGAGAGAGAGAGAGAGAGAGGAGAGAGAGAGAGAGAGAGAGAGAGAGTAAATGAATTCTAGGGTTAAAACTCATACGGGTCTGTCTGTCTCACAGATTATTCACGAATCCAATTATCAGAGAGAGAGAGAGAGAGAGAGAGAGAGAGAGAGAGAGAGAATTAAATTTACGGATGGACAGCCATAAAGACTGTACGCGAGAGTCGCTTTGTTTTCGCAAAATAAGCAGCGAGGTTATGTGGACACGCCGACGAAATCCGAGACAAATTTTTTGCGAAAAGAAAATTGACGAAACCCGAAACCGATGATAACCGAAAGCAACGAAAACCAAGGTTTTACTATATTTTTTTTCCGCGAAAAATTTGTCTCGATTTTCGTCGGTTGCCTCGGATTTCGTCGGCGTGCCCACATGACTTCGCTGCTAATTGTGCGAAAACAAAGCGACCCACGCGTTCTTCTGCTCGGTTTGATGTTGTTTTTCGTTGTGTAAAAAGACACAGATTATGGTCGTCACTAGGAAGAACGAAATACCACAGTGTAATATACAAGTAAATGGGAATATTCTTCAACAAGTGAATAGGTACAATTATCTCGGAACAGTAATAACATCTGATGGGAGATGCCTTGAAGAGATTAGAACAAGGATCGCCATGGCAAGAGTAGCCTTTAGCAAGATGAAAAACATACTGACCAATAAAAAGATGTCAATTGAAACGAGAAAAAGAGTGTTGAGATGCTACATAGAACCTGTACTTTTATATGGATGTGAAGCTTGGACAATGAGCAGCCAGGCTGAAAAACATCTGATGGCTGTAGAAATGTGGTTTCTGAGGAAAATGCAAAGAATACCATGGACAGCCAGAAAGACCAATGAACAAGTCCTTCAAGAAACAAATGAAGATCGTAAACTGATCAGAGACATTAGACGTAGACAGTCACAATTTTTTGGGCATGTTATGAGAAGAAATGATTTGGAGAACTTGGTGACAACTGGTAAGATCGAAGGGAACAGACCAAGGGGAAGACCTAGAAACAAGTATCTGGATGGCTTGGCCTTGTGGCATGGTCGAGACAAAAACACGGAACTGATCCACGACTCTGTTGATCGAGTGAGATGGCAGAACATGACCGCCCACGCTTACCGGCATGGCACATGATGGATGGATGGATGGAGCATCACTTGCTGATAATAAAATACCAAAGTGGCATTCAGATTGCTGAAATCGGCTGCATGTCTATGTCGCCATCCACGATAAGTTCCATTGTGGCGAAAAAGGAAGTAATAAAGGAGGCTAATATAGCGAAAGGCATGAATGTGCTAACGAAACAGAGATAGCAAAGAGTTGAAGATGTCGAACAGTTATTATTCATTTGGATACATCAAAACCACTTAGATGGAGGCAATCGTATATGACAAGGCCAGACCTCAGTATGCCGATCTTCTTAAGAAAATGTCTGGGACGTGTGCTAGTGTACTATGTGATTTTGAGGCCAGCAGAGGATGGTTTGAACAATTCCAGAGGTGTACAGGCATACGCAATGTTACTAGGCACGGCGAAGGTGCGAGTTCGGACAAGTCTGGGACCAAACAATAGTATTAAACACTATATTTATTCCGTATGGGTGGCGGGTTAGGGGTATTCCCTATCAAAGGAGAGGTAAAGTGCCTCCTTCCCTCCGCTAGCCTACGGGACACCCTTGGGCAAGGTGGAGTACCCGTTTAGTCCCCCCCCCCCCCCGATCAGGGTTACGTGAAGCCATGGGTGCAGGTGGTGGATAAAGTTGAAGAGCGGCCAACAGATAGTTGTAGGTTATGGTCTCCAGCTTCACGACGGTAGGGAGAGAGAGAGAGAGAGAGAGAGAGAGAGAGAGAGAGAGAGAGAGAGAGAGAGAGAGAGAGAGAGAGAGAATAATCAGTAGCATATACTTAGCATAATATACTTATCATAATGTTGGGTATGAAAGAACGATACTGACAGACGTGTTTCATAAACCAGTGAAGCCCAATTAATAATGCAAGCGGTTGAGTGCTTCTTGTGGCTGCATCGATTTGGTTAGTTGCTTCCATGGAAGATTGCTATCTTTCATCTGTCTGAAACGAACACACAGATACTCGTCCTGAATGTGAGTTGGGGGAAATTAGTCCGTGAGAAAGAGAACAGGCCGCAACAAATCATACACCGTACGTCCGTTACATGTCGTTACTTTTTAACTCATTCGCAACACTGGTAAAATCGATTTTCAATTTATTATTTATTCCGTAGTTCTGCAGTAGCGAAATAATTTATTTTCACGTTACATAAAATGTAAGCACAGTTTGTCTAATTCAGTTTCTGTATTGAGCATGTAGCGCTGGGTTAACAAATTACACACACAAACAAAGTTTAAAGTGCAAGAGGATTCCACTTCATTGTACCGAGTTTTATCCCATATGGCTCGGTCTCTTCCCACAGGAAGCCTGCCGAAAGGGTGGCACAAAGCACGAATTCTGTAGCTCCAGCTACGACCCCCAGGAGTCTCCGTGAAAATTGCACTCATAAAGTAAACGACGCAGGCCGGAATCAAACCCACAGCCTTCGGAGCGGGAGGCAGGTGGCGTACACACTTTTTTTTTTGTTATTTGGTTCCGATCAGTGCCGCAGTGGAAGCGACATATTCGGATAGTTTTCTGATAAATGCCTGGACAGGTGGCGAGGAAGGGAATTGTCCAACTCTCTGGTTTAACAAATGAAATGCTTTAGCTCAGTGGTCCTCAACCGGTGGGGAATTCCCCTCCCCCTCCCGGGGTGGGGGGGGGGGAGAGGGCGGGGAATATTTTAAATTTTAGGGTTTCCAGGGGAGGGGGAATTAAGATTATTTAAGATTGCGTTAATACAAGAAGCAGTTATTTGATATTGTTTTTCCTTCCATACTTTATGGTTCTGTACGTCTCGCTCTTCTGAAATTCGTTTTATAACGTAAGCAGACTTGCAAATCATATATTATGCAGACGTCTAGACTTGTTCCAGTATGTGATATTAAATTAAGCTTCCATTTTTACGTGCGCGCGGGGAGGGGGGATTTATAGGGAGGAAATACGAACGGGGGAAATGACATTCTGAACATATGGTGAAGGAGTGCATGGGCCAAAAGAAAGGTGAGAACCACTGCTTTAGCTCATATATCATATACATGATTTATCTATAGCAGAGCTGTTTAAACTTTCGAATTACGGCTTCCATATCCGATTACATTCTTTCTCCAACTCTGAGGATTAACTGCAACTAGAACTCTGGAATAACTCTGGAATAACTCCAGCGATATTTCAACACTAACTGTCATTTTCTGATGAAGGGGACAGCTCTGGTTCGTAACCCTAAGAAACGTCGACCGAAATACACCGTAAATCCCAGGAAATGGGATCAGTTCTAGAATCTGTCAACATTGTTTCAAGCCAGCAGTCATTCATAGCTCAGTTATCAGTTAATCCATATGGACGTGGCCATTGCTGCCTAGCATCGCAAGAAATTCTGGCTTGTGGTAATCGGTAGGGGCTCTGATTGCCAGATATCTTGAACTAGAGCATTTGGACACTAATGTTCGTTTGAAAATCGCCGTGATATAGTTTAGCCTATACTCTTTCCGCAGCGACTGCTTTAGGGTGCATGACTTTTATCTTGAATCCTTATGAAATCTTGCCGCCAACATCAGTGTGGTTGAGATTCTCTGATGTAAAACAGTTTTGTTCTAAATTGGCGTTTGGTTTGTTACGTTTTGGTTACATTGACATAGAAAATGGGTCGGAGTTCCCTTGAGCAAGATGGCGGGACATTTTTTCGTCCCGTAAAATGGAACGTGTTTTTTTCCGAAATGTGTATGGATTAAGTGTGTTTTTTCGTGTTTAAATGGAGTTCGGACCGTGCAACGGAGTTCGTGCACGCGCGCCCGGACTCCCTTCGGCGTATCATCGGCGCCCGGTGGCGATAGTTAAGCCTAACATGACGACCGACAAGAACACGGCGTGGCAAGAGGGCGGGGACACGCAGAAGGCGGTTAAAATGTAACAGATTGGGCATCGGACACGTTCGAGTACTGTACTGGAACTGTGCATCATTTAGTCAACGCCGACCCATTCTTGAAAAACTACTGTACGGAAACGATATTGTAGTCTTACAAGAAACACAGCTCGTCGACGGAACAGTCAATGTCGCGGGATATCAGGGATTCTTTAACAGTCGGCACCTCGGACAGGCCATTCTGGTCCGCGACAACATACTAGTGTCTGAGATCGATATGTCTTCCTGGAACAGTGATGCCCTGCAAGTGCAGGCATTAAGAATAATGACACCATTGCAGCTTGTAATCGTCAACGTTTATGCGCGAAATGGGAAGGTCGACGTGCGACAATGGCAGAGTTTGTTCGATATGGATGAAAGGCATATCATCTAATGTGGGGACTTCAATGCCAGAGGCAGTCAATGGGGGAATTGCATCACCAATAGACAGGGAGAAGATCTGGAGGACGCCCTGGCATCTGCTGCCCTAATCTGTCTAAATGATGGGAAGGTCACTAGAATAGCCACTCGACCAGGTGACTCTGACAGCGTCATTGACTTGGCTCTGGTGTAGCCCACCATCGCACCAAGGTGCCGGTGGAGCACACTGGGATACCACGATAGTGACCACTACCCTTGTGTCATCCTGATCAAGAAAGACGGGGCCATGAGTCAAAGAAACAAGACAAATGCCTTCCCGTACGACAACACTGGTCAAGACGCCATAAGCAAGATCAGAAGAAGAAAACTAACTTCCTCCCGCAGGAGACAAGACAGATGGTTGCAGCCACCATGGTGGAATGGAGAGGTCGAGTAGGCATGTTTGGGAAAGAGGCAGGCTGTCAAAGACTGGCAAAAGGCCAGAAAGGCTAACATGCCACAGGTTGAGTTGGCGAACCTGAAGACTGAGGTCGATAGGACGACGACTTTATTCAAATCCTGCGTCAAACATGCCAAGGCCGAGAAATGGGACGAGTTCTGCAGGAAGGTGTGCTCCGAGCGATCTCTTACGACATTATGGCGCCTCCACAAGAGCATGAACGGTGCTGCACAACGTAGGGGTACTCCAGACTTTCAGGCACAGACCTGGCATGGAAAAAGTCGGATGCGGATACAGTAAGGCCCTTCTTGCACGCTACATAGAACAGACTGACCAGAAAGACGAGCCCGCCAGACAGAGGACCACAACGACACTCTCTCAGTTGTGCGAGGGGGTCGGGACAGACGAAGAATGGACAATCACAGCTGAGATAGTGCGTGCGATGCTCAAGAAATCACCTAACACCGACCCAGGCCCAGACGGCATCCGATATGGTGACCTACTGGTGATATCAGATGATGACATGGAAGAACTGGCCAGAGAATTCAACACCAGTATCCAGAGGGGTCAGGTCAAAGAAGAATGGCTACACAGCTACTTGCTGCCGCTGCCAAAACCGAACAAAGACCATTCCAAGATAAGCGGCTACAGAATCATTACGATGCAGAATACTGTTGGCAAGCTACTGGAGAAAATTGTAGCACACAGACTTGCTTGTGACTTGGAACAGCTCGGCTGCTTCCCGCCCACACTTGGAGGATACAGACACAACAAAGAGTCATGGCTGAATGTGGCGGTCTTTGCTCAAGATGTTTTACGAAGGATTTCAGGTCAGAGAAGAGAGACATGTGCGGCCGCCATAGACTTAGAGGACGCATATAACAGAGTATCTTTCGAGCAATTGATGCAAACCCTCCTCAGGCTGAAAGTGCACCCTCACCTTGTACGATGGATAGCTGCAGTTCTGCTCCAAAGGAAGGTGGTGCTAAGTTGCGGGAGTTGGTCTTCTGAGCCGATAACGATATGTCCAGGATTGCCGCAGGGTTCACCACTGTCACCAGTACTATTCAACGTGTATACGGTGCCGATCACTGAACAACAGTTGGACGGGAGGGGTAGGACTCTGTCATTTGTTGACGACATCCTTGTGTATCGACAGGGTCGAGATAAACAGGCGGTTGCCAGTGATATGCAGGGCGAACTAGATCGAATTTCCTCATGGTGAGTAGTGGGTTAGGTGGTAACTAATTAGTATTTCAGGAGTAATCCTTAGGATTGACCTAGTAAAATCCTTATATAAAAAGTATAGCTCCTGAGCCGTGACGTCAAAAAGCGACTCCTTCGGGGCAAGGGATATAACTCAGGAATACATAATTTAATGCTTTCTTGCGTTATTACCTCCCCTTTTTTGGGTTGAGAATTTTATTTATTTATTTATTTTTTTAAATGTAATGATTACTGTTAATTATTGTTGTAGTGGGCGGGGCTTAAAAACTAACAGCATGTGATTGAATGTGTATTAGGGTTACAGTGCTCTTCCTCGGTTTCTTTCCCTTTTATTTTTCTCATCTATTTTATCTATATAGGGCCGGGCGTAAGACTATCAACAATACATTGGGGCTGTGTAAGGTTTAGGGGTACAGTGTATCTCCGCGGGAGCGTCTAGGGTGCGGGTGAACGTAGGGTGGGCGCGCCGGGGTGGGGTGCGAAGGGGGCGGCGCATGGGGTGGGGCGAGGGGGGTTCGAACCCACGAGCCGCGCCGAGTGTCATAGGAAAACCGTGATAAGTAAAAGGTAAGTAGGGTTGGTATATGGTATGTAGAGAGTCGTAACGGTTTATTCACTATCATCATACGAGTTACAAATGAAAACCTTAAAAAGGTAAGGATGGCCGATAGTATTGAATGTAGTGAGTATGGATTAGTGAAATTCGTTGTTAAGAGGTGAGAGAATGGAGGAAAGGTTAGATAAGTACTTCTGATCCTTGTTACGGGGTAGACGAGGGGCAGGGTTGCTAGATAAATACTCCGACAGCAATATTAGAACACCCGAGGTTAAGGCTCATAGTAAAAGCTGAAGCATGAACTCATAGTCGGCTGACTTGAAGGTGAGCTCCTGGGTGACTCAGCGCAAGGCGATGTCGGCGGTGAACATGATTGAACGTATTCAGACATGTTTTGGGGAAAACCATGAATGACTCATCGTGACCTAACCACGGTATACATGCCCAGACATGTTTTTGGGGGTGGGACTGTAAACACTCTAAATCAACGCATGGTAAGACCACTGTATAACGATACAAACCTCTGACTATACATGTTTTAATGAGAATATCTAGGTGTTTTACTGTATACGTCTAACCGGATTGCACTGGTTGTTGTATAGTTTGACTCAACGTCATTATAAAGGAGCTCAAATGTCGGCTAAGGACACTGTGTTTGCAACAAGGGCTATCGAAAATACCTCACTAAAGAAACAGCTGTGGTAAGTAGAGTGTGATATACAGAGTCGCTATACGATGTAGTAGTCTCTCAGATCATACCAGCATAGTACAACGGCGATAAATACTAGCTAGTAGTCGGCAAACTGACGCTCTTACCACGGAAATTAACGCTATACTAGTATACTGTGGTGAATACGGGTTTATACAATAATAATATATGTAGATGACTACTGAAAGCACAGGTGACCTACTAACCACTTTGTGTCAATCTATGTGAGTGTCTGTTTCTCGGTCGTCCTTATGCTGTCTATGATGTAGGGTAAGTGATGGTAGATGATGTGGTGCATTCTAACTATGTAATGTATACATATGAACAAGTGTGTTTTTCACTAAAGTATATCAACCATGTTTTTATGTTTTCCGTTTTCTGTTCACTAAAAGTATCCTGATTCTGGTTCGACAGATTTGAACATAAGAGAAGACACATCAACCACGCAGTGTTGGAGCAACGCAATTCTGTCACTCACAGAGGTATGTGTAGTAGGGGGATCAAGTCATCTACTTGTCTCTCCTATCTCCACTAAGTGTATTGAACAGTGTAAGACAAGGATCTATGGTCACTAATTACGTAGCCAGCCACAAGGACGTCATCTTTCTGCGCACTAACTTATGTATATGAAACAGGATGTATCATGTATTCAACTATTCAGTATTTATGGATCATATATCCGCTCATTAAAGTACACTGGTTCTCCAGAGTGAAAAGGTGCTGACACAAACTGAGCTGTCTGAGTGAAAAACTTGCAGCCACAGGACAACTTAGAGTCATTCTCTGTGGTCACTAATGTATCAATGTAAATCACTAAGATACACGGTCTAAAAATAATGTGTCTCTTCACATTGTGCCAAGGCTACATAAAAATCAAATATGTGGTGTCAAATTCATGTAAAGCTTACAATATGATATCCCTTGTGTAAAAAAAAAAATCTTTATCGTTTCACCAGAGTGAAAATTTGCTGACATAACCAGGAAAAAGCTACCTTACAGAGGTACATACAAGAAAAAAGAAATCTCTGACAGTCTACCACAAATTATTGGTCTGCATTCACCATTGTTTTTCACTAAAGGAGCAACACTAAATATTTCACTCCTAGGTATTAGGGGGCATATTCACCTTTGCTCATTAGTATAGTACACCTTGATATGCCATATAAATAACACAAAGAACAGCATTACGAAACAAGCCGCTGCTAGCACAAGAGGAAAAGCATATAGTCATGGAGAAGACCCATTGTATGGACGGGATCAACAGAAACAAATAAATATTTTACTACAAGGGACAGCAAAAGATCAAAATATTCCTTTTAATATGTCTTAAAAGTTATGTGATATGAAATAATTTCTGTAGATATACTATAGTCATGATTGTCTTATGGTTGTGAAAAAATGTAAAATATAATGATTTTACCCTTCTTCACAGCTATTTGGCGACCAGTGCTTACAACGACTTGCGAAAACGTGAAAAAAACTACAGGAAGCTACACAAAACATATTGTGGTTGATCACTATACCTTAGTCATTACAGCGACACGAGATTATTGCGCTGTCACTGAATCGTTATCTAATACCACAAGCGATAACTGTGTTGGATAATATTGTCGTAGTATCACAACTCACACATCAGCTACTGGAACCAACTTATTGCTTTATCACCGTATCATCAAATACTACTACATTTTTTCTATCATGATGGCCACCAGTCAGAAAAATAGCTATCTATGTCACACCTGTGGTAAAAACTTTACAAAAAACCGCAATCTTACACGTCACATTAACACCGCACACAAAACCACAACTCATACATGCCACCTCTGTGGCAATCTATACAACAGAAAAGACAACCTAAAATACCATATAAAAACACATCACCAGACTTCATCAACAACAACACCCGCAGCAAGCACGGACACTACACCATCAACAGCAAACACGAACAATACACTCTCAACAACAAACACGGATACTACACCCGCATCATGCAAAAGAAAAGCACCAGCAGACACACAACCATCAAAAAACCATAAACACGATAACGAGCAAGTGGTAGCAGAGGAAGCCGACATAGAGATAGATGAGGAAGTAGAGATAGATGAGGAACTAAAGACCTTAGACAAACTCCCCGACGACGACGACATCCAACAGACATATAGAGACAACTGGGCAGCCCTTAGGACACATCAGAACATCAACAAACATATATCGACCTACAACTTTTTTCACCGACCAGACGCAGTACAACCAATAGACTGGACCGAGACATTAAAACCAGTATTTAGTAGTCAGACATGCCGCTTTAAGGTAAATTATAGCCATCACATGATTTTAAGACATAAGGAAACGAAAGAACTTAGATTTTACCATTCATCATCAAACAACGCCTGTGAACTCGACGTACCCTTTTTAGTAAACAACGAGCAAGACTTTGATGACTTTACAGCCATAGTCCAGGATAGTGACATGTTCAATAACGCCCTACACAACAGACCCGACACTAAGTACCTGGTAGAGACAATACCCGCGACTAGTTTCTATGTATATCACATCACTGAACATCCGATAGGTAGCTGAAGCATTTCGTATAATGACATTATGTTTTGATATTTTTTTCTTGTTAAAAAAGTACTGTAAATAAACAGGTATAAACTATAACAGTGTGTTGTTTGTTGATTTCCTTTCGTGTTGACGGTGTATATAGTTGCCATGTGGTGAGAAAATGTTACATATTGAGGACAAAGTCAAGAAATATGTCAATAACACTAAGAAAAAGGGTAACCAAAATATAAAAAAGGCTGACCAAATTCAGAAATATCTCGACCAAACTCATGAAAAGTAGGAAAATTGTTAGTCAAATGTGAAAAATATGGTTCAAGTAGGAAATCATGTTAGCCAAAGGTGAAAACTATTGACCAAGTAAAGAAACTTCTCAGCCAAACTCATAAAAAGTAGGACAAATTTGATAGCCAAAGGGGAAAATGGTGGCCGTATACAGAAATATCTCGACCAAACTTACAAAAAGTAGGAAAATATGTCGACTAAAGTAGGAACATTTGTTAGCCAAAGATGGAAAATATTGGTCAAGTAAAGAAATATCGCATCCAAGCTTTTAAAATGTAGGAAACTTTATTAACCAAATATGAAAAATATTGTCCAAGTAAAGACATGTTTCAACTAATCTTATATATATGTCGTCCAAACTTTTAAACATTAGGAAAATGTGTTAACCAAAAGGGAAAAATATTGGCCCAGTGGAGAAATATCTCAACCATACTTATGAAAAGGAGGAAAATGTGTTAACCTAATGAGAAAAATATCGCCCAAGTGAAGAAAAATGTTACACAAAACTTATAAAACTTAGGAAAATGTGTTAACCTAATGAGAAAAATATTGACCAAGTAAAGAAAAACGTACACCAAACTTCTGAAAAGTAAGAAAATTAGTTAACCAACAGGTAAAAATATATGGGTTAAACTATGAAATATGTTGACCGAAGTAAGAAAATATGTTAACCAAATGTGAAAAATATTGTCCAAGTAAAGACATGTTTCAACTAATCTTATAAATATGTCGTCCAAACTTATAAACATTAGGAAAATGTGTTAACCAAATGGGAAAAATATTGGCCCAGTGGAGAAATATCTCAACCATACTTATGAAAAGGAGGAAAATGTGTTAACCTAATGAGAAAAATATCGCCCAAGTGAAGAAAAAAGTTACAAAAACTTATAAAACTTAGGAAAATGTGTTAACCTAATGAGAAAAATATCGCCCAATTGAAGAAAAAAGTTACACAAAAACTTATAAAACTTAGGAAAATGTGTTAACCTAATGAGAAAAATATAGCCCAAGTAAAGAAAAACGTACACCAAACTTCTGAAAAGTAAGAAAATTTGTTAACCAACAGGGAAAAATATATGGGCTAAACTATGAAATATGTTGACCGAAGTAAGAAAATGTGTTAACCAAATGGGGAAAAATGTTGGGCAAAACATGAAACATCTCGACCAAACTTATAAATATCTCGTGTAAACTTATAAAAAAAAAAAAAGTAGGAACAAATATTGCTTCTGTAGTTATGTCAAACGGGTCTTGAACTTTTATCTGAACAGACATTTCACAAGACATAATCATCAACGTCAACACTTTCCCTCTTTTACATTACCGAAAGCTTCAACTTATCAGTCCAGAGTAGTCCACTAAAGAAGCACTTATGCATACTAATCACCCAGCTCTTCACACTCTTAGGTTTTTTTTTCTTTTCTAACACAAAGTGTCTCTGTCTTTCATAGATAGCTTCACAACGTTTCTATGTAGCACCACTAACAACTCCAAATCTTCGTTGCACATGAGCTCTAATGAATCAGTCATAACAACATTTATGGCAATGCAATCTGTGGCTCCAACTGGGATAGTTTCAATATCATCTGAGTATTCGTCAGCAAAGATCCACTTCCCATGGCTGACATCTTCAACTTTCTATACCACAATGTCTGCTACACTAACCTTCTATTGGTCCATCTTTCAACAATACAAAGAGTGTTCTCGAAGTCTAGCTAACATAACATTGCTTACTTTGTCCACCTCTATCACACTTTGTCATTTCACAGCTGCAATAGCGGCAAGTCTGCAACCAACCAACAGTGTCTGTTATGAAGTCGACCTTTCTTAAAGCCACGTCTGCCTTATTGAGCCCTTGAATACCCTCTACCACATCTTCTAACCGACATTCAACGTTTCATACCCAATAACATTAACATTCTCAGGCAATACAGAACAGCCGATTTTCTGCTGACTAGGCAGATTTTCCAACCTAATAGAGATAAATCATCTGTCCCGCTAATCTGCTAGGCGCTATTCTAGATAACGATTATGGTCATCGACCATCAACCCTAGGCAGAACTTGAAAAAACAACAGAGATTGGGTTCCTGAGACGAATGAGTTGCATTCCTTGGACTACCAGAGTAACTAACGATGGTCGCCTAAAAGAGCCTAAGGAAAATAGAGCACTATATACATCAAACACAACAAACTCTTTCTTACTAACCCTAACCATGACCCTAACCATAACCCTAACAATACATCAAACACATCAAACTCTTTCTTAAGAGACATGGATGCAAACCAGTGTCAGAAATGGAAAAAAGTTAAATTTGTGTGATTAAATTTTAATTAAAATTTAACAACTAATCGCAATTTTATTCGCGCACTTTACTTAATATACATATATAGGCTAAGTATAGGTATAGCTTAGGTATAGGACGTATATTGAGCTTACATCTTAAGCAATAAAATTGCGATTAGTTTTTAAATTTTAATTAAAATTTAATCACACAAATTTAACTTTTTTCCATTTCTGACACTGGTTTGCATCCATGTCTCTTAAGAAAGAGTTTGATGTGTTTGATGTATCGTTAGGGTTATGGTTAGGGTCATGGTTAGGGTTAGTAAGAAAGAGTTTGTTGTGTTTGATGTATATAGTGCTCTATTTTCCTTAGGCTCTTTTAGGCGACCATCGTTAGTTACTCTGGTAGTCCAAGGAATGCAACTCATTCGTCTCAGGAACCCAATCTCTGTTGTTTTTTCAAGTTCTGCCTAGGGTTGATGGTCGATGACCATAATCGTTATCTAGAATAGCGCCTAGCAGATTAGCGGGACAGATGATTTATCTCTATTAGGTTGGAAAATCTGCCTAGTCAGCAGAAAATCGGCTGTTCTGTATTGCCTGAGAATGTTAATGTTATTGGGTATGAAACGTTGAATGTCGGTTAGAAGATGTGGTAGAGGGTATTCAAGGGCTCAATAAGGCAGACGTGGCTTTAAGAAAGGTCGACTTCATAACAGACACTGTTGGTTGGTTGCAGACTTGCCGCTATTGCAGCTGTGAAATGACAAAGTGTGATAGAGGTGGACAAAGTAAGCAATGTTATGTTAGCTAGACTTCGAGAACACTCTTTGTATTGTTGAAAGATGGACCAATAGAAGGTTAGTGTAGCAGACATTGTGGTATAGAAAGTTGAAGATGTCAGCCATGGGAAGTGGATCTTTGCTGACGAATACTCAAATGATATTGAAACTATCCCAGGTGGAGCCACAGATTGCATTGCCATAAATGTTGTTATGACTGATTCATTAGAGCTCATGTGCAACGAAGATTTGGAGTTGTTAGTGGTGCTACATAGAAACGTTGTGAAGCTATCTATGAAAGACAGAGACACTTTGTGTTAGAAAAGAAAAAAAAAACTAAGAGTGTGAAGAGCTGGGTGATTAGTATGCATAAGTGCTTCTTTAGTGGACACTCTGGACTGATAAGTTGAAGCTTTCGGTAATGTAAAAGAGGGAAAGTGTTGACGTTGATGATTATGTCTTGTGAAATGTCTGTTCAGATAAAAGTTCAAGACCCGTTTGACATAACTACAGAAGCAATATTTGTTCCTACTTTTTTTTTTTTTTTATAAGTTTACACGAGATATTTATAAGTTTGGTCGAGATGTTTCATGTTTTGCCCAACATTTTTCCCCATTTGGTTAACACATTTTCTTACTTCGGTCAACATATTTCATAGTTTAGCCCATATATTTTTCCCTGTTGGTTAACAAATTTTCTTACTTTTCAGAAGTTTGGTGTACGTTTTTCTTTACTTGGGCTATATTTTTCTCATTAGGTTAACACATTTTCCTAAGTTTTATAAGTTTTTGTGTAACTTTTTTCTTCAATTGGGTGATATTTTTCTCATTAGGTTAACACATTTTCCTAAGTTTTATAAGTTTTTGTAACTTTTTTCTTCACTTGGGCGATATTTTTCTCATTAGGTTAACACATTTTCCTCCTTTTCATAAGTATGGTTGAGATATTTCTCCACTGGGCCAATATTTTTCCCATTTGGTTAACACCTTTTCCTAATGTTTATAAGTTTGGACGACATATTTATAAGATTAGTTGAAACATGTCTTTACTTGGACAATATTTTTTCACATTTGGTTAACATATTTTCTTACTTCGGTCAACATATTTCATAGTTTAACCCATATATTTTTACCTGTTGGTTAACAAATTTTCTTACTTTTCAGAAGTTTGGTGTACGTTTTTCTTTACTTGGTCAATATTTTTCTCATTAGGTTAACACATTTTCCTAAGTTTTATAAGTTTTTGTGTAACTTTTTTCTTCAATTGGGTGATATTTTTCTCATTAGGTTAACACATTTTCCTAAGTTTTATAAGTTTTTGTAACTTTTTTCTTCACTTGGGCGATATTTTTCTCATTAGGTTAACACATTTTCCTCCTTTTCATAAGTATGGTTGAGATATTTCTCCACTGGGCCAATATTTTTCCCATTTGGTTAACACCTTTTCCTAATGTTTATAAGTTTGGACGACATATTTATAAGATTAGTTGAAACATGTCTTTACTTGGACAATATTTTTCACATTTGGTTAATAAAGTTTCCTACATTTTAAAAGTTTGGATGCGATATTTCTTTACTTGACCAATATTTTTCATCTTTGGCTAACAAATGTTCCTACTTTAGTCGACATATTTTCCTACTTTTTGTAAGTTTGGTCGAGATATTTCTGTATACGGCCACCATTTTCCCCTTTGGCTATCACATTTGTCCTACTTTTTATGAGTTTGGCTGAGAAGTTTCTTTACTTGGTCAATAGTTTTCACCTTTGGCTAACATGATTTCCTACTTGAACCATATTTTTCACATTTGACTAACAATTTTCCTACTTTTCATGAGTTTGGTCGAGATATTTCTGAATTTGGTCAGCCTTTTTTATATTTTGGTTACCCTTTTTCTTAGTGTTATTGACATATTTCTTGACTTTGTCCTCAATATGTAACATTTTCTCACCACATGGCAACTATATACACCGTCAACACGAAAGGAAATCAACAAACAACACACTGTTATAGTTTATACCTGTTTATTTACAGTACTTTTTTAACAAGAAAAAAATATCAAAACATAATGTCATTATACGAAATGCTTCAGCTACCTATCGGATGTTCAGTGATGTGATATACATAGAAACTAGTCGCGGGTATTGTCTCTACCAGGTACTTAGTGTCGGGTCTGTTGTGTAGGGCGTTATTGAACATGTCACTATCCTGGACTATGGCTGTAAAGTCATCAAAGTCTTGCTCGTTGTTTACTAAAAAGGGTACGTCAAGTTCACAGGCGTTGTTTGATGATGAATGGTAAAATCTAAGTTCTTTCGTTTCCTTATGTCTTAAAATCATGTGATGGCTATAATTTACCTTAAAGCGGCATGTCTGACTACTAAATACTGGTTTTAATGTCTCGGTCCAGTCTATTGGTTGTACTGCGTCTGGTCGGTGAAAAAAGTTGTAGGTCGATATATGTTTGTTGATGTTCTGATGTGTCCTAAGGGCTGCCCAGTTGTCTCTATATGTCTGTTGGATGTCGTCGTCGTCGGGGAGTTTGTCTAAGGTCTTTAGTTCCTCATCTATCTCTACTTCCTCATCTATCTCTATGTCGGCTTCCTCTGCTGCCACTTGCTCGTTATCGTGTTTATGGTTTTTTGATGGTTGTGTGTCTGCTGGTGCTTTTCTTTTGCATGATGCGGGTGTAGTATCCGTGTTTGTTGTTGAGAGTGTATTGTTCGTGTTTGCTGTTGATGGTGTAGTGTCCGTGCTTGCTGCGGGTGTTGTTGTTGATGAAGTCTGGTGATGTGTTTTTATATGGTATTTTAGGTTGTCTTTTCTGTTGTATAGATTGCCACAGAGGTGGCATGTATGAGTTGTGGTTTTGTGTGCGGTGTTAATGTGACGTGTAAGATTGCGGTTTTTTGTAAAGCTTTTACCACAGGTGTGACATAGATAGCTATTTTTCTGACTGGTGGCCATCATGATAGAAAAAATGTAGTAGTATTTGATGATACGGTGATAAAGCAATAAGTTGGTTCCAGTAGCTGATGTGTGAGTTGTGATACTACGACAATATTATCCAACACAGTTATCGCTTGTGGTATTAGATAACGATTCAGTGACAGCGCAATAATCTCGTGTCGCTGTAATGACTAAGGTATAGTGATCAACCACAATATGTTTTGTGTAGCTTCCTGTAGTTTTTTTCACGTTTTCGCAAGTCGTTGTAAGCACTGGTCGCCAAATAGCTGTGAAGAAGGGTAAAATCATTATATTTTACATTTTTTCACAACCATAAGACAATCATGACTATAGTATATCTACAGAAATTATTTCATATCACATAACTTTTAAGACATATTAAAAGGAATATTTTGATCTTTTGCTGTCCCTTGTAGTAAAATATTTATTTGTTTCTGTTGATCCCGTCCATACAATGGGTCTTCTCCATGACTATATGCTTTTCCTCTTGTGCTAGCAGCGGCTTGTTTCGTAATGCTGTTCTTTGTGTTATTTATATGGCATATCAAGGTGTACTATACTAATGAGCAAAGGTGAATATGCCCCCTAATACCTAGGAGTGAAATATTTAGTGTTGCTCCTTTAGTGAAAAACAATGGTGAATGCAGACCAATAATTTGTGGTAGACTGTCAGAGATTTCTTTTTTCTTGTATGTACCTCTGTAAGGTAGCTTTTTCCTGGTTATGTCAGCAAATTTTCACTCTGGTGAAACGATAAAGATTTTTTTTTTTACACAAGGGATATCATATTGTAAGCTTTACATGAATTTGACACCACATATTTGATTTTTATGTAGCCTTGGCACAATGTGAAGAGACACATTATTTTTAGACCGTGTATCTTAGTGATTTACATTGATACATTAGTGACCACAGAGAATGACTCTAAGTTGTCCTGTGGCTGCAAGTTTTTCACTCAGACAGCTCAGTTTGTGTCAGCACCTTTTCACTCTGGAGAACCAGTGTACTTTAATGAGCGGATATATGATCCATAAATACTGAATAGTTGAATACATGATACATCCTGTTTCATATACATAAGTTAGTGCGCAGAAAGATGACGTCCTTGTGGCTGGCTACGTAATTAGTGACCATAGATCCTTGTCTTACACTGTTCAATACACTTAGTGGAGATAGGAGAGACAAGTAGATGACTTGATCCCCCTACTACACATACCTCTGTGAGTGACAGAATTGCGTTGCTCCAACACTGCGTGGTTGATGTGTCTTCTCTTATGTTCAAATCTGTCGAACCAGAATCAGGATACTTTTAGTGAACAGAAAACGGAAAACATAAAAACATGGTTGATATACTTTAGTGAAAAACACACTTGTTCATATGTATACATTACATAGTTAGAATGCACCACATCATCTACCATCACTTACCCTACATCATAGACAGCATAAGGACGACCGAGAAACAGACACTCACATAGATTGACACAAAGTGGTTAGTAGGTCACCTGTGCTTTCAGTAGTCATCTACATATATTATTATTGTATAAACCCGTATTCACCACAGTATACTAGTATAGCGTTAATTTCCGTGGTAAGAGCGTCAGTTTGCCGACTACTAGCTAGTATTTATCGCCGTTGTACTATGCTGGTATGATCTGAGAGACTACTACATCGTATAGCGACTCTGTATATCACACTCTACTTACCACAGCTGTTTCTTTAGTGAGGTATTTTCGATAGCCCTTGTTGCAAACACAGTGTCCTTAGCCGACATTTGAGCTCCTTTATAATGACGTTGAGTCAAACTATACAACAACCAGTGCAATCCGGTTAGACGTATACAGTAAAACACCTAGATATTCTCATTAAAACATGTATAGTCAGAGGTTTGTATCGTTATACAGTGGTCTTACCATGCGTTGATTTAGAGTGTTTACAGTCCCACCCCCAAAAACATGTCTGGGCATGTATACCGTGGTTAGGTCACGATGAGTCATTCATGGTTTTCCCCAAAACATGTCTGAATACGTTCAATCATGTTCACCGCCGACATCGCCTTGCGCTGAGTCACCCAGGAGCTCACCTTCAAGTCAGCCGACTATGAGTTCATGCTTCAGCTTTTACTATGAGCCTTAACCTCGGGTGTTCTAATATTGCTGTCGGAGTATTTATCTAGCAACCCTGCCCCTCGTCTACCCCGTAACAAGGATCAGAAGTACTTATCTAACCTTTCCTCCATTCTCTCACCTCTTAACAACGAATTTCACTAATCCATACTCACTACATTCAATACTATCGGCCATCCTTACCTTTTTAAGGTTTTCATTTGTAACTCGTATGATGATAGTGAATAAACCGTTACGACTCTCTACATACCATATACCAACCCTACTTACCTTTTACTTATCACGGTTTTCCTATGACACTCGGCGCGGCTCGTGGGTTCGAACCCCCTCGCCCCACCCCATGCGCCGCCCCCTTCGCACCCCACCCCGGCGTGCCCACCCTACGTTCACCCGCACCCTAGACGCTCCCGCGGAGATACACTGTACCCCTAAACCTTACACAGCCCCAATGTATTGTTGATAGTCTTACGCCCGGCCCTATATAGATAAAATAGATGAGAAAAATAAAAGGGAAAGAAACCGAGGAAGAGCACTGTAACCCTAATACACATTCAATCACATGCTGTTAGTTTTTAAGCCCCGCCCACTACAACAATAATTAACAGTAATCATTACATTTAAAAAAATAAATAAATAAATAAAATTCTCAACCCAAAAAAGGGAGGTAATAACGCAAGAAAGCATTAAATTATGTATTCCTGAGTTATATCCCTTGCCCCGAAGGAGTCGCTTTTTGACGTCACGGCTCAGGAGCTATACTTTTTATATAAGGATTTTACTAGGTCAATCCTAAGGATTACTCCTGAAATACTAATTAGTTACCACCTAACCCACTACTATGGTGTGCTGATGCCGATGCCCTTGTCAACCCTGCAAAGGCAACGGTTACATGGTTCTCACTAAACAACTATATTGTGAAAACAGACCTGCCGGCAGTAAGAATGGATGGGAGCAGCTTGAGTAGAACCCAGTCAATGACAAATCTTGGCGTGAGGCTTGATCGTAGCCTGTCCTTCAGAGATCATGTCGATTATGTCATAACGAAGGCTCGAAAAGGTTTGTCAGCAATGAGAGTCATGGCGACTGCCAATATCGAGCAAAGACTGCTAATACTTCTGTTCCAAGGACTTGTGCTTTTACGCATCGAGTATGCCCTGGCCATCCTCACTGTCAGCCCTACACAGATTGGAAGACTTGAAAAGGTACAAAACGAAGCCATGCGCATCATTTTGGGCTGCACGAGAGACACCAGCTGTGTAGCAATGAGATACCTCCTTGACTTCCCGACAATGGAACACAGGATCAAGATCTGGAGAGCTCGTGCATACTTAAAAATCATGGATGGGTCGGGCGGAAGATGTCGTCAGACAGGTCTGCAGTCTTACCAGTATCAACCCCGGCAAGGAATGGGTGCCGGTGCCTCCAGCTTTTAAGTGCACTTTCTCCTGCATTATCACACTCGACAGACGGTGCAGAGAGCAGAACCCTGCCGCTGTCAATGCAGAGGTTAACGCGCTCATCTATGAACACTCAGATAGCTCCGAAGTGCTCATCTATACAGATGGATCTGTTGTAAAGCAGCAGAGAAGTGCGTGGGCATTTACAGCCCGTTCGGCGGGCCGAACCGTTCAAGAATCCAGTGGTGCCCACTCTATGACCACGAGCAGCATGACGATGGAGGTGATGGCAGTTACACAGGCTTTCATATGGCTGGAATCACAGCATTATACCAACGTGTGTGTACTAAGTGATTCAATGAGCATGATTCAGAATGGTCGAAGCTGGATCTGTACATAGACAGTGGACTGAATCGCTGCGGAAGTCTGTTGTCCGTAAAGTCATCTTCATCTTCGTCCCGGGACATGCGGGAGTCGAGGGAAATGAACGAGCTGACAAACTGGCTGGCTCTGCACCCCCTGTAGATGGCCAGCCCATGGATCGTGCCGATGTTATTAACGTCCTTAAAGATATGGCGAGAACAGAGGACTTTGACGTCAGTGATTCCACATCGCTATCCAGGATGAAAGACCCGGGAGTAAGAATCGGCACAGCCAGACGCGAGAGGTACATCGGGAAAACAAAGCGCTTCGTCAACCAACACAGAACTGGCACTATTAGCTACCGGACGCTGATGAATATGCTGGGGGGAGGATCTGAGCACCTATGGACATGTCCGGAGTGCAACAAAGATACCCCAACTGATAACTGATAACTGATAACAGAAAATGGGTCGGTCATGTAATGACTTTTAAAGGATGATGCTCTCGACATTTAAGAGTTAAACAGTTTTCAAAATGTACATTCTTTCCCTATTAATGCCATCTTCATGATCACCTGCACTACGCCTCTCTCTAGTCAAATTAAGAGCGTGGTTTACGAAGACCTTAGACCGTTAACAGGTTGAGTTTTGTATTGGTATAACATATGATGTGATTGCTAGCAGCATGACTTCTGATTTTATCTAGTAAGTATGTGCCACTAGTTGGCCCTATACTAAGTGGATCACTCCTGAAATGTGACCCGGATGAACCCGTTGACAAGTTGTTGACCGTTGAAATGTGTCCCGCTTTAGCCCTGTGAAAACTTAGTAACCCATTAGATGTTTCCTATATAACTCTAAAAGGATGCCCAACCTTAGAGTTTGACTCATGTTTGTCCTACAAGAAAGTTGCTCATCATGGAAATGTTTATCATCTGGGATTTGTTAGGTGCTCCTTTATGAGAAGCGGGTCTGCCTTTTTATGTGACCTCAGTTAACGCCATTACAAAATGGTCACATTGAGAGGTGTTTAGTGTTGGATTTATGAAAAGTTGGTAATCCTACATGTAAATTAGTTATCCAGTGCTAGTGGCGATATCAAAGAAAAAGGTGACACCAAAATGTGAAATAGAAATAGAAGGGAAAATTCTTACCCAAGTGGATAATTTTAAATACTTAGGAGCATTTATAACATCAGATGGAAGATGCACAACAGGGATTAAGAGCAGAATAGGGCAAGCAAAAGCTGTATTTTAGAAAATGAAGAATATCTTATGCAATAAATCACTGTCATTGAATGTAAGAAAGAGAGTGCTGAAGTGCTTTATAGAACCTGTTTTGCTGTATGGCTGTGAATCTTGGAGTATAAATGAACTAAGGAAGATCTCGGTATCAACAGAGATGTGGTTCCTGAAACGAATGTTGCGAATTCCTTGGACTGTCAATGTAACTAACTAACGACTGCCTGAAAGAGGCTAACGAAAACTAGAACATTATATACAACAATAAGAAAGAGACAAACAGCTTTCTTTGGTCATGTGATGAGAAGAGAGGCATTGGAGAACAGCGTGACAGCTGGAAAGATCGAGGGGAAGAGAGATAGAGGTAGACCTAGAGAAATGATGCTAGATGGATTGGGACGGTGGCATGGAGTTGATCTAGAAAACCAAAGACGAGATCTGTGGAGAGTTATGAACGCCTACGCCAACCGACATGACACTTCATGATGATGTTGAGTGTGGTACAGCAGCACGCGTAGCCTACGTATTCTTTTACTGTTACCCCATATTGTCTCTAGGTCTTTAAGAGTTAAACCTCCAACCAACTCACGGCAAGCCTTCCAATCTTGTGCAGCTCCGTCCACTTTCTCTCCATGTTATTTTTCTCTGAAGTCAAATTGTTAATAATACGTAGGGTTGGCAGATGTCCGGCAAAAAGAGGACATGTCCTCCTTTTTTTAGCCTAATATTCTCCATCCGGCAGGCAAAGCCAAAATCCTTTAAAATATCCGGCTGTTCTTATATTTTATGTTATAATTTTTTTTTATGTATTGTTTTACAACTTACAATGTATCTAACCAGGGGTGGCCATCCTTTTCAGCAATTTCCAAATTTAAGAAATAATATTTCCTGCCGGGCCACACAACTAATTTAAAAAAAAAAAAAAAAATTAAAGTAAACAAGCAAGCGTGCTACAGCTTCGACCACATCGTCGTTTCTCACTCCGCGGGCCGCAACATGACTCCCGGCGGGCCGCATGCAGCCCGCGGGCCTCGTGTTGGCCACCCCTGATCTACACTCTACCGTATGTTTACATTGTTAAAATGTACAAAGTCTATGTATTTCTGCGAACTAGTCGATTATAGTAATTCTAACTGTTATCTGTATCTGGCTCATTACTCTTTTGATATTTACTTTTACGTCTTTATTAAAACCCATTGCTTAATAATATTTATTTAATTTTCCTATTTATACCAAATGTGAAACACCAAAGGAACAGACTCTTACTCGACTCTGTAAAGGGCATCATTCTCACAAAGTACAATTTGAAGAATCTTACATGTGAACAGTTTTATGCATATGTGATTGCTAACGAGGATCTTCTACGAAAAGTTGGCTCCTCCGAGAAATATGTTGTGTAATTAATAATGATTATAAGGTAATAATTGTACAATCAGCTGTTTAAAGTAATGTTTTTTAGCATTTTGAAAAAGGCCCTCCATTGAATTTATATTATTATTTAACATGATTGGTAGCTATTGTAATAAAATTGTACTGATTGTGGGTTTAATCTGGAACGATTCAAATGAAACATTCAATATGTTCTCCTTTGTCCTCTTTTTTTTTTTTTTTTGAGGGGGGGGGGGGGTCTTATTATGTCCTCCTTTTGGTGCCCACGTATCTGGCAGCGCTAGTATTACGCAAATGCAAACCAATTTAAGTTGAATTTTTAAATAAATATTATAATTATATTGGTGGCAGAAGAGGCTGGGGTCTACTAGCACGAAGATGAACGGGACATTGCAGACACCTTCGGCATGAGCGTGCACGAGGCAGAAACGGCCAGTGATAGAGAGGCTGTTCGACGCGCCGTGATGAGACCGTTCTGTAAAGGACCTGCCCCTAATGAATGACCTATATTATACACCGTAGGACAAATTGTTCAATAAAAAAAAAATATAGTTAAACAATGATTCATTTTATGTTATATTAATATAGATTTACATCTGCCAAATGTGAGTTCTGTCAGCTTAGAGAAACCGTAGTTGTGTTTATAGAATATTTGGATTGTCTGAAAGATAGATATATTGGGTTGGAATTCATAAAAAAGCGTGCTTGTGACTTGGAACAACTTGGCTGCTTCCCACCCACACGTGGAGGATACAGATGCAATTAAAGAAATCATGGCTCAATGCGTCGGTGTTTGTTTATGACGTTTATGAAGAAGTCAGAGAAGAGACATATGCGGCCGCCATAGATTTAGTGGATGCAAAGAATAAATAATCATTCGAATAATTGATTCAAATCCTCCTCAGACAGGTAGTATATCCAGGCTTGTCCATGGGACATATTTTTCTGTCCCATCCCATGGTAATTTATGCCTGTCCCATCCCATCCCATCCCATGGATTCCCATTATAATATTAATATGGAATACAGTTCACAAATAAAATTATAACATTTATGAAAGTTTAAGGTTTAGTGTCTACGAAATAGGACTATATGTACAAAGAGACTTGTAAAACGACAGAATTTATTAATTTTAATATTCAAGAGTATTTTATAAAAAAAAAATTTAAACTAAAAATGACAATTCAGTGTCATTCTGACTCACCCTCATTCTGTTTCTGAGTCACTCTGCTCATTCAGCACATTATCAATTTCCTGCTGATCGACTGTTTCCAATAATTCAATTAATCCAGATAATCCCTAAACCATTTCCACAATTCTCATCTTACATGAAAATCTGATATACACAGAGTTTATAACGAGAACTGGTAACATCCGTTTTCATAACTTACTCAACAACAATCCAGTTGCACTAAATAAGCACTCTACTGCTGCTGATGACACTTATCTGAGCACCTATGGACATGTCCAGAGTGCAGTGAAGATACCCCAACTGATAACTGATAACTGATGACACTTTTTTTCGCATATTCTATTTAAAGGACATCGCTGTCAACACCAGCATTCTACCGCTGTTGATATCTTGGCAAGATTACGCCCAGTAGTTTGCCATTGCTTTCTGAGCGACCGGCTCACATACCCCCGTAAGTAACCAACTGGTATGGCCAAAACAATTTTCGCTCTTGCTTTTAACAGTGGAAACCTATGTTAATTTTTCCAATAATTTAATGGTTGTGAAGTTGGTTGCCGTAATTTTTGAAACATGGTGACTTCATCTCAAGGCATTTGTTTCTGGGGTCATCAAACTTAAGTGCTTTGTTTGGTGGAGGATCAAAAAATAAGTCAAAATCACTTTTCGGCTTTTGTTCTACAATTCCTGCTACTTTACATACAGCAGATGATTCAGAAGAAAGATTTAAATCCTTGCTGAATGAAATAACAGTTGGAACAACAGACTTAGAAAAAGCGATCCAATCATTGGCCCATTTATTGGTGTCCACATTCCCTTTCTTCTTAGTAACAACTGACTTAACCATGTCTTCTATTTTTGCTGGTGACGCACCAAAATGTAATCTTATATAATAAAAGGCTATGTGTATTTATTTATTTATCCGGTGTCCCACCACAAGATAAAGAATAGATACAAATATATAAAGAAAAAAGAAGGATAAAAGGCTTTAAAAAGGTAAAAAAAATAAAAAAAAATTAAGGTAGCTCTGACGTAGATCAAGTTGCTATGACATGGCTACTGTCGCCATGCTGTCCCATGGGAAATACAAATGTGTGCTGTCCCATCCCATCCCATCCCATGGGAATCCCATGGAAATACCATTCCCATGGCCAAGCCTGAGTATATCCTTACCTTATATGATGGATAGCTGCAACCCTGCTCCAAAAATGTTGGTGTTAATATGTGAGAGTTGTTCTTCCGAGTCGATAACGATATATCCAGGATTGCCACAGGTTCACCGCTACCTCCTGTATTATTCAATGTGTTACTGAACAACAACTGGACGGGAGGGGCAAGACACTGTCATTTGCTGATGACATTCTGGTGTATCGACATGGTAGAGATAGACAGGCGATTGCCCGTGTCGTGCAGTGCGAACTTGATCGAACTTCTTCTTGGTGTATTGATTCCAGTGCTTTGTCAACCCGCAGGGGCATCAGTTACACGATTCTGCTTAAACAATCATATTGTTAAAGGAGACCTGCCAGCAGTGAGAATAGACGGGAACATTATGATGAGAACCATGGCTGTGATATATCTGTGCGTGACATTTGTCGTAGTCTGTCCTTCAAAGAACACATCGATCATCTTGTAGCAGCAGTCTGCATGCAGTCTTACTAATATCAATTACGGCAGGGTATGGGTGTCTGTGCCTCCAGCGCTTAATGGCACCTTCTCTCGCATTGCCACTCTTTACTTTCAATGAAGAGACCAACGCGCTTATAAGCGAACATTCAGATGATTCCGATGTGCTTAGCTATACATATAGATTTGTTACACAGCAATAGAGAAGTGCAAGAGCAATCACAGCACGCTCAGCGGGCCGAACCAATCTAGAAGCCACTGGTGCTCACTCTATGACCACGAGCAGAATGACAATGGCGGCGATGGCAGTGACACGAGCTTTCATATGGCTGGAATCACAGAATTATACCCATGTTTGTGTCCCGAGTGATTTAACGAGCATAATCCTAAAGGTCGAGGCGAGTTCTGTAGGCAGACAGTGGACTGAATCGCTGCGGAAGTACTGTTCGTAACGGGGATTCAGCGAAATGAACGAGCTGATACACATCCTCTCTGCATTCATTGGAGAAGGCCAGCCTATAGATCGTGCTGATATTATTAATGCCCTTAGAGAAATGTGGAGAGCCGAGGACTTTAACGTCAGTGAATCCACATCGTTGTGTAAAATGGGATACTTGGGAGTAAAAATTGGCCCCACACGAGAAGCACATCGGGATACTGAGGGGCCTCAGCAACACAGAACTGACGACGTTAGCCGCTGGACGCTAATGCATATGTTGGGAGAGGATCTGAGCACCTATGGACATGACCGGAGTGCAAAGATGACGCTCCAACAGATAACTAACTGTAACAAGCTATGTAGAGGGTCCCAAATAGCCCTATCACAATATTTCAAAATTATTCTCTTTATAGCCCTGGCTGTGATAGGTCTTTACCTGCCAACCCTCCTCCGTTTTCCCCGGACTCACTGTCACTCTTTCTTTCGACCTAAGGACCTATTTCCTGTCGTGTTCCTCTGGCTGATCCATATATATAACACAGTGCTCGTTGGAATAAACTAAAACTTGATTTATTAAATCAATACAGGACAGCACAGAAAAACATCGAGGCAGTTAACACAGAAAGTTCTAAACCGACACAACACAGATAAAGTTCAGGCACATGGCCTCAAGTAGCCATAGTCACAGTCCCAGCTTCATAAACTGTCCGATCTGTCCATATACATCTCACCCTGTTTGCTGGAATCTCCTTCCTTCCCGGTAATTGGGTGTAAGTTCAAACAGGCTTCTGTAGAATCAAATCCACTGGTTGTTGAGGAATTGTTCATGGACTTAACATAGAGTAGGCGTCTTTCAATGTCTGGCTCAAAATGGATATGCCTGATAATCATGCGTAGACTCACTTAGAATTTGCCTGCTCTCGGGCCTATGTCAATGAAAGGACCCGAGATGCACCATTACTGCAAATTGTCATTTTCTCATGGTATACAGGATCAACCCAGATTATAACTGTTCTCGAGCCTATGTCATTTCCTCAAGATATGCCCTTGTCTCTCTCTCAGAGTTAAGCACACCATGTGTGATATGGCTAATACATTAACCTGGCTTCATCAGACGTATTTGGCTCAAGCACAGAAGCTGTGTGGATACTGTCCGATTTGGTCACGTCCACCAAAAAAGGACCCTGGAAAGGACAAACATTCGAGTGAGGGATCAAGCTGACTCAAGCACCACATATTAGTTATTCATTTCGGCTTACCAACACCATTGCTTGAATGCGTCGGACATGTCAGGTAGCCCCTGGATTGGCTACGTCCGGCTTGAGTAGACCTCCAGCTGATGGATGTCCGGTTGTCCACCCTAGGAACGTTTTGTCTACATGACACACTTTCCACTCTCATACCGAGCCTTTATTATTATTGGGTACATTCATTTCCATGCTTTCCTCTCACTTGCAAACCATGCCTTTCTCGCAACCAAGATCTTGTGGTGTGGTGTGGGTACATTTATGTATGTAAAGAAGTTTCGTTCCCTATTGCCAGCAAGACTAAGAAAGAAGATACCACCCCTCCCGGCCGCCGCTCTCGACTGAGCTGTAGCGCCAATGTACCGGCAGTGCCCTTCCCAAGCCATACGTGTAGATGAGTTCAGGTTCTCTCAGTGAGATAGAGAAGCCCATTATCTTCCCGACATCATCCTATCGAGTAAAAGACGAAAGAGATAGCACTGTGGATAGCCTCTTCCGGCTCAAGAAGATAGATCATAGATTGGTAGACCCCATTCCCAAGGAGCACACCGTAGCTATCTAATGGGCTTATATCTAAAAGAGAGATGCTACTAAGTAACGGTAAGCCGTAGGAAGAAAGATAGCAACAGCTCATCTGCCGCCAAGAACAAATGAAATCCTCTGGGGAGATATATTGTTCAGATTCACTCCCCCTGCTATGCCAAGAACAAGACGCCTAGTCAGATTGCCAACGGTCAACCCACTCACAATATGGGCATAACCGGCTTTTCGCCAGTTCGTTTCAGTCGTTAAGGCAATAGATATTTATAGGCCAAGTTTTGCCTGGACCAAAGAAAACCCAAGTTTACCTTTTCCTTCCACCAGTAGTAGACCTTTTAAATGTCTCAATCTTTAACTTGAACTCTTGACATTCGGCCGTGGATGGCCATCAGTAGAAACGGACATGAATCCTCCAGAAGCCGCACTAGTGCACATTTGGCGCAAGGCGCTTCATCGGGTTTACCCGCAAGATCCAAACATATATTTACTCGCTCCATGTAAAGATTGTGTTATGAAGGTAACCCAAAGAACTATCTTTCATGGAGATTGAGCGAACAAGAGAACTGAGAGCTTCCGAAAGCCGTTTCCCCCTGTTTCCCCAAAATCAAAGAAGGCTTGAGGACATGAGCCACTGGCGTTTCGCTACACTAACCCACTGGCTAAATCATATGGTTTAAGATACTTATGTAAGAATGATCTTCCATCGTTCGCTGCATCTCGTCAGGTGCACACTGCAGAAATATATATCGTATGGAATGAGTTGAGTTGAGTTGAGCTAAGAACCGACACTACTGGACACAGGACATTCCCAATACGCGCTCCGTCCCGTCGTTCAACAGCCAGCGAAGAGTCATAATACTAATCGTTCCCACCGCTATCTAATTACAAGTTCTCCTGGTCTTCATTCTCAATTTTGAGGTTCTTCCAGCACCCCTACCGATCCCCCGCAATATAATTCTTTCCATATACGGGTTCTCAGTCTGTTCCCCCGCCTTTTCTACCTGGCCCCGCAGGCGCTCAACCACATTTCCCTTGGCCATAGGTGCACCAAGAGGTGCATTCCCTTCCATCCTATCAGACTGTTCATCTCCGCACTACTGCATAGCTAGGGCAAAACATCCATACAATGTTCACACATGAAGTGAATCATGCATTACACTCTGGCTGAAGAATTCAGTTCACGGCTTGGTTAAGAAAACACTCGTACATTCAATAAAAACCAGAGACAGTTTTATGGGCACCTCATCAAATACTGCCTTCCCTTGTGTAATATTACCATGGAGTCTGATAATAGTATTTTCACCTAAAGTCGGCTGTCTTATAACGGAGACGAGATGTACCGTGCCAAAAGAACATCATCATGTTCCGGGAATTCCTTTGGGGTAAAAACATGTAGCTAAGACCGCCCTTGAGCACGATGGAATTGGTTTTCTTAGGTCAGTGAGTCCAGACGGTAAGAAGATACATTGACCAGTGTCTCACGACTTCACTGCAGTATGGGAAGATTGTAAGCGTGTACTACTGCTGCTGTTGCTGCTGCTGCTGCTGCTGCTGCTACTACTACTACTACTACTACTACTACTACTACTACTACTACTACTACTACTACTACTACTACTACTACCACCACCACCACTACCACTACTACTGCTGCTGCTGCTCTGCTGCTGGTACAACTACTTCCGCTGCTGTTACTACTACTACTACTACTACTACTACTACTACTACTACTACTACTACTACTACTACTACTACTACTACTACTACTACTGCCACTGCTACTGCTGTTGCTGCTACTGCTACAATTACTGTTGATATTATGACAACTTCCGCTGCTTTTATTACAACAACAACAACAACAACTATTACTACTGCTGCTGCTGCTGCTACTACTACTACTACTACTACTACTACTACTACTACTACTACTACTACTACTACTACTACTACTACTACTACTACTACAACAGCTGCTGCTGCTGCATGAAAGGTATATTGTCTTTAGCGTAGAAATGGTAAAGAGTGGTGCCGAAGCAGCGCAGTGGCTAGTACACTGTATTGCCGACTAGGGGTCATGTATTCGAGTCCACCTTAAGAAGGGAATGTTTATAATGCCCATAGCTCCTAGTTTTCAATTCTTCCGTAAAGACTATGCTGTCCTATACAGTCGCAACTAAAAATTCCACTATAGTGACGTTTCGAGGCTTTCTTGATCCTGTCTAAAAATAAGCACATGACACACAATTAGGAAATCATCACTAAAGTCATCCCGATGTATAACCCCTATAGCGCTTATGATAAAATCATTCCTCATTATGGTGGATTTACCACCGTAAGGCCAATATAGCGCATATAACCGTTGTCTTAAGTTTATCCTCGTCATCATCATCATCTTCCATCTTTGCCGTCAAGCGTAGTATGGAGCAATAATTGACGTTCCAGCGCCCGACGGTGTCATTCTGTGTGACCAGATAGTATCTGTAAAGTCGTCAATCCATTTTCTTCGCTTTTTTGCTCTGATATCAGATCTTATTCAGTGTAGCGCGAGTACTAGAAACTGATGATTTTGCTTTCTAACGAGATGGCAAAAACATTTTATCTTCTACCTTTATATATATGTGGCACAATGTGTTAATCTCACTGTCTGTCTGATAAAATCATTTCTTACTTAAATTTAACACGCGGTGGAGATCCCGTGTACGGTGGTGATTGTGAAGTTTGTGACTGCATAGGCCAGCATAGCTTTTACATGTAATATGTGACATTGATAGAATTTTCGAAAATGATATTCCTGAGAAGAATACTAATTTTATCAAGAAGAGAAAAAAATTAGAAATGATTAAATCATGACTAAAGTGGGGGTTATAACTGCGCTAGATTTCATTAGAAAACAGCAAGTTAACTGGTTTGGCTATATAACTAGGCTACCAACTAATAGTATACCACAGCAAGCAATGATTTACAGACCAAACGGAACCAGTAGAAGAGACCATGTAAACAGTTGAGAAGCCATTATCTTACATCTGTGAAGGAGGTACAAGAAACCGTATAAAACTTTGATTGCATTTCCGATATTTATTTCAATCATTTAAATCTAAATAACATTCTGGATGTAAAGTCTGTTGACGCTAAGATTTATTTCAATAATTTCAATGAATTCGGCATTTCCTTCGCATGTGAATCATTCCTGATGCAACAATAATCCTGTCTTTGTTTGAAGAACATTGCAGTAATTAGTTTCGTTATACTTTATTTCTTATCACTGTCCCTTAATGTTTAGAATTTGTTTCGTTTTCTTCCTTTTTACAGAAAGTTGTTTAATTATTTCTGCGCTGAATTAATTTCTTAATTGTTACGTATTCTTTACGCCTTTCCCGTTTTACTTAAAGTTCTTTTAAGAACACAATAGACCGTTGTTAATATTGTATGTTTTGATTATTTTGACTACTGACACACGCAGAGTGTGCCAGAAGTTAATAAAGCTACTGGGAGGCTCCGTGGTGAAGTGGTCAAGTCGTCTGACTCGGGCTCCGAAGGTTGACGGTTCGATTCCAGGCCACGTCCTTCGGTTTACGAGTGAATTGTTTTGGAGACTCATAGGGGTTGTCGCTGGAGCTACGGAGTTCGTGCTTTGTGCGATGCTTTCCGCTTCTGCGAAAGAGACTGAGCCACATGGGATAAAATCCCGGTGCAGTGAAGTTACCCTGTACACTTTTAAGCGACTTAAAAAAAAAAAAAAAGCTACTAAACTTATGCGATGGGGCTTCAAAATAAAACCTTTCAAGTGTGATAGAAAGTACAGTAACCATGCCATTATCTTGTAACCTGTCAATATTGTTGTTAACGATATCAAGAGTGTTAAATACGTGACATCACGGTGCGGACGAATCAAAAGCTATCAGAATGATGGGGTTGACTGCAACGTCATGTATATGATATGCAACTAACTTTAAACTTTTATTAAATTTATAGCAATTTTCTCACATCTATATATCACTAAGAAGTAAATTCATTTGGTGAGGGCGAGAGGGTTTCATACGATTAAAAATTAAAATATTCCACCGCCATATTTCTGGATACGTATCAGCTTAATTATGGACTTTAAAAAAATAAAAAAATAAAGAAGTTGTTGATCGGGTTTCTATAAAACAAAGCAGTGGAGTTCAGAATCGTTTAGTCTTCAACAGAGAGATGAAAAAACTGTATTACAATGCCATTGTAGATAAGCCCTGACAGATACAATGATACGGAATATATCGGCGCTATTTAAGTCTGCTAGTAATATAGGATCCATTCACGAATTTTACAAGAATATTCTGGTGCTTCCTAGGTATTAATTTTATTCACTGGCTGATGCTAGTGTTAAAAATAGAATTTCAAAACTTTTTCCCGTAGTGAATTTTAATAACGAAGACACAAACAATAGATTGCACGATTTGTTGCCTGGTATATTTTGCTGCATCTCGTCAGGTACATAATGTAGAATTCACACAACTAACCAAAGTAATTAGATAAATCCTTCAAGCTGAAATATGCTCATATTCGTTCAATAATTACAATTGTCTTCCGCGGTAATTTTAAACTGACTGTCATGTCTTTATGTTTACACAAAACTGGCCTACTAAGACTAATCATGATAGCTTCTGCGACCACTAACAAGCGACTATTTTTAGAATTAGTTGTAACCTAAAGTGGCACGGATAGGTGAATGTTCCTTTTTAAAATGTTCCCTATCTGTTTAGACATTTAGGCAAAGGAACAGGTAAGAATTAATAGAAAAGACAAGAGGAGCTTTTATAGCATTAGAAAATCTGTGGAAGTGAGAAAAAAAAATTAAACTAACCAGCAAACGTGGATTATCGAATTCTAACATTCTATGTATGCTACTGTGTGGATTAGAAACACGTAGAGACGAAATACAAATAAACTGAAAACATCCATTAATTGATGCCTGTACAAAATTAATTCATTCAGTAGCATGTCCTTTGCACAACCTCGCTCCCATAACTACCTTCCGGAAAACCTCTCGATCACAAGCAAGATGTCCCGCGTCCGATACTCCCATCTGGAGATCATCCGCCACATCCTGCACCCATCTTCTCTCTGGCCTTCCTCTTCCTCTCTTTCCAGACATATACCTCTCCATTATTGTTCTCTCCGAACTTTCATGACATTTCAAGTGACTAAAATATTTCAGTTTTCTTTGTTTTATCGTCTTTAATAGCCAATCTTCTTCAATATTCAGCTCTTAAAGTATGAATGCATTTGTTCTTTTCTTTACCTAAGATATTCTTAGAACCCGTCTATAACATTTATATTCAAAAGCATTTATGCGCTGTTCAGCTTGTTTATTAAGTGTCCAGGTCTCACAGGCGTATGTTGCAATGGGAAAGATGCATGCTCTTAGGCAATGGGAAAGATGCATGCTCTTAGGCAATGGGAAAGATGCATGCTCTTAACAATCTACTTTTTGTAGTTCTCTCTGTCCCACTCCACAATTTATTCAGGCTTTTAGTCTTCGAAGAGCAGTAGATAGTCGTCGTTTAATTTCTTTCATTGTGTCACCATTGTTGGTAGTCAATGACCCAAAGTTTTTACTAAATAGAAGAATTAAAGCGGTGTGATATAATCACCAGTGTGGAATTCATGGAAAGAGCTAGTCACATCCGAATGATTAAAGAGGTGAAGAAAAGACACTGGCACTGGATAGAACATGCACAGAGAACACATGAGAACAGTATAACTAGAAATGCCTTCATCTGGATTCCGCAAGACAAAAGAAATAAAGGACATTGACGGAGCTAAAGTAATAGCTAAGTATAGGGCGGCTTAGAATAAATTAGCTGAGGGTTTCTGCCCCATTGGTCGTAATGGGTGAACGAAGAGAAATAATATATGATCACTTCAGGCATGTTACGAAAACATTCCAGGGTTCCGTAGATATTGATTTGATTCACTGGCTGATGCTAGTGTTAAAAATAGAATTGATTGTAAACTAAAGTAGCACGGCTAGGCTAATGCCCCCTGGTTAAATCTCCCCATTCCACTCCTGCTTTTCATTATCACTTTTAACGCACTCTTTTAATGTCGGATGCTTCTTGCTTACGGCATGTTTTCAATTCAATTTGAAGCTCATTAAATCTTACAGACCCAAGAGGGATTATTTGTGGCTAGTAACTTATTCTTTATTTTGTCCCCCTCAACCCTTCTGGGTATACTTGTTAAAAGCAGTTTGAAAATTGTCTCTAAACCACTTTAAACAAGACAAGGTAACGGAAGGTAGCGAGAAGAAGAGATTATCTTTAAACTGTAGCAAAACTGAATGCATGGCGATTTTTGAGAAAACGTAGTTAATTTGACTGAAACGGACAAAAGTTAGATTGAAACGAATAGGAAGACCGTGAGAACTGGTCAGACGAATATGTAGTGGGTGAATAGAAATTAGGGGACAAACAATAACGGAGGCAGAGTATTATACGCCAAACTGTGGACGATAGTTAATAAGCTAAATCGAATGAGAATAGATCCTCATTTCGACACAGGGGCAGCTAGAGGTAAGTTTGTTGCACATCCTGTACAGGACGTAGCAGTCAACTCCAACATTGTTTGGCTGTTTATGATTCCTGGGCAAGTTAACTTTCAGTTTTGCCATTGCTTTCTGAACGATCGGCACTCATACCATTGTAAGGAAACCAACGCAAGGCGGTGTGCTTCCAAATTATCCGGAGCTGTGTTTCGAACGCAGTATGCGGGCTTACGAATGGTATTCGTAACCACTTCGCCACAGAGGTTGAGTTTAGGACGACATATTAGAGCCATCGACAATATACTTCACCCACCACATTATAAAAGTAGATATTCGAGTTTCACCAGTTAACGTTTTCGACATCTAAAATCAACTGACATTGCGCATTATTAGTATTGCCTTGAGGCCATTGTCGACAGTAAAGAGTGAGAACTAGGTCGACTGATGAGCCAACACAGTTGTTGATGAAAGAGTGAACCAGAGAAGGGGCAAGTTATGTTTCTTCAAGTATAAGTTCATTGTTGTGAAGTGAGAACTGAATGACCCACAATTGTAAACAATAGCGAAACAAGTCGAAGCTCTGACACGGAGATGCGCTATGAAGTTAGTGTTGTATGGCGAGAGTACGTTCAGATGGTCACTTTGTTATTGTTTGAAGTATACATCTTGTCTTCAGGCTTGCAGAGAGGTTGTAAGAGGATTTAACATGAGTGACAAGTGTTTTGAACCTCTGCTTGAAATTTGAGTATTCTTTGCATCCTGTAGTAATAAACACATTGACAGCGGCTACTGCGACTTTGTCGTAAGTTGTTTCGTCTAGCGTTCTGTACTTGATTCTGCAAGAGCGAGCCATCGTAGTCTGTTATGTTACGTCAGTAATACAACCTAACAAGCCATCATCTGTCAACAACACAACCCCAGTAGGACTCTTGCACTAGTATTCTCTCTAAACATATTGAAGACATACAAACTAAATTGGTCAATAATTTGCAGTTTTTAGGCCTCACAATGACATCTAATGGTGGGTTTGCCAAAGAGATAAAGAACTGAATGGCCATATCCGATTTTTTAAATATTATTTTATTTTGTCAAAATAATCTGTTATCCGTTGGGATATTATCTTTGCACTCCGAACAAGTCCAAGTTTATTAGCTCCGTCATTTCTCTCAACTCCCGCATGTCCCGGAACGAAAATGAAGGTGACTACGGACAACAGAACCCGCCTCGACCTTTAGGATCATGCTAATTGAATCACTTAGTACACACACGTTGGTATAATTTCCCATATTATTTCAACATAATAAACGACGACATGAAAAAACAGAAATATCACACTTAAGAGAATCAACTTACTAAAAAAAGTAGTGTGTGACCTTTTGTTTTGTATGATGCGAATGCTCAACAGTTTGTAATGAAAGGGTTGCGAAAGTGAGTGAAATGGAAGTGTCATTTTTCGTTTTTTTTTTTAGAAGAATGTTGAAAATTGTTTGAAGAGAAAGATAAACACTGATGTTTTGAGATCTGCAGGTTTGACATCACAATCATAAAGAACAGGCAAATGAAATTTTTGGGGCATACAAACAGTAGTGGTGAAATAGAGAAATTAACCGCAGGTGGGGAAAATGTTAGGCAAGAGGTACAGATGAAAGAAATAAAGATACATATTTACAGCTTAAACAGCTGTAGCAGAAATAAATAATATGAGCAAGACCAGCGTCCTCAAAATATTAGATAGCAGAGGTTATTGCTGAGTCATGATCTCTGAAGAAGCAGAAGAATAAGATACGTTTTACATGTTTTGGAAACAACTCGCCCACTATCGTGGAGCAAGGAGCAGCAAAATGGTCACTTTCTAGAAGTTTGAACATCGAAAAAAAAAAGTATCTTGTCTCGGAAATTGAATAACTTTTGCCATTTTAACGTCACACTATTCTAGCGTTAAGACAACAGACTGTGTACGTAAAGCTTGTGCTATTCTTCGCCGATGCGACGGAGTTCGTGCACTGTAGTGAGATTGCCTATGTGTGATCTATGGGAAGAATCTGGAGCACTTATGGAGGCATTCTTCTTCTTCTTCTTCTTCTTCTTCTTCTTCTTCTTCTTCTTCTTCTTCTTCTTCTTCTTCTTCTTCTTCTTCTTCTTCTTCTTCTTGTTCTTCTTCTTCTTCTTCTTCTCCTCCTCTCCCCCCTCCTCCTCCTCCTTCTTCTTCTTCTTCTTCTTCTTCTTCTTCTTCTTCTTCTTCTTCTTCTTCTTCTTCTTCTGCTGCTGCTGCTGCTGCTGCTGCTGCTGCTGCTGCTGCTGCTGCTGCTGCTGCTTCTTCTTCTTCTTCTTCTTCTTCTTCTTCTTCTTCTTCTTCTTCTTCTTCTTCTTCTTCTTCTTCTTCTTCTTCTTTTGTGTTCATCCGGAGTTTTTTTTTTTCTTTTTCAAACGTAATTGCGGTGTCTCGTTATGCACTTTTGGGCCAAAACCCTTAGGCCAACACATTCGACTTTAACGGACGTTTTTAAACCAGGTTAGCGTTCTCGGGGGACTCTCACTGTTGTGGTGCCGTCCACATCCCAGCTTGTCAAGTTAGAACGGTCGAAGACTTCACGGAAAGCCCTCAAGGGAAGGCAGGGGCAGTCAGTGGGCATTTACCGCCATCCAAGGAGGCTTCCACTATTGGAGAACCGATACATAGCGCTCTGTACTGGACTCACCCAAGGAATCGCTACGCCTTGCACATGGCTCCTTTAATCCTCACTTCCATGTATTGGACATTTTGTTCGCCACAGGCCACTCCTCGCACAAACCAGAAATGGTCTGTTTACAGACGACACCCACTCAGCGAACTTTCGGTTTGGACGTGTGCTGGACGCTGTGCCCGGAAAAAAAGATAGTCAGAGCTTGTACCGGGCACGTTGGACATTTCACTCAATGTTTTTGCATTGTGCCAATTTATTTGCAACCTTTAGGCCGGCACATCCGACTTCTGCGGGCGTTTTTTCTTTTTGTAATCACGTTGGCCTTCCTCGGGGGTTCGACGGATATTCTGATGTGGTGTCGTCCACATCTCAGCTGGTCAAGTTAAAACGGCCAAAGACATCACGCTCAACCCTCAAGGGAAGGCAAGGGCAGACCATGGGCATTCCCCACCATCCTGTGAGGCTTCTATAATTGCAGAGCCGGCACATAGCGCTCTGGGACTGGGCTCACCCAAGGAATCGCCACTTCCTGCTCATGGATGCTTTAATTCCTCACTTCCATGTATTGGGTATCTCGTTCGCCACTGGCCGCTCCCCACGCAAACCAGGAACGGTCAGTCTGCAAACGACATCCACTCAGAAAGCTTTCACTTCGGACCTCTACGTAATGGATTCGCTAGCCAAGCGTTCCATTTCGTGTTAATGAGACGTTTTTCTACCTTTGACTACGCTCACTCAATGAGCCCAAGTACAGATTTGCATCGTAACCATTGCGTGCGACTGGGAAGCTTTTTCCACCTTTAGTAACGCTCGTGAGGTAGATAGCATGTGCTGCCGGCTCAGCACCTTACCTCCATGCAGCAGAGAGCGAGTAACGACCAGGCTCTCTCATCCAGGGGATCCCTCGTATCCCTTGGCTGAGAGCCGTAGAACAAGTGTCTGGACCAAGCATGTAGCAGGCTCAGCATCTCACCTCCATCTAGCAGTGGGTGAGTATCGGCCCGGCCCTCACATCCGGGAGCTATTGACATAGAGGCGTTCAGCCATATCCCGCAGCTGAGAGACGTAGAATATGTGTCTGGACCAAGAATGTGGTGGCATCGTGCCCCTGCTTAGGACTTTGGATGCTGTCGTGTCCTCCTTTACAGTGTCGTCCCTGGAGTGAAGAGAGTCGACACCCACATTATAATATTTTTTTTTTTCCTCTCAATATTCTGGAGAATCCACCAGCTTCCGTCCAACACACTCCATCAGCCTATGGACACCTTTTCCTGTCACTCTCTCATTGTCGTACTATGCCCCCTCTCATACTTCCCCAACGCAACATACTCAACAACTCTTGCTTCTAAAAATTAATAAAGATTAATTTATTTTTATTAAAAAAAATGTAACGTATATGAGACGTGTATGCGAAGAAAAAGTGTGTCGTGTATTATAACATAAATGTGTATGTCAGCCTTCAAAGTTCAGGATCATAGTGTACACATCATGGCAAGGATCACAAGACATCATTCGAGTCAGTACGAAAAACCTCACCGAAGTCGTATCCTTCTCTCCAGACATGTCCTCCTCCAGGAACTCTGATGACCATGAGATCTGAATCTCATGTAAATATAATCCGTGGAAAAAATACTAGTATATTTCCTAACGCAACTGTTCCTAATAGTTTATAGAAACTCCGGCTTCATAATTCCGGCGCAGTGAAAACAAACATGGAACACTGTCCTACTAACAAGTCTTTTTGTCTCTTGATAAATGTTCACTAGTTCTCACTATTAAACAGTTAATGTATCTAGAATAAAATGGCTTGCTTTATTCACTAGATATAGTCTGAAAGTTCTGATTTCCTTGATACGTGGAACCACTACACTTCAATGTTTGGTTTCATCTACTGTGAACATCAGTCCCTACTGATCTAGTTCCACATGGGCTGAACCTCCATCACTTCAGGTGTGTTAACGATTGGTATTCACTCATGTAGGATACATATACCATTAGACTCCACCGAGCAATGTGTATTAACTTCTTCCGTTGCGAAAGTTGCTGGCCCATCTCTCTACATCATAATTTATCCGGGATCGGATGTTTTAGTTGTTCCGGGTTCTTTATTCCAACCAGAGGAACCTGTAACATAAATCATATAACCGGTGATAGTCTCCCCGTCACTGATCTCTATTAGATGATCGTGGCCATCGGCCTCGCTTCAGAAAATATAATGAACCTACTCTGTCATGGACAGATGACTGAACACATATGTTATCATCAGGCCAAGACAAGAAAAAAAATCAACAAACAGCATGCGGAACCCCGCCCACCAGGGACACTTACGGGAAGATCCCAATTATCCAACTAGTAAAGCTTATCAACACTTCACTAATCTATTTTCACTAACAGAGCCAAGTATCACTTCCCTACTCTAGTTAGTTTTCCACTAACAGTGCTAATCATCACACTATAGTTTTAACAAGCCTACAGCCTATATTACTTAGAACTAATTGACTATATTGACTACCTTATGCACAACCGCCTCATTCCCGGGATGGCTACTACACTTTGCCATAACGACACATGCTAGTTAATGTTAAATTTATCTAGCACTGTAGAGCTCTCCCACAAACACGTCCATCATAATCCACGGTTTTTGTCAACTCCCCATCTCCAATCATGGTTTATGGCAAAACCTCTAATTGGTCACGTGACTGTATTCTTCCTGTCCACACAGGTGTTATTTGGACATCTCAGCCATTGTCAAGAATCTATTTTCCTGGCTTTTGTCCTGTCAAAGTTGTCAGTAATTGTTAAGATTTTCAAAACAAGCCAGCAAGTTTATGTCTACTTCCAACAAACAGTTGCAAATAACCCCGTCAACTTCTCGATGTGCCGGAAACCAAGAATTGACAGATGCACTGTTTTCCTGTCTCTCGCTGCCAATTCCGGTTTGTCTCTGACTGTTGACAACTGTCAAGCTTCTGTTCAGTGGTGACAATCCCAGCAGCCATTTCCGTCTGATGTCCGGCAGTATAAGTGACAGACAGGGCTGTTCCATCTACTGCGCCGGGCAAGGCTATGTAATTCTAAATGTTTACAAACTGCCAACGCGGTGTATCCATTCCTTTTCACTCACCACCAAATGTGTATATGGGCTGACCTGATGTAACCTGTGCTGTTTTTCCAGTACGGCTGTTGTGGGCCTAGAAAATACACGCCCAGCAAACGTCGGTATATTTATCTGTTTAACTCATGGCAATCTCGCGACATAGGCCCCCTCTTAAGAGAGTAGTCCATCTCACTCTCCTCCACCATGAGTTAAATCCAGATAATTCATTCCTCTTCTTCAGGAGCTGGGTGTCTTGACAAGAAATCCGCTCCAACATTCTCCTTCCCAGGAATGTACTCTACTGTGAAATTATACGGTTGAAGTAACAACGACCACCGCATCAAACATGCGTTGAGCTTCTGAGAAGTAGCCAGGAACATCAGGGGCTGATGATCTGACTGGACCCGAAACTTAACTCCATACAAATATGGCTGAAATTTTTGCACTGCCCATACGAGGGACAAGCACTCTCTCTCGACGGTTGAATAATTCCTCTCCGCCTGTAGTAAGTTTCTTACTTGCGTATGCCACAGGTTTCAAAACCGAAGCATCGTCTTTTCCTTCCTGTAACAAAGCGGCTCCAATTCCAATCGCACTCGCATCTGTTCTCCACACAAATTGTTTGGAAAGGTCAGGGAGCTGTAATACAGGTTTGCTGACCAAGGCCTCCTTTAACTGTACTATAGGCATTCTCACATTCTGGTGTCCAAATGATTTGATCCGGTAATCCCTTTTTCAAGGTTTCCGTCAACGGAGCTCCCAGTTCAGTGAAATGTGGGATAAATTTGTGGTAGAACCCACACAACGAGAGAAAAGATCGCACATCCTTCTTCGTTTTTGGCCTAGGTGCATTTCTGATTTTCTCCAGGTTCTTCTCTTCTGGAACAATGTGTCCTGGAGTGATGGTGTGACCTAGAAATTCCAGAGTCTGGTAACCAATCATGCACTTGGTTGGACGAGCAGTAAGCCCTGCCTGCTTCCTTGAGTCTATTAAACACTCTCTCCAAGGATTGTAAGTGGTCATCCAAGCTGTCACTGGAAATCAGAATATCATCCATGAATGAGATGATGGACGGATCCTGTAACGGATCTAGTAAAGTCCTCATCATGCGTGTAAACACACTAGGTGCATTGCTGAGTCCAAAGGGCATGACCTTGAATTCGTAGTGTCCACTGGGTGTACTGAAAGCTAACAGTGGTCGAATCTCCGGTTTGACTGGTATCTGATAGTACCCCCGACTCAGATCCACCTTTGAAAAGTACCGAGCCTTATGGAGCCTAGCGAATAACTGAGTTGGATTCGGCAAAGGTTCCACCTGAAACTGTGTATGACTGTTCAGAAGTCGGTAATCTATACACAACCTGTGTTCTCCACTTGGTTTGCGTAACAAAACTACCCCCGCATTGTATGGGGATGTGGATGGTGCAATCACGTCATCCTCCAGCAGTTTTTGTATTTCCTCCTCCAGGGCCTTTTCTTTAGAGAATGGCACTGGGTAAACCTTCTGGACGAACAGGCTCCTGTGTGGTCAAAGTCATCTCGAACTCAACCAACCTCGTTCGTCCTGGTTTATCAGTCAGTATCTCCTTATGAGACTTGAGAACCTGGGTTATCCTTTCCCTCTCCTGGGAGGTCAGATCAGGGTTCACTTGTACATCCCTATAGGTTTCCTGGTGTTCCAAGGGATATTCCCTGCCCTCGCTGGTTCCCACTTCTGTCTCCACTGCAACAGCCATTGCCATGAGGTGAGCTGCCTTGTCTCCGGGTCTCTCTTCGTATTTCCGCAAGAGATTGATATGGAAAATCTTCGACTTTCCCCGGATCCGGATTTGATAGTTGGTTCTGGATATCACCCTTTCCACGGGAAATGGTCCTTGCCAACCTATCTCCAGTTTGTTGTTTCCCGTTGGGAGTAACAACAAGACTTTATCTCCCACCTCTAGAGATCTTTCTTTAGACCTACGGTTATAGTAAGCCGCATGTCTTTTCCTGGCCTTTTTCAAGTTTTGATTTGCCAGGGTCCATCCCTTGTGGAGTTTTTCTTTCAGTTCCTCCACGTATTGATAGGATGAGATCACTTCTTCTGACGTCCCCTCTTCAGTCCAACTCCTCAACATGGCTTCCAACGGTCCTTTGATTGGACGACCAAACAGCAACGTAGCGGGTGGTAGTCCTGTTGAGCCATGAGGAACTTCCCGATAGGCAAAGAGTGCTGCTGGGATATATTCATCCCACCTATCAGGTTTTTCCTGCGCTAGTTTCCTGAGCATTGTCATCAACGTGCCGTTGAAACGCTCTACTTGTCCATTGGCTTGAGGGTGGTAAGGGCTGGTATGTATGTGGTTAGAGTGAAACACCCTAAATACCTCCTCCATGAGTTTTCCACAAAACTGAGATCCATTGTCCGTCAGAATTTGATCCGGAAAGCCTAATCTGGTAAAGGCCTCCATCAGTGCGTCCGCCACTCTTTTCGAGTCAATCGTGGTCAACGGTATAGCCTTCACCCCACATTGTACAGCAATCCACCATTGTGAGTATATACATGTTCCTCTTCCTAGTCCTGGGAAGTGGACCCACGATATCGATGGCTACCCTCTCGAAAGGAGAGTTCATGATGGGCATCTCACCCAACATCACCGGTGCTGTCCAGTGTTTCGGTGCCACCCTCTGGCACTCAGGGCATGACTTCACATACCGACGCACATCATCTGTCATTCCCGGCCAATAGTAGTGGCAGGAAATCCGCTGCATGGTGGCGGCAATACCCATGTGTCCACTAAAGGAGATGGTATGCCCCATATGAAGAATCTGGGACCGATGAGCTTTCGGGACGACCAACTGACCGTATAGGTTGTCTCCCCTTCCTGCTCTCCTGTAGAGTATCCTATTCTTCATGTAGTACTGCCCCCGTCCTGGTGGATCAGCACTTTTCTGCAGCTTTTTGTAGCAAGGACGTAAAGTATCATCCTCACTCTGGGCAGTTCGTAGCTCCCCCGGCATTGGGTTAGTCACAATTGCGTCTGCCTCTTCCGTTTTCGTCTGAGAGCGAGTCTGCATTGCTCCCATATGGATTGGCTCCCTGGGCATTCCCAGAAAGACATACCGGCAACCTAGGATGACTGGAAAAATGGGATCGGTCAATACAGCGGCCTTGATGGTGCCGGTGACGTACCTTGACCGAATCTCCACATTAGCAATGGGCAACTTCATGGTTACAGCACTCTTCTGTGCAGGCTGTATATCCAATGTCTCACCTGTGAATTGTTCTGGATGTACCAGATCCGCAGAAATCACGGCCTCCCCGTCCAGTCCTGTGTCGTATAAACACTCCACTTGACGACCGTTAACCTCTACCAATTCCACTACAGGTGGTTTTTCCTGGTCTGGAGTCTCTTCCTCGGCCTCGACCTGTTCGGTGGGCTCCACCTTAGGTTTCCCCGGGCACACGACGAATTGAATGTCTCCTGACTTTCCCCTACAGTCAATAGCATTGTGCGTGTTTGACTTGCATTGGTTGCACCATTTCCCTGTCCTAGATTTTCTATTGTCGGACTTGAATGAGCTCTCCTGGTGGCGAGCTTCCTTGTTGACCTTGGCATATTCCGTGACAACCTCCTTGGAAGTCACTTGACATGCTGCAAAGTGAGGGTTCTTAGCCTTCGATTTGCAGTCCCTCGTATTGTGAGAGGGTGACTTACAAATTGAACACCACTTCTCCGACCACGGTCGTTTAGGTGTAGAGCTTGAAGTGCTCTTGCTTCCCTCCTTCTTCTTCTCTGAACTATCCTCTGATTTTTGCACATAAGGTTCCCATTTTTTTGTTCCTGAGTTTTTGGCTTTCTTCTTGTCATGTTTCTCTTGACTTTTGGTGTTGTTGGAAAGGTTTTCCCCTGCCTCCCCATGTACCTCGACGAACCGTTCTGCTAATTTTGTCACGAGGTCAATACGTTCCGCTCCTTGTTCTCCCAGGAACGTCCTGAGAGGTTTAGACATTTGCTTCTTCAGCTGGTCGACCACCATGAGCTCTTCCAGACTCTCATAGTCATGTGCGAACCCAGCCAAATCCATCCACTTATGGAGATAAGATTTAAGACGCAAACTGTAGGCGGCAAACAACTCCCCCGGTTCTCGTTTCGCTGCTCGAAATTTTTTCCGGTAGGTATGTGACGTAACCTCGAATCGTTTCAGCAGAGCCGTCTTTAACTCATCATAATTGTTCTCATGTCCTGGTGGCAGGCGAGTATAAACCTCGTATCCCGTCCCGCGTAATCCCTGGGATAGCTTAAGATTCCATTTGTTACGCTCCAGACCCATAGCAACTGACATAGCCTCGAAGCGTTGAAGGTATTGATCAATCTTCTCTTTGTCCTCCTCGTAGACCGCTAAAGGAAACTTCATAGCATGGTACCCATGTCCACCTACTGGTGTTGAGCCTGGGATGGAGGAACCTCCAACTGCTCCCTCAGTTTCTCCATTAGATTGACTCTTGAGCTCGAGTTCCCGCATCCGGTACTCGTGCTCCCTTTTCTGTGCTTCTTGTTCAGCTTCTAATTTCCTAGCTGCTTGTTCAGCTTCAAATTTCCTAGCTGCTTGCTCAGCTTCCAATTTCTTAGCTGCTTGCTCAGCTTCCAATTCCATCCTTCTCAATTCCAGCTCGGCCTTTCGATCTTCCCTTTCCGCTTGACGATACTCTCTCTCCACTTCCTGTATGTAATCCGTTAGAGCAGACCCCGCCAATCCCATTTCTTCCCCCTTTGCCTTTAATTCTGCTGTGCTAAGTTTAGGGGTGGCCATTATACAGAGAGGTAAGCTAGCAGGTCTAGTACAATATAACTGCAAATTACTATACAGATATATGAACAAGTACTATAAATCTAGATATTACCACACACAGTACATTCACTCAGTGACAAGAGTAGAATCAGGACCACAGACCTATGCAGACGTGTGAAGTGTGAACAGGTAAGATATTAGTCCTAACCCCTATCCACATTCACTCTAGCTGGATTCTCCAAACTGATATCTCCCTCTTATAACTAAGGATCCCGTGTCAAAAGACCCCGTTGTCAGAAGATCCCACTGTCAAACGTTCCTGCTTGCAGGAGATCTCGCTGTCCAAGGATTCCGTTTATGGAAGATCCCGCTGTCCAAGGATCCCGTTTACGAGAGATCTCGCTGTCCAAAGATCACGTTTACGATAGATCCCGCTGTCCAAAGATCCCGTTTACGAGAGATCCCACTGTCCAAATATCACGTTTACGAGCCCCCAATAATGTCGTGTCCTCCTTTACAGTGTCGTCCCTGGAGTGAAGAGAGTCGACACCCACATTATAATATTTTTTTTTCCTCTCAATATTCTGGAGAATCCACCAGCTTCCGTCCAACACACTCCATCAGCCTATGGACACCTTTTCCTGTCACTCTCTCATTGTCGTACTATGCCCCCTCTCATACTTCCCCAACGCAACATACTCAACAACTCTTGCTTCTAAAAATTAATAAAGATTAATTTATTTTTTATTAAAAAAATGTAACGTATATGAGACGTGTATGCGAAGAAAAAGTGTGTCGTGTATTATAACATAAATGTGTATGTCAGCCTTCAAAGTTCAGGATCATAGTGTACACATCATGGCAAGGATCACAAGACATCATTCGAGTCAGTACGAAAAACCTCACCGAAGTCGTATCCTTCTCTCCAGACATGTCCTCCTCCAGGAACTCTGATGACCATGAGATCTGAATCTCATGTAAATATAATCCGTGGAAAAAATACTAGTATATTTCCTAACGCAACTGTTCCTAATAGTTTATAGAAACTCCGGCTTCATAATTCCGGCGCAGTGAAAACAAACATGGAACACTGTCCTACTAACAAGTCTTTTTGTCTCTTGATAAATGTTCACTAGTTCTCACTATTAAACAGTTAATGTATCTAGAATAAAATGGCTTGCTTTATTCACTAGATATAGTCTGAAAGTTCTGATTTCCTTGATACGTGGAACCACTACACTTCAATGTTTGGTTTCATCTACTGTGAACATCAGTCCCTACTGATCTAGTTCCACATGGGCTGAACCTCCATCACTTCAGGTGTGTTAACGATTGGTATTCACTCATGTAGGATACATATACCATTAGACTCCACCGAGCAATGTGTATTAACTTCTTCCGTTGCGAAAGTTGCTGGCCCATCTCTCTACATCATAATTTATCCGGGATCGGATGTTTTAGTTGTTCCGGGTTCTTTATTCCAACCAGAGGAACCTGTAACATAAATCATATAACCGGTGATAGTCTCCCCGTCACTGATCTCTATTAGATGATCGTGGCCATCGGCCTCGCTTCAGAAAATATAATGAACCTACTCTGTCATGGACAGATGACTGAACACATATGTTATCATCAGGCCAAGACAAGAAAAAAAATCAACAAACAGCATGCGGAACCCCGCCCACCAGGGACACTTACGGGAAGATCCCAATTATCCAACTAGTAAAGCTTATCAACACTTCACTAATCTATTTTCACTAACAGAGCCAAGTATCACTTCCCTACTCTAGTTAGTTTTCCACTAACAGTGCTAATCATCACACTATAGTTTTAACAAGCCTACAGCCTATATTACTTAGAACTAATTGACTATATTGACTACCTTATGCACAACCGCCTCATTCCCGGGATGGCTACTACACTTTGCCATAACGACACATGCTAGTTAATGTTAAATTTATCTAGCACTGTAGAGCTCTCCCACAAACACGTCCATCATAATCCACGGTTTTTGTCAACTCCCCATCTCCAATCATGGTTTATGGCAAAACCTCTAATTGGTCACGTGACTGTATTCTTCCTGTCCACACAGGTGTTATTTGGACATCTCAGCCATTGTCAAGAATCTATTTTCCTGGCTTTTGTCCTGTCAAAGTTGTCAGTAATTGTTAAGATTTTCAAAACAAGCCAGCAAGTTTATGTCTACTTCCAACAAACAGTTGCAAATAACCCCGTCAACTTCTCGATGTGCCGGAAACCAAGAATTGACAGATGCACTGTTTTCCTGTCTCTCGCTGCCAATTCCGGTTTGTCTCTGACTGTTGACAACTGTCAAGCTTCTGTTCAGTGGTGACAATCCCAGCAGCCATTTCCGTCTGATGTCCGGCAGTATAAGTGACAGACAGGGCTGTTCCATCTACTGCGCCGGGCAAGGCTATGTAATTCTAAATGTTTACAAACTGCCAACGCGGTGTATCCATTCCTTTTCACTCACCACCAAATGTGTATATGGGCTGACCTGATGTAACCTGTGCTGTTTTTCCAGTACGGCTGTTGTGGGCCTAGAAAATACACGCCCAGCAAACGTCGGTATATTTATCTGTTTAACTCATGGCAATCTCGCGACAGATGCAATGGAGTTACTTATCTCTAGCTTTTGACTGCCTGTCCCCAGTCTACCTTCAAGGCGGCATGTGTGTCTCTCATGGTCTGGTTCCTATCCCTTGACTTGTCCGACATGGGGCACCCTACCAGTAGCCGTGCTACCGTCGGCATAGCTCTTGGAGTCATTGGAACACGCTAGCCCATCTACCACGACAAGGTGGAGACACGTCAGAGGGGATGGAGGCATTCATGTTAAGCGAAAGTGATCGTATGCAAGCAAAACCAATCCCGACTGTCTTCGAGTGATATTTAACACACGCAGCTTGAATGGCCAATATGTTTCTCTCCTATCCAGTGCTGAGAGGGTTGCTTCGGTGTCTAGCCGTGGGTGGTTATGTGTTGGAATCCCGTTCGAGTTTTTGATGTTTATTTCACGGACATTCACACCCAGGCTGACTCAGCCTAAACCTCGTAACAGTTTCTATGAAGGAAATACGGATGGCATGATATTCACCACAGCACCCATCCAGTGCTGATCGTCTATACATATATGGTTAGCACTATGTACTCAATAGTCCTCTTGAAATGGGGTCCTTTGCTTGTTACTGCCCAGGAAACAAAGACGACTAGGGCAGGGGTGGTGTAATATTCTGGGAGTTATTGTAATAATATATATCATCATCTGGATATAAATCCAGCACCTCTAGAGTCGGAGGTGGAATCCATAACTCGTAAGTCACACGGATCTAGCTTCGTTGTAATCCAAGTGTTGCTTGACCTTTGCAGGAAGTTGCAGTCAACTGCATCATGTATTGGCTGTTTGTGATTTACTGGACAATTAGACGGTCAATAGTTTACCATTGCTTTGTTCAGGACTGACACTTCATACTATCAACATGAGCGCAAAGCGACCTGGTATACAATATCGAATCTAATTGATCGTTTGCACACTCAACATGTTATCTCAGCGTTTCCGTCTCGTTTCCTGGAGTAGCGCCGCATACAATTACACAGGCAGGCTGGAGGTCATCGTGATTCAGGCTTGACTAATGTGGGAAGTGTATCGGAAGGTCTGCGCCAGCGGAGATGCTGAAACAAAAGAGGCTACGCTGCGCTGTATTATGAAACGTAATCTGATGATTGACTGGCTTGTGTGTTATAGAAATGTGAGTGAAGTGTGCGTGTATTAGGACTTCGGCATAGCCGTGGATGTCCGAGGTTAAACCCGACGGTGGCACTGGTACTGGTGTTGTGCCACGGTGTGTGTTTATGGCACATGCAAGACCACAAGGGAGGGGGGAGAGTATATTTAGATGTCCATATAATAATAGACGTCTATATATAACTCGATGGCTTTTGTCTAACTGCTGGTTGTCCACATATTAATGAGACGTCTTTATATAACTCGATATATATTCTCTGACTGAACATTTCCCATATAATATTGAGACATCTATATATAACTCGATGGCTTTTGTCTAACTGCTGGTTGTCCACATATTAATGAGACGTCTTTATATAACTCCCACCAGCTAATAGAGCTATGCTGGCGTGAAGGACAAGTCCCACAGGATTTCAAAGATTCAAGCATCATAACACTGTACAAGAACAAGGGCGATCGGAGCGACTGCAACAACTATAGGGGTATCTCACTTCTGTGTATTGTTGGAAAAGTATTTGCCAGAATTGTTCTGCGCAGACTTCAAGTCCTAGGAGATCAAGTCTACCCCGAATCACAGTGTGGCTTTCGACAGAACCGGTCTACCACTGATATGATATTCTCATTGCGACAAATGCAAGAAAAATGCCGTGAACAGAATCAACCACTGTTTATTGCCTTCATCGACCTCACAAAGGCATTTGATTTGGTCAGTCGTGAGGGTCTGTTCAAGGCACTAAAGAAGATTGGCTGCCCACCAACTCTTCTGTCCATTGTGGAATCGTTCCACACAGGCATGAAAGGTATAATCAAGTTTGATGGTGCAACTTCTGAAGAATTTGAAATCAAGAGTGGAGTTAAGCAAGGTTGTGTACTAGCTCCCACCCTCTTTGGAATATACTTTTCACTTCTACTGAAATATGCATTTCGTGATCAGGATGGTGGTATATACATTCACTCACGCTCAGATGGCGGCCTCTACAATGCTCAGAGATTGAAGGCTAAGACCAAAATTAGGAGGGTACTGATCAGAGAGTTGCTTTTTGCAGATGATGCTGCAGTTACGACCCACTCTGAGGAAGAATTGCAATGTCTACTATCTGCATTCTCCAATGCTTGTTCTGAATTTGGTTTAACAATTAGCAAAAAGAAGACACAGATTATGTCACAAGGTGCACATGAGGTACCATCAATCTTTATTGACGACGCCGAACTAGAGATAGTAGACCATTTTACATATCTAGGATCAGTGGTAAATAGCAAATTATCCCTAGATCAGGAAATCAACATCCGGATTGGTAAGGCAGCAACAACAATGAACAGGTTAAGAAAAAGAGTCTGGGAGAACAGGAAGCTTACTGCCAAAACAAAATTCCTTGTCTATCAAGCCTGTGTACTTAGTACTCTTCTCTATGGCAGTGAAACCTGGACAACTTACTCACACCAAGAGAACAATTTAAACAGCTTTCATATGCGGTGTCTGCGAAGAATTCTTGGTATTAAGTGGCAAGACAAAATCACAAATACTGAAGTATTGGAAAGATCAGGTTGTGTGACAGTTTATTCCATGCTCAGTCTTCGTAGACTTAGATGGATAGGACATCTTAGGAGGATGGATGATGGTAGAATACCAAAGGATATCTTTTTTGGTGAATTACAGATGGGTAAGAGATCTCAGGGTCGGCCTCTACTACGATACAAAGATGTGTGTAAGCGGGACATGATTGATACAGGCATTGATAATGCACATTGGGAGCAAGTCGCCGCTGAACGTGTTGCATGGAGGGCAAATATCAGAAATGGAATAAAGTCAAAGGAGAAAATTATTGCAGAAAAGTCACACACCAAGCGTTTGAGACGTAAGATGGTGCATGATGGTGGAAATGACCACGTGTTCACATGCACCCACTGTGAACGGACATTTACAGCGCAAATTGGCCTTATCAGTCACACTCGCTACCGCCATAGTTAAAAGTTATTATGCCTTTTTAAAGCACAAACTATCGTCTGTCAAGACGGCAAGGTGCCAATGGGTTATATAACTCGATGGCAATTCTCTAACTGAGCATTGCCCATATAATATTGAGACATCTATATATAACTCGATGGCTTTTGTCTAACTGCTGGTTGTCCACATATTAATGAGACGTTTTTATATAACTCGATGGCAATTATCTAACCGAGCATTGCCCATATAGTAATGAGACGTATACATATAGCTGAGGGCTTTTCTCTAACTGCTCGTTGTCCACGTAATAATGAATAAACATCCAATTCGGGTTTCTCTAACTTCTCATTGGCCATATTATAATGAATCCACATATAATCCGCAGTGGTTCTCAACCGGTGGGGAAATCCCCCCCCCCCTAAGGGCGGGGGTGGGAGGATTTTAGTGTTTATAGGGGGGAATGAGGATTATTTCAAGATCGCTTTAATACAAGAACCGATTACTCGATATTGTTTTTCCCTCCATATTTTATGGTTCTGTACTCCTCGCCTTTCTTAAATTCGTCTTATAACGCAAGTAGACTCACAAATCAAGTTTTATGTAGACGTCTAAGCTTGTTCTAGTATATGCTATTAATTTTAGCTTCCATTTTTACGTATACTATGTAGGGGCAAGGTGGGGGGGGGGGGGGATTTATAGGGAGGAAATACGAAAAGGGAGGAATGACATTCTCAACATATGGTAAAGGGGGGTATGGACCAAAAAAGGTTGAGAACCACTGCTCTAACAGCACATTTTCTATATAGTAATGAGACTACATATAACTCGATGGCTTTTTTTCTGTCTGCTCGTTTCCATATAATGAATCCACATTTAATTCGCTTTTCTCTAACTGCTCATTGTTCATATAATAAAGAGTATTCATATTACTTTTAACGTACATATTACTGTTAGTTTTGTAACTCTGAATTATCTATATAATAATGCGTCTACATGTAACTCGATGGTTGTTTCCTAACTGCTCATAGTCCACGAGTCGGTTCCATATAACTCAGTCACTCTGTGTATATTGTATTTGTCCGTTAGAACAGGGATCATCAAACTTTTTTCACGGCGTGCCGGATAACTGACAAAATGACGAGTGCGGGCCGGATACTCATTCTGTACAATACTTGCGCCGATCTCCGTTACGAAGGTCTTACGGACTGCGGTTTGTAATCCCGTATACCCGTTCGAAACAAGCTGCGCGCGATTTGGCAGCAGACCCCGTTGCGATGGTATTTTATGCTATGGTATGGGTGCCAGTTGTGCAGAAAGCAATGGCAAACTACTGAACGTAAACTTGTCAAGACATCAACAACAGCACAAAATGCCTGTGTTGACTGCAAACGTCCTGTAAAGGATATGCAACTAACTTTAACAATATTTCCTAGCCAGAACAAAAGCTCTGGGAAAAAATACAAAAAAGTAAGTTAATCATGGGTGAGTGGCGTGCAATGCACAAAAAACAAAGACAACCAACATATTTATTTACTAAAAATGTTATCAAAGAAGGCGACGTTAGCAAAATGATAGTTAGATCAGGATTAGTGTGCACATATCCGAATCTCACGAACTAAGCAGCAAAAATAGGTTAGTGAGATTTGTGAAACTGATATTCGGCTTTCAAGATATCATCAATGTTTGGTTTGGAATTGCTGCATCCAATCAAGAGAATTGCTTTCAAATGTTCATCAGTCAATCTCGTTCGATGTGTAGACTTCACATACTTCATGTTTGAAAATGTTTGCTCACACAAATAAGTTGTTCCAAACACTGATGCCATACCAGCAGCAAATCTATTTAGTTTCGGAAACACAACATCAGGTAAGCAGCGGTACAACTCAGCAAGTTTTCCTTCTCTGTGCCTCTCTTTCAACAAGTCATTTGATTGCAAATCAATGAGCTCCAACTGTAGTTCAACTGGCACAGCATCACGGTTACAATCAAACGGATTCTGGAATTGAAGAATGTCACGCCCCATTCTGTCAAGATCTGAAAATCTCTTCAAAACATGCTTCTTCAAGTCACATATAATTGTTTTTTTTTCGGAACATCGAGGTTGACACCTTCGGCGATTGTAGCGTAAAACTCTTTGAAACATTGAAAATGAGAAAAGTGTTCTCCTTACAGTTGTGCTTCAAACAATGACAGCTTTCTCCGGAATCCTTTCATGGTTCTGTAGAGATCACAGACTAGGTTATTCTTTCCCTGAAGTTTCAAACAGTTAATTTATGTGGGATGTAATGTCGACCAAAAATGACAACTTTGACAGCCAGGTAGGATCTGAGAGCTGTGGATCAGCTCTATCTTGTTCAGTGAGGAAAACATCTATTTCGTTTCGGAGCTTGTAAAAACTAACATGTCTCTACCGCAGCTAGGCCACCTCACTGATGTGTGATAAGGCAAGTCACAGAATTCAGAATCAATTTCTTCAAGAAAAGCCCGGAACTGACGGTAATTTGAGTGCATGTCACCGAATGAAATTCACAACAGAAACGACTGGTTTCAGTACACAAGAAATATCTAAGTCTTTCATACAGAGTGCTTTCTGATGTATGATGCAGTGTATGAACAGAGCGCCCGGAATTTGTAAATCTTCCAACTGAGTCCTGATCTGTCCCATCAGACCCTTCCTCACTCCAGCCATGTCTTTTTCCTCTATCAACTGTAACACCTCGAAGCTGATTCCACTGAAGGTTATAGTATTGCAAAACGTTTTGCACTTCCAATAAAATGTCTTTTCCAGTTTACCAAAATCGCCTAAATGCAACATTTCTGCCTATCTGGTTTATTACATAAAGTAGGACAGATACTTGGATCATCGCACAGAGTTCCTTGAGCAACGTAAACATTTGCGTAAGGATCTACACCAGCAGAACGGTTGAAAAACACTGGCCTAGAGACAAGCTCGATTAACACCTTGACCCGGGAATTCTTCTGAGCTGGGGAAACTATTTTCGTAATAACACGAGGCTTCAGTGGCATTTTTATTCTATGTTTGCTACTTTATTGCCTCTATTCACACTTGTATTTCACGTACCTCTCATCTCATCTCATCTCATCATGTTCCTCTTGTACCTTGCGGTGTCGAGGTGAAGTATAAACTTCGTGAGAGTGCCCGGTTATGGGCTTCGTATATCGACATTCCCATGGATTCTGTTATTCCCTCCGTCCAACGTTTACGTGGTCGGCCTCTTCCTCTGTTTCCATCTGGTCTGTACATCATTGCTTGTTGTGGCATGCTGTTGACTGGTAGCCTACATGCATGGCCAAACCATTTGACTTGCTGCTTTCTAATAAAATCTAGAGCAGCTTTAACCCCCACTTTAGTCCTGATTTCTTCATTTCTGATCTTATCTCTTCTTGATACGTTGAGTATTCTTCTCAGGAACCTCATTTCTGTTGTTGTGATTTTTCTTTTCTCTTTTTCTGTCATTGTCCAGGTTTGGCATTGGTAGCACATAGTTGGTAGGAAGATTGTGTTGTAAAGTGCTTTCTTAGTAGTTATTGATACATGTTTGTTCTTTAGTATTGGTGCCATTTGTCCAATGAGTTGATTTGCCTTATTGCACCTATTTTCGATCTCGTCTTCTGATCTGCCATTTGATGATATTATACTTCCTAGGTACTTGAAGCTCTTTACTTGTTTCAAGGGATGTTCGTTTAGGTGAATTGTTGCTGTTTGTTCTTCTTTAGTTATAGTCATTACCTCTGTTTTGCTTGTGCTAATTTTCATGTTATGTTCCCTACACATTTCGTTTAGACTATTCATGTGGTCTTGTAATTCAGCTTCTGATTTTGCTATTAGTGCTTGGTCGTCCGCAAACAGGAGTTCTCTAATGGTTAGATTTGCAGATGGTTCTTCTTCTGTGTTCTCGTCATGCGGTATTCTTGCTGTCTCTGCTTGGCTGGTTTCTTTACATATGTTGTCTATATATGTTATGAACAAGAGAGGGGACAGGACACAACCTTGTCGTACTCCAGATCTTATGGTGAAGGGTTCTGAGTGTCCTCCAGTTGCTCTCACTATGCATTCACTGTTGTTGTATAAACTTCTACATAGGTTTGTTAGATGTGTACTCACTCCATATTGTTTAAGGATTTCCCACAGCTTGTTTCTATCTACCCTATCGAATGCCTTTTCTTGGTCAACAAAGGCTAAGTAGAGTGTTTCATTGAATTCAATTGATTTTTCTATAAGTTGTCTAAGAGCAAAAATGGCGTCTGTGCATCCTTTGTTTTTCCTAAATCCAAGCTGCGTTTCGCTTAGCTGGGGTTCTAAAGTAGTTCGTAATCTTTTTTCAAGAATTTTGCAAAATATTTTCCTAGTATGACTCAACAGTGAAATGCCTCTGTATTGTGTGCAATCTCTTTTGCTGCCTTTGTTTTTCCAAATTGGGATAATTATGGCGTTTCCCCAGTCTCGTGGTGTCTGTTGTTCTACCCAAACATGGTTGAATAGTCTATGTAGCCAAGCTGTTCCTACTTCCCTTGCTGCTTTAATTAGTTCATTTGGTATTTCATCCTGTCCTGGTGATTTGTTCAATGGGGCTAATCTGATGGCTTCTATAATTTCTTCTTTTAGTATGTCTGGTTCTAGTTCCTCGGTGACATCTGTGTAGGTCTCTTGAATTCCTGTGACATCTGATGGGATGTTGAGAAGTTGTTCAAAATACTGCTTCCATCTTATTAGGATCTGTTTTTGTTCACTTATTGGTTCTCCATTTTCGCTGTTAATTATTTCAGTTGGGTCAAAGGGTTCTCCTCTGGTTCGCATTGCACTTATCTTTTTGTAGAAGTTTCTGGTTGCCTCCTTGTAGTTTTTATTTAGGGTTTCTCCATACTCTTCCCAGTCTTTCTGTTTTTCCCTCTTTACTATTCTACTCACATGTCTTCTCGCTATTCTGTATTCTCTGTAATCACATTCCTGTTTGCTCTTCAACCACTTCTTATATTTTTCCTTTTTTTCTTTTACCGCTTTCTTTACTTCTGCGTTCCACCAACTTGTTATTTTCTTTATCCGTGTTTTGCGTTTTTTCGTGGTTCCGCATGTTATTTTTGCAGTATTTAAAATGCTTGATTTGAACATCTCCCATTCTTCTTCCACTGTTTTTCTTTCCGTAGGTAATTTTACAAAGAGTTCAGTTAGTTCTTTCTCATAATTTTCCCTTACTGCCTCGTCTTTAAGGTTTTTTAAGTTTACTGATTCGCATGGCATGTATTTTCCTGCTCTTTGTTTTCTTCTTCTAATGGTTCTTATTGTGGCAACGACTGCTTTATGATCTGTGTTTATATTGAAATTGGGCACTGCTCTTGCATCTAATATATTTCTCTTTCTGTTATTTCTTGTTAATATAAAATCAATTTGGCTTTTAGTATCTAGATCGTTCCATTTATACCAGGTGTATACTTGTGAATCTTTATGTTTATAGAATGTGTTTGTTATATAGAGGTCGTGTTGGCTGCAAAGCTCTATTAGTCTACTTCCGTTATCATTTATTTTTACGTACCTATCACTGTTAAACAAAGGAATCCTTATTACATACCTATAAAATGTAAGACTGGCAAAAAGAAGTAAATATTTCTGGAGCATTGGACCTGTATTGACAGCCGGACGCATCTGGGGGAGGGAAAGATGCGTGTGCGTGTGTTGCCATGGAAACCATTGTAACGCCAGAGCGTAGTCCGCGCTACCACGAGACAGGGAAGGACTTTGGATGGCGCGAAATAAGCAAACATTACAATAAACAACGTATATTCGTCGCTGCTGTATGGCGCGGAATCCTGGACATTGAACAAGCAACTAGAAAGTCGCATAGAAGCCCTGGAGATGTGAATATACAGACGAATAGGTCATATTTCATGGAAACAAAAACAATCAAATCCAGAGGTCCTAGAAAAACTGGGAATGAAGAGAGAGTTGATGAAAGAAATAAAGAGGAGACAAGTGGAATATTTTGGCCACGTTAAAAGATATGATACTATTATAAAAACCATACTGGAAGGCAAGGTTCAGGGCAAGCGAGCAAGAGGTAGACAACGATACAAGTGGGAGGATAACATCAAGAGATGGACGATCATCAACCTGACAGAATGTACAATCAATGCGAGAGAGACAGTGTTGGAGATCCATTGCAGTCAACCTTCATTGCGGAGACGGCACCTGGTTGATTGATGACAATAAACAAGAGAATCTAGATGCAATAATTTATAATTGAAAATATAAATATAAGACACATAGAAACCGGGGAGTTTCCGCACGTGAGAAGATCGCCTATTATTCTAAACATAATATTTACATTTAAATTGTATCACAACGTCTCGTGTTCCATACATTATATCAAGCAAGTTTGAGTACCGTCGGCGGGCCGGATGAAATGACGTCGCGGGCCGGATCCGGCCCGTGGGCCGTAGTTTGGTGACCCCTGCGTTAGAATATGCCCCTGATTAACATTATCAGCCCTGTTTTCTCTTCCTGTTTTATGTTTCGCATTTTCACCCTCTCCTGTTGTGACGCAGACACAGGAACATTATACTCCACCAGTTATTAATTTATATGTAAACAAGGCAACGTGCATTAGCTTTCAGCATGATGCGGTGGATAAAGGGCGCAAGAAACATTGAACAATGGATCGATGCAGTGTTTGAGATGTGGCAAGATGTCACGCAACACGCCACACAGAGCCTATTACGGATGCATTAGACCAGAAGCCGGTGATTATAATTCTGATTTATAATATCTTCTTCTCCTAGTTGTTAAAAGTAACTGTAAATTATGGTTGTGTTTACTTACTTCCGTCTGGTCGTGGGAGTTGATGACGCTGCAGTGTATGTTGTGAACCATACATCAGTCTTGTGTTTAGTTTAGCTTTGTCTTGGAAGTGAGGAGGTGATACTTTGTATTTTCTGAGTTATGGTTGCTTTTAGTTTAGGTTTGTCTTGAAAATAAAGAAAGAAGATTTTGTATGTCGTGAAATATGGTTGTGTTTAGTTTAGGGTTGTCCTTGAAGTTAGTAGATGCTACTTTGTATGTTGTGATGTATGGTTATGTTTAGTTTAAGTTTGCTTTGAACGTGAGGAGATGCTACATTGTATGGTCAGAGATATGGTTGAGTTTAGGTTTGTCTTGGAAATGAGGAAATGATACTTTGTATATTGTGAGGTATGGTTGTGTGTAGTTTTGGTTTGTCTTGGAAGTGAGGAGGTGCTACATTGCATGTTGTCAATCATGATTGTGAACTGCGCTGGTAATGTCGCGAGCACGGTCGGACGAGGGTTCCACGCCGAGGCTCGTCGCCTGCGGAAGTGAGGGGAAGATTGGCCACCCATTCCCCCATGAATCCACGCCTAAAAATGTGAAGGCCCTATCACATCACAGATCCATAGTAAGAAACTGCTTCTGCACAAATGTTTTTGATTTTTTTACCTTAGGCTGTTCTTGGAAGTGAGGAGTAGCTACATTGTATGTGGGGAAGTATGGTTGTGTTTACTTTAGGCTGTTCTTGGAAGTGAGGAGTAACTACATTGTATGTTGGGAAGTATGGTTGTGTTTACTTGAGGCTGTTCTTGGAAGTGAGGAGTAGCTACATTGTATGTGGGGAAGTATGGTTGTGTTTACTTTAGGCTGTTCTTGGAAGTGAGGAGTAGCTACATTGTATGTGGGGAAGTATGGTTGTGTTTACTTTAGGCTGTTCTTGGAAGTTGGAGAGTAGCTCCATTGTATGTGGGGAAGTATGGTGTGTTTACTTTAGGCTGTTCTTGGAAGTCAGGAGTAGCTACATTGTATGTTGGGAAGTATGGTTATGTTTACTTTAGGCTGTTCTTGGAAGTGAGGACTAACTACATTGTATGTTGGGAAGTATGGTTGTGTTTACTTTAGGCTGTTCTTGGAAGTGAGGAGTAGCTACATTGTATGTTGGGAAGTGTGGTTGTTTTTAATTTAAGCTGTTCTTGGAAGTCAGGAATAGCTACATTGTATGTTGAGAAGTATGATTATTTTTACTTTAGATTTGTCTTGGAAGTGGGGAAGTAGTATATAGGGTCTCTAGGCCTCGCAATGAGGCATAAAATACCTCATATTGAGACATGCGGTATGAGCCATATGAGACATGTCTCATTCTCGTCTCATGTCTCATTCTCGTCTCATGTCTCGTCTATGTCTCATGTCTCGTGGTGGGTGGGTTGTGGCCTGCCTCATGCCTTCCAGCTCCTGCCTCGTTTTTTAAGTGTCAGGTGTGGTTTTTAATCAGAGCATCGTGGTTAACAATGAAAAGATCAATTGAACTAGGTGGGCAGGTTAAGTGAAGATGATAACTATGGCGGCAGGTTTGCTAATTGATTCAGAATATGTCAGCCGGTGTAATGCATTAATTAGCTTAACGTTTGTGTAGACGATTGCATAATCGATTGGTGTGCTCAGGCTGATACGGGTTGATGTATTTGTATCTTTGGTAAGATCGGCGAACATCTGTGAGCAAAAAGTCGATATTGCCGGCAGTTGAATATCAGTGTCGGGGTCGAGGGAGGTCGCTGGTGCCATCTGTTTTTAATCAAGGGCGATGTCGGAATAAAATAATAAGCGCAAAGAACGATGTGTGGGGTGGGTTGGTAAGTGGCGAAAGATGGCGGGGGTGCGTAGTTGGTCATAGTGGGATATCACCAATGTGTAACTGGGGGTTCTAGTTACTGCCATTGCGCTTGACAGGTTCGAATCTCACTGTGTGGTTGGTATGTGCGGGGTGGTGGTCGAGTATGTAACGGAGCTAGGTTATATCATTGGTGGTTCGAATCACGCTGCAGGGCGATAAGGGTGTCCACCCTAGGCGGAGTTTTCTAAGAGTATATTAAGACGTAAATGTATAACAAGGATGTCTAGTTGCCGCCATAGCGCTAGACAGGTTCGAGTCCTACTGTTTGGTGGGATAGTGTGGCAGTGGCCGAGTATTTAACTGAGCTAGGTGGTGTCACTGACGGTTCGAATAACGCCCATGGTCGCTAACTATACCCAACATAGGCGCCAGAGAAGCGAATCACGATGTGTCGCTTTGCATTCTCCTCAGAAACGTCAGTTCCACAGCCAGCAGATTCAGCGGGACTGCTCATTGTCTTCACATTCATACAAAAGTACAGGTATCCCAACACTCTTTTTCTCGTAGCAATTGCCATCTTTTTACTGGTCAATACGTTTTTCAGCTTGCAAAAGGTTATCTTCGCCACGGCGATTCTTGTGCTAATCTCTTCAAGGCATCTCCCATCAGTTGTTATGACTGTTCCGAGATACTTGTATCTACTCACTTGTTTCAGAATATTCCCATTTACATGTATATTACATAGTGGTATTTCGTTCTTCATAGTGACAATCATAACCCGTGTCGTTTTATAATTTAATTCTAACCCTAGTTGTTCACCGGGTGCAACAACCGCCTCTACTAAATATTGCAGATCCTGCGCAGTGTCTGTTGATTACATAAATTATATGAAGGCAGTTCACAAGTTAAATTAGATGAAGACATTTTATTACAGAAATTAAATGAAGACATTTGACTAGAAATATTTAATAAAACTGACGAAAAAACGGAGATCTACCGGCGTGAGAAAAGCTTATAAGTATGTTAATGTCAGTTCCTGTGAACATATTTAGCAGAAGCATTCTGCATAGTATATGCATATTTAGCTTTAAGGTGAAATCAATACTGCTGTACCGATCGGAAACAAGAAAAACGAATAAAACAACTACTAATAAACAACAAACATTCATTAACGGGTGCCCACGTAGTTCATCCTTGGCGTTCATGTCTCATTCAACAATTAGTATAATGCCTGAAGTCAAATTTGCGGCTTCAAAATATGTGTTCATAGCATATTTATATATGAAGATATATATTCAAGGTGATTTTAAAGGACAAATTTCTTCATGTCACACGCTGCAAAAGACATATTTCACTCAAACTTAAACATTAAGAGTGGAAAAGAGTATGTTGTAGATACTGTTTTTTTTTCCTTTGTTTCTAGTGGGACCTGGTAATTTGTTGTTCTATCTGGGCATGGTATGTATATTTTCACCACATCTTCACTGATGTTTTTCATTTTGTCTGCTCATTGCCCACGCTTCACAGTCATACAAAAGTACATATTCTATGAAAGACAGAGACAATTTGCAGATATTATTAAACAAAATGACAAATCGGAGGTCAGCTAACATGTACGTATTTGTAAATAAGGATACACAGCGATGTCTATTATATAACGATAACAAAGGTATTTAGTTGTAGAAAACTACCGTGCCTCCCAGGCAAACGGCGGTAGGCTAGTGACTATGTTTAGATTAGCTGTGATGGCACCAGCTGGAGATATTAATCAGCTACCTGGTACCCAGTGAAGATGACACGATAAACGAGGCGGTATAGGCCGCGTGGCCCTGAACAAAACCAACAATGAAACAAAAATGGTAATGAAACGTTGCGTCGCCGCGAAGCATTATTTTATAAACCAAAGATTACAATCGATCTGAGAGGGTAATAATAGACAGTCTAAGCCTACCAGAAAGAGGTGTCTAATACACTGGGTACCAACGACAGACAGCTGGTCAAGAAGAAGCAATACACAGTATATAAAGTTAGGACTAAATAAACCGTAGTTTAAAGAATTCAAGTACATTATTACAAGTTAAATTACATAATAAAATAAATACAGTGATATGTATAAAATTATAAAAAACAAAAAAGAAGAAAACACCAGTGTTACATTAGCAAATAAGTGAAAAACACAACGGTATGAATACGTTGGTGTATTAGATACATACAAATGGTACACACAACATGCCATTATGTCAGCGTGACCGCTATCTGTTATATATTGCGACCAAATTACACCGATCGCCCCTCACGTCAGCGTAACAGACTAACACTTAAACCAAGCGCCCACTATCTATTCTATATTGTTGCCAACAATTTTGTGCATGCCGCCATCCTTTGATGGGAGTCTGATTGATGAAGCCTGTCAGGAAACAACCATAGATACATAGTAAAAGTGACGTGAGAATACAAATCCAAGCGTATTGACTCTCGGTGTATCGTTATTCACGTAACGTTTCCTGTTTCCTGCTCCAGTCTATTGTTGTAAAATCTTACCAAAGTGGACACTGTGGACCAAATCTACATGAATGAAGTAGGATAGATGCGGTTGTCATATGTGTCTTATAGGGCTTGGTCATTGGTTTTTTAAAACTTATCGATGGAAGAGAAGGACCCTTACACTACAAACAGAATAAACATTTACATTAATAATACCCATAACAAACACATGACCATCTACACTGGCTGTGACAAAAGTGACAGTCTGCTTAGAGAAAACAGCGAATTTTCAACGAAAACATAGTCTGTGTGTTATCTCCTTGGAAACGTAAATCTGGTTATATTTAAATCACCCTATGCATTCATGTCCCCCATGAAAACTAATGTAATGTCTGAAGAAGTCAAATTTTGAGGCTTCAAAATATGTTTTCGTAGTATATGTATATATGAATATATATACACGTGTTTTCTAACAACAAATGTCCGCATGTCGCGCTTTACATCCATACACAAGTATAGTACAAGTTACTAAGATTGGCATGGGGTTACCAACAACATTTGCGTCTAGAGTCAATACAACAGGACAAGACAATGCTTTTTTCGGCCTCTGATTGAGAACAACAGATATAAACGTAATTATGCAATTACCTCTTTACCACAGTACCGAGAAAGTTAAAAATATCATTTTAAATACGCTGACGACCATAGTAACACAACCAGTTAATTCTGCTTGCTCACTTTGTGTATTACCCACACCTACTATAGATTGCAGAAAATACTCATTGTCTACAACCAAGCTGAAAAATATCGGTAAAAATTATAAATGCCTCGTCCGATTTCATAAAAAGAAGGAAATAATGTTAGCCAAATGTGAAAATATCGGTCAAACTTCTAAATGGCTCATCAAAACTTATAAAAAATAGGAAAATTTGTTAACCTAATGAGAAAAATATTGACCCTGTAAAGAAATATTTACAACAAAATTATAAAAATTAGGAACATTTGTTAACCTAATGAGAAAAAATATCGACCAAAGAGAGCAATATTTCATCTAATCTTATAAAAAGTAGGAACATTTGTCAGCCGAAATGGGGAAAAGGTCGGTCAAATACATAAATATCTCAACAAATTATAAAACGTAGGAAAAAATAGTGGTCAAAGACAGAAATATCTCATCCGAACTTATAACAAGTAAGAAAATATACTAGTAAAATCAAGAAACATGTCGGCCGAAGTAATACAATAGGCAGAACGAGGGACAAACTTATAAATATTTCATTCAAACTTATAAAGACTATGATAAAATGTTATCCAAATCAAATAACAGGCTGACCAAACTTAATTAGCTCATCCAACCTTATAAATAGTAGGACAATTTGTTAGCCAAATAGGCAAAATATTGGTCAGATACACAAATATCTCAATCAATTTTATAAAAAGTAGGAGAAAAGGCTAGTCAAACTAATAAAAATGGTGGCCAAATACATAAATATCTCAACGAAAATTATAAAAAGTAGGAAAATTGTAAGTCAAATGTAAAAAATATGGGGCAAATAGGAAATCATATTAACCAAATGGGAAAAATATCGCTCAAACTTATAAATAGCGCGTCCAAACTTATAAAAAGTAGGAAAATGTGTTAGCCGAATGGTGAAAATATTGCTCAAATTAAGAAACATGTCGACCGAAGTAGGAAAATACGTGATTCAATGTATAAAAACGTTGGGTAAATACAGAAATATGTCGACCAAACTGATAAAAATCTCCGCCAAACTTATGAAATGTAGGAACATTTGTTAACCAAAAGGGAAAATGTCGGCCAAATACAGAAATAGCTCCACCAAACTTATGAAAAGTAGGAACATTTGTTAACCAAATGGAAAAAATAAAAAAATATTGGCCATGTAAAGAAATAGCGCATCCAAATTGACAAAATATAGGAAACTTTATTAGCCAAAGGTGAAATCTATTGACCAAGTAAATAAATTCCTCGTCCAACCCCATAAAAGGTAGGAAAATTTCTTACCCAAATGTGAAAAAGATCCGCCAAACTTATAAATGTCTCATCCAAACTTATAAAAAGTAGGAAAACAATACTAGCCAAATCAACTAAAAGGCTGACCAAACTTATAAATATATCATCCTAAACTGACCAAAGTAATAAAAATATTGGGTAAATATAGAAATATGTCGACCAAACTTTTACAAATCTCCGGTAAATTTATGAAAAATAGGAAATTTTGTTAACTAAATGTGAAAAAATATCGACCAAACTTATAAAAAGCTCTGCCAAACTTATGAAAAGTAGGAAACTTTGTTAACCCACACGAAGACAATTATTAACCAAAGATAGAAAAATATCGACCTAAATAGGAAAATTTGTTAGCCAAATGGGAAAAATATTGGCCAAGTAAACACATATTTCAACCAAACTTATAAATATGTCATCCAAATTTACAACAACAACCAAAAAAAAAAAATAGGAAAATTTGTCGACCAAGTAAGAAAATATATTACCAAATCTGGAAAAGATACTAATCAAAGTGAGAAAAATACCAACCAAACTAAGAAATATGTATGGTAAGGTAAGAAAAAAGTTGGCCAAAGTAATAAATACGCTAGCCAAAGGAAAAAATATTAACCATAAGGAGAAAAAATTATAGCAAACTAAGAAATTTGCTTTCACAACTTGTCGAATTGCCCTACCAACTACCCCGTTTGCTTTCACAACTTATCAAATTGACCAATTAACCACACAAATTCCCCACTGACTCTCACAATTTTACCACTTGCCATTACAACGTGTCGACTCCCGCTCACAATTTACCCAAAGGGGTTTACTATAGGTATTATATATCCACAATCAAGCGCTCTCACACTCACAAGAATAACGAAATACTGGGATTTATGCCTGTTTTTAATCAATTTCTTTGTTTGCAGTCAAAGCATAGAAATTCCGCCAACCACCTTGGTGTTGAAATATCCAAGGACTTAGTTTATCAGCCATGTATTCGCCTACAGATTTAGCGAAGTCCTCTTCCAGGTCTTGGACATTCACATCGGCGTTGTAAGAATTATCAACCAGATGCTTACCCAGACGCATGCCAAAGGTAAAAAGCATAATTATTCTCCCATAGTTGATGACGTTATCACCAAAGAATTCATCACTGACTAAAACAAAGACTTGGAAAACATGTTCGGGCTTGATACTGTCTTCTAGTCTCGTGAACAACACAGATTGTTGTTTGGCTATTTGACCGACTAAACCAGACAACGTCGAGTTATTTGCCTTTTTGGAATTGTAGGAACTAATAATAGTCAGCGCCATATTCACTATCTCGCTATGAACTTGTTTCAAGTCAATCGTTGCTTGTGTCATTATTATACTGATAGCTAATGTTCATCAAAAGATGTCTAGCAGTCAAACTGCTGATCCATTATTGTGAAACGGTGCAAAGTGGTCAAAATGGATAATAACATAATATTTGTATAAAGAGATGGAATCGTCTCTTCTGGTTGGTCAAATTACCCAACCTACTGGAGATAAAACGGTTGTCACCGAAACCACTAGACGCGTGTTTTAGACAAGTTGAATGTTCTTGTCGAACTTTACTTTTTAAATTTTAATTACCAGTGACCATACTGATCGATAATCACATCCCTTGTCTAAAACACGCGTCTAGTGGTTTCGGTGACAACCGTTTTATCTCCAGTAGGTTGGGTAATTTGACCAACCAGAAGAGACGATTCCATCTCTTTATACAAATATTATGTTATTATCCATTTTGACCACTTTGCACCGTTTCACAATAATGGATCAGCAGTTTGACTGCTAGACATCTTTTGATGAACATTAGCTATCAGTATAATAATGACACAAGCAACGATTGACTTGAAACAAGTTCATAGCGAGATAGTGAATATGGCGCTGACTATTATTAGTTCCTACAATTCCAAAAAGGCAAATAACTCGACGTTGTCTGGTTTAGTCGGTCAAATAGCCAAACAACAATCTGTGTTGTTCACGAGACTAGAAGACAGTATCAAGCCCGAACATGTTTTCCAAGTCTTTGTTTTAGTCAGTGATGAATTCTTTGGTGATAACGTCATCAACTATGGGAGAATAATTATGCTTTTTACCTTTGGCATGCGTCTGGGTAAGCATCTGGTTGATAATTCTTACAACGCCGATGTGAATGTCCAAGACCTGGAAGAGGACTTCGCTAAATCTGTAGGCGAATACATGGCTGATAAACTAAGTCCTTGGATATTTCAACACCAAGGTGGTTGGCGGAATTTCTATGCTTTGACTGCAAACAAAGAAATTGATTAAAAACAGGCATTAAATCCCAGTATTTCGTTATTCTTGTGAGTGTGAGAGCGCTTGATTGTGGATATATAATACCTATAGTAAACCCCTTTGGGTAAATTGTGAGCGGGAGTCGACACGTTGTAATGGCAAGTGGTAAAATTGTGAGAGTCAGTGGGGAATTTGTGTGGTTAATTGGTCAATTTGATAAGTTGTGAAAGCAAACGGGGTAGTTGGTAGGGCAATTCGACAAGTTGTGAAAGCAAATTTCTTAGTTTGCTATAATTTTTTCTCCTTATGGTTAATATTTTTTCCTTTGGCTAGCGTATTTATTACTTTGGCCAACTTTTTTCTTACCTTACCATACATATTTCTTAGTTTGGTTGGTATTTTTCTCACTTTGATTAGTATCTTTTCCAGTTTTGGTAATATATTTTCTTACTTGGTCGACAAATTTTCCTATTTTTTTTTTGTTGTTGTTGTAAATTTGGATGACATATTTATAAGTTTGGTTGAAATATGTGTTTACTTGGCCAATATTTTTCCCATTTGGCTAACAAATTTTCCTATTTAGGTCGATATTTTTCTATCTTTGGTTAATAATTGTCTTCGTGTGGGTTAACAAAGTTTCCTACTTTTCATAAGTTTGGCAGAGCTTTTTATAAGTTTGGTCGATATTTTTTCACATTTAGTTAACAAAATTTCCTATTTTTCATAAATTTACCGGAGATTTGTAAAAGTTTGGTCGACATATTTCTATATTTACCCAATATTTTTATTACTTTGGTCAGTTTAGATGATATATTTATAAGTTTGGTCAGCCTTTTAGTTGATTTGGCTAGTATTGTTTTCCTACTTTTTATAAGTTTGGATGAGACATTTATAAGTTTGGCGGATCTTTTTCACATTTGGGTAAGAAATTTTCCTACCTTTTATGGGGTTGGACGAGGAATTTATTTACTTGGTCAATAGATTTCACCTTTGGCTAATAAAGTTTCCTATATTTTGTCAATTTGGATGCGCTATTTCTTTACATGGCCAATATTTTTTTATTTTTTCCATTTGGTTAACAAATGTTCCTACTTTTCATAAGCTTTGGTGGAGCTATTTCTGTATTTGGCCGACATTTTCCCCTTTTGGTTAACAAATGTTCCTACATTTCATAAGTTTGGCGGAGATTTTTATCAGTTTGGTCGACATATTTCTGTATTTACCCAACGTTTTTATACATTGAATCACGTATTTTCCTACTTCGGTCGACATGATTCTTAATTTGAGCAATATTTTCACCATTCGGCTAACACATTTTCCTACTTTTTATAAGTTTGGACGCGTTATTTATAAGTTTGAGCGATATTTTTCCCATTTGGTTAATATGATTTCCTATTTGCCCCATATTTTTTACATTTGACTTACAATTTTCCTACTTTTTATAATTTTCGTTGAGATATTTATGTATTTGGCCACCATTTTTATTAGTTTGACTAGCCTTTTCTCCTACTTTTTATAAAATTGATTGAGATATTTGTGTATCTGACCAATATTTTGCCTATTTGGCTAACAAATTGTCCTACTATTTATAAGGTTGGATGAGCTAATTAAGTTTGGTCAGCCTGTTATTTGATTTGGATAACATTTTATCATAGTCTTTATAAGTTTGAATGAAATATTTATAAGTTTGTCCCTCGTTCTGCCTATTGTATTACTTCGGCCGACATGTTTCTTGATTTTACTAGTATATTTTCTTACTTGTTATAAGTTCGGATGAGATATTTCTGTCTTTGACCACTATTTTTTCCTACGTTTTATAATTTGTTGAGATATTTATGTATTTGACCGACCTTTTCCCCATTTCGGCTGACAAATGTTCCTACTTTTTATAAGATTAGATGAAATATTGCTCTCTTTGGTCGATATTTTTTCTCATTAGGTTAACAAATGTTCCTAATTTTTATAATTTTGTTGTAAATATTTCTTTACAGGGTCAATATTTTTCTCATTAGGTTAACAAATTTTCCTATTTTTTATAAGTTTTGATGAGCCATTTAGAAGTTTGACCGATATTTTCACATTTGGCTAACATTATTTCCTTCTTTTTATGAAATCGGACGAGGCATTTATAATTTTTACCGATATTTTTCAGCTTGGTTGTAGACAATGAGTATTTTCTGCAATCTATAGTAGGTGTGGGTAATACACAAAGTGAGCAAGCAGAATTAACTGGTTGTGTTACTATGGTCGTCAGCGTATTTAAAATGATATTTTTAACTTTCTCGGTACTGTGGTAAAGAGGTAATTGCATAATTACGTTTATATCTGTTGTTCTCAATCAGAGGCCGAAAAAAGCATTGTCTTGTCCTGTTGTATTGACTCTAGACGCAAATGTTGTTGGTAACCCAGTGCCAATCTTAGTAACTTGTAGGTGTTGTGTCGTTCATAGAACCTATACTTGTGTATGGATGTAAAGCGCGACATGCGGACATTTGTTGTTAGAAAACACATGTATATATATTCATATATACATATACTACGAAAACATATTTTGAAGCCTCAAAATTTGACTTCTTCAGACATTACATTAGTTTTCATGGGGGACATGAATGCATAGGGTGATTTAAATATAACCAGATTTACGTTTCCAAGGAGATAACACACAGACTATGTTTTCGTTGAAAATTCGCTGTTTTCTCTAAGCAGACTGTCACTTTTGTCACAGCCAGTGTAGATGGTCATGTGTTTGTTATGGGTATTATTAATGTAAATGTTTATTCTGTTTGTAGTGTAAGGGTCCTTCTCTTCCATCGATAAGTTTTAAAAAACCAATGACCAAGCCCTATAAGACACATATGACAACCGCATCTATCCTACTTCATTCATGTAGATTTGGTCCACAGTGTCCACTTTGGTAAGATTTTACAACAATAGACTGGAGCAGGAAACAGGAAACGTTACGTGAATAACGATACACCGAGAGTCAATACGCTTGGATTTGTATTCTCACGTCACTTTTACTATGTATCTATGGTTGTTTCCTGACAGGCTTCATCAATCAGACTCCCATCAAAGGATGGCGGCATGCACAAAATTGTTGGCAACAATATAGAATAGATAGTGGGCGCTTGGTTTAAGTGTTAGTCTGTTACGCTGACGTGAGGGGCGATCGGTGTAATTTGGTCGCAATATATAACAGATAGCGGTCACGCTGACATAATGGCATGTTGTGTGTACCATTTGTATGTATCTAATACACCAACGTATTCATACCGTTGTGTTTTTCACTTATTTGCTAATGTAACACTGGTGTTTTCTTCTTTTTTGTTTTTTATAATTTTATACATATCACTGTATTTATTTTATTATGTAATTTAACTTGTAATAATGTACTTGAATTCTTTAAACTACGGTTTATTTAGTCCTAACTTTATATACTGTGTATTGCTTCTTCTTGACCAGCTGTCTGTCGTTGGTACCCAGTGTATTAGACACCTCTTTCTGGTAGGCTTAGACTGTCTATTATTACCCTCTCAGATCGATTGTAATCTTTGGTTTATAAAATAATGCTTCGCGGCGACGCAACGTTTCATTACCATTTTTGTTTCATTGTTGGTTTTGTTCAGGGCCACGCGGCCTATACCGCCTCGTTTATCGTGTCATCTTCACTGGGTACCAGGTAGCTGATTAATATCTCCAGCTGGTGCCATCACAGCTAATCTAAACATAGTCACTAGCCTACCGCCGTTTGCCTGGGAGGCACGGTAGTTTTCTACAACTAAATACCTTTGTTATCGTTATATAATAGACATCGCTGTGTATCCTTATTTACAAATACGTACATGTTAGCTGACCTCCGATTTGTCATTTTGTTTAATAATATCTGCAAATTGTCTCTGTCTTTCATAGAATATGTACTTTTGTATGACTGTGAAGCGTGGGCAATGAGCAGACAAAATGAAAAACATCAGTGAAGATGTGGTGAAAATATACATACCATGCCCAGATAGAACAACAAATTACCAGGTCCCACTAGAAACAAAGGAAAAAACAGTATCTACAACATACTCTTTTCCACTCTTAATGTTTAAGTTTGAGTGAAATATGTCTTTTGCAGCGTGTGACATGAAGGAAATTTGTCCTTTAAAATCACCTTGAATATATATCTTCATATATAAATATGCTATGAACACATATTTTGAAGCCGCAAATTTGACTTCAGGCATTATACTAATTGTTGCATGAGACATGAACGCCAAGGATGAACTACGTGGGCACCCGTTAATGAATGTTTGTTGTTTATTAGTAGTTGTTTTATTCGTTTTTCTTGTTTCCGATCGGTACAGCAGTATTGATTTCACCTTAAAGCTAAATATGCATATACTATGCAGAATGCTTCTGCTAAATATGTTCACAGGAACTGACATTAACATACTTATAAGCTTTTCTCACGCCGGTAGATCTCCGTTTTTTCGTCGTTTTATTAAATATTTCTAGTCAAATGTCTTCATTTAATTTCTGTAATAAAATGTCTTCATCTAATTTAACTTGTGAACTGCCTTCATATAATTTATGTAATCAACAGACACTGCGCAGGATCTGCAATATTTAGTAGAGGCGGTTGTTGCACCCGGTGAACAACTAGGGTTAGAATTAAATTATAAAACGACACGGGTTATGATTGTCACTATGAAGAACGAAATACCACTATGTAATATACATGTAAATGGGAATATTCTGAAACAAGTGAGTAGATACAAGTATCTCGGAACAGTCATAACAACTGATGGGAGATGCCTTGAAGAGCTTAGCACAAGAATCGCCGTGGCGAAGATAACCTTTTGCAAGCTGAAAAACGTATTGACCAGTAAAAAGATGGCAATTGCTACGAGAAAAAGAGTGTTGCGGTGCTACATAGAACTTATGCTTTTGTATGAATGTGAAGACAATGAGCAGTCCCGCTGAATCTGCTGGCTGTGGAACTGACGTTTCTGAGGAGAATGCAAAGCGACACATCGTGATTCGCTTCTCTGGCGCCTATGTTGGGTATAGTTAGCGACCAGGGGCGTTATTCGAACCGTCAGTGACACCACCTAGCTCAGTTAAATACTCGGCCACTGCCACACTATCCCACCAAACAGTAGGACTCGAACCTGTCTAGCGCTATGGCGGCAACTAGACATCCTTGTTATACATTTACGTCTTAATATACTCTTAGAAAACTCCGCCTAGGGTGGACACCCTTATCGCCCCGCAGCGTGATTCGAACCACCAATGATATAACCTAGCTCCGTTACATACTCGACCACCACCCCGCACATACCAACCACACAGTGAGATTCGAACCTGTCAAGCGCAATGGCAGTAACTAGAACCCCCAGTTACACATTGGTGATATCCCACTATGACCAACTACGCACCCCCGCCATCTTTCGCCACTTACCAACCCACCCCACACATCATTCTTTGCGCTTATTATTTTATTCCGACATCGCCCTTGATTAAAAACAGATGGCACCAGCGACCTCCCTCGATCCCGACACTGATATTCAACTGCCGGCAATATCGACTTTTTGCTCACAGATGTTCGCCGATCTTACCAAAGATACAAATACATCAACCCGTATCAGCCTGAGCACACCAATCGATTATGCAATCGTCTACTCAAACGTTAAGCTAATTAATGCATTACACCGGCTGACATATTCTGAATCAATTAGCAAACCTGCCGCCATAGTTATCATCTTCACTTAACCTGCCCACCTAGTTCAATTGATCTTTTCATTGTTAACCACGATGCTCTGATTAAAAACCACACCTGACACTTAAAAAACGAGGCAGGAGCTGGAAGGCATGAGGCAGGCCACAACCCACCCACCACGAGACATGAGACATAGACGAGACATGAGACGAGAATGAGACATGAGACGAGAATGAGACATGTCTCATATGGCTCATACCGCATGTCTCAATATGAGGTATTTTATGCCTCATTGCGAGGCCTAGAGACCCTATATACTACTTGGGGAGTAGCTCCATTGTATGTGGGGAAGTATGGTGTGTTTACTTTAGGCTGTTCTTGGAAGTGAGGAGTAACTACATTGTATGTTGGGAAGTATGGTTGTATTTACTTTAGGCTGTTCTTTGAAGTGAGGAGTAGTTACATTGTTGCTTGCTTGCTGGCTGTGAACTCCAACGCGAAGTCCTGTATGCCGGATGAAGACATCCTGTTGTCCAACATCAGTGTGATGTCATACCGGACCTGAGGTTTGCGTGAGTATCCGTTGTCCCATGTCTGGTTTATTGGTGTGCAGACTGGTGGTTCCTCGCCATGCAGGCAGACACTCTCCGACTTCGGAGGATAGCTACATTGTATGTTGGGAAGTGTGGTTGTGTTTAGTTTAGGTTTGTTTTGGAAGTGGGCAGTAGCTACATTGTATGTTGGGAAGTGTGGTTGTGTTTAGTTTAGGTTTGTCTTGGAAGTGAGGAGTAGCTACATTGTATGTTGGGAAGTATGGTTGTGTTTAGTTTAGGCTTGTCTTGGAAGTGGGGAGTAGCTACATTGTATGTTGAGAAGTATAATTGTTTTTACTTTAGATTTGTCTTGGAACTGGGGAGTAGCTACATTGTATGTTGGGAAGTGTGGTTGTGTTTAGGTTTGTCTAGGAAGTGGGGAGTAGCTACATTGTATGTTGGGAAGTGTGGTTGTGTAAAGGCGCGTGGTGTTATACTGTCCATGTCACCCACCGCGTGCTGATTGGTCTATAGAAATGTGGATCAAGCAGCACAGGCCCAATGTACTTTAATGTGTTTAAAATGGTCTGTTGCTTTTACTGACTTCGCTTGACTTGAGGCTAGTCTTGGGAGTGAGGAGTTTCGGCATTGTATGCTGTAAATTAAGGCTGTGTTTACTTCTGTCTGTCTCGCGCCATTCACGACAAATACATCCAAACATACCTACCTCAATATCTACCTGCCTGCCTGCCTACCTACCTACCTACCTACCTACCTACCTACTTGCCTGCCTGTCTGCCTGCCTGCCTGCCTGCCTGCCTGTCTACCTACCTACCTGACTGCCTGCCTGCCTGTCTGCCTACCTACCTACCTACTTGCATGCCTGCCTGCCTGTCTACCTACCTACCTACCTGCCAGCGTACCTACCTACCTACCTACCTGCAGGAGGGTGGGGGTGGACGGATGGATAGACAAGCAAGCAGGCAGACAGATAGACTGAGTGAGTGAGTGAGTGCCTGGCAGGCTGGCTGGCTGGCTGGCTGGCTGGCTGACTGACTGAGTGAGTGAGTGATTTCAAATGAGCGAACGAAAAAATAAAGCCCTCGACGTTTGTTACGTAAGGAATAAAAACCTGGCCACGTATTCATCCGTGCAATCACGTCCAAAATGTGATAGTTCGTTTCAACACTTTAAATGTCCTTATCAGATTCCTGCTTCGGAAACTGTTATAGATACTGCACATCGCTTTAGCGAATCAGAGCAAATCGAACTCGTGCAAAGAGAAGGACAGCTGTAAATGTCTAGGTTTCATCATACCCCAGCGATCTATAACGTTGGTTATCCATTATGCATCCGCCTCTCTGTCTGTTCACTTGTGCACATCACGGCAGCTTAATCATGTGTCTAGCAGTACAAACGTCCCTGTATTGTGCCAGCATTTAAGCGTCCCGGCAACTGATTGGATCCTTAAGATAAGCTATTTAATGTGAAACCTCCCCGAAGCACTGGCGGCAAATCGATTCACGTCACTGAAGCGATTTGAAAAATAAAACATTATTTTTGGGCAGAAAGAAGAAGCGAAAACATAAATATATATACACATATTCTCGCGTACGTATGAGGATTGCGTGAGAAAAGTGCATGATGTGTGAAAAGTTTAGATTATAATTTAGTAGCATTCATTGTTATTCTGGAGATTTAACTGTTTACTGTTCCAAACAAAAAGTAGGATTGGACCAAACATGGTACACACTCAAATGCACAAGTATTAAAATGAACATTTCCATTCACTGAGCATTTAAATTGCGGAAAATATCGCGAAACGAAACAAATAACACAATGACCTTTGTGTGGCAATATTTCACCCTTCTGTCCAAGTGGGAGATCACATATGGCGACATATTATCCTTCGGCACTGAATCAGTTAAGACGATTGATCATTCGATGGCACATAATCAGTTAAAAGTCGACCCAACCTGAAATAGGTATCAGGAAATGTCTTGGGGAGTAAAGGCGGCCGGCGTGATACTGACCACATGACCACATCACCCATCGATTGCCGCTGGGTCTATACAGATATGGGGTTAGCACCATATAACTAATGGGCCTTAACGTGTGTACAAGTGTCCTTTACCTACCTACCTACCTACCTACCTACCTACTTACCGACCGACCCACTGACCGACTTACTTACTTACTTACTTACTTACTTACTTACTTACTTACTTGCCGTGTACCCACTACGTCCAATGTGACGTAGTTGTGATCGCTGAAAACAGTTACAAGAAATGATAGATACAATTGCAGCAGAACAGTAAAAAGAAAAAAAATGTCTTCGACTAAATAACATAAAGACAGAAGTAACAACGACAAATGACTTCCCAGATCATCATCATCATCATCAAGTGCCTGGCGTAGGCGTGCCTGGCGTAGGCGTGCCTGGCTTAGGCGTTCATGGCTCTCCACAGATCTCGGTCTTTGGTGTTCTGGATCAACTCTGCTGGTGGTATTCCTCCATGCCACTTTCTCAATCAACCCAGCATCATTTCTCTTGGTCTGCCTCTGCCTCTCTTTCCCTCGATCTTTCCAGTTGTCACGATGCTCTCCAGTGCCTCTCTTCTCATACTTCCCAGATGCGACACCAAAATGAATGGAACCAGCCTGAAAGAAGTCAATGTATTTAAGTATTTGGGTTCTTAAATAACAACAGATGGAATGTGTATTAGGAACGTTACATGTAGAATAACCGAGGAAAAGATATTCACAAGACGAAAAATATTCTCTGCAGTTTGTCAATCAAAGTGGGAAAAAGAGTTCTTCAGAGCTATATCGAGCCAATCCTGATGTACGGACGATTGGCAGACTAACAAGAAATTATGTGAAAAATACGACGATGTGGTTTTTATACAAGAACATAAATAAAAAGGGTTAAAACTGTGGTAAAGCTGTAGAAATCTAAACATTATAAAAACATGACGTTTAAGACAGCTTTACAAAATACAGTTACTGAAAACAGAGGATGTTGCAGCGACAAACTTTCGTCAGCAAACCACAATAAGAAAACAACAACAAAGGAAGCACGGAGATGACACAGCAGTGACTACATTAAGCATAATGATCATAGTGAAATAAAATCTCAGAACTCCAAATATGAAACAACTGACAGAATTTAGAATTGCTGATGAAGTCTTGTCGCTTCAACGTCCCATGTTTTCCTGTAGTGTATTTTGTATTGAAGAAAGACGAGAACACCGTGGACAGGTTAAAACAGTAATGGAAATATCTTTAAAGATATCAACACGGCAGAGACTAGTTGCTCACTGCAGCAGAAAACAGTCCACATTCTGTGGGAATGACATAGAAGAGAACGCAGGAGTATGCCGTGAAAACGGGAAAGTTGGAAGGGAGGAGAGGCAAAGGGAGGCCGAGAGAGAGAGAGAGAGAGAGAGAGAGAGAGAGAGAGAGAGAGAGAGAGAGAGAGAGAGAGAGAGAGAGAGAGAGAGGATGTTAGACAGTTTGACATCGTGGTATGGAAGAATATCGGTATCAGAAATGATTGTCAGTCATCATTCGGTGCCTTGCCGGCTGGCATGCTTCTCAAGTTGTAATCTCCGACGGCATGGATCAGTTCGTGTGTTGACTCACTTCGGTGCCATGACACAAGACTGTCAAGAATTTTCTGACGCTGGCTTCCTCAATCTCTCTTTCCATAAATCTGTCCGGTTGACACTACGCGAGACAAAAGGCTGTTAACATACATGACCACTAACCCCATACGGCATGGATGTTAAGACGGTGTTGAAAGAGATATCCTCGGTAGCGCAGTGGCTAGGGCGCTTACCTGCTGGTCCTGATGGCCATGAGTTAAATCCCTATCCAAGCGGAAATTAAATCGGATTCCCAGGTCGACCAAACGTAAAACGGGTGTCAGGAAATAGTCTGTGAATTAAAGACAACCTGTGTGATGTTAAATGCGTCACCTATCGACTGCCGATTGGTCTTTACAAATGTGGGGCTTGTACAATATACCCAATAGCTCCAAAATATATAACAGGATCCTTTACCTTTTTAAGAAAACAGGTTGAGGCGACCAAGCAGCAACAACTAAAGTTCCTATCTGAAATGCTGTTTTGGGAGTCAGAATGGCCGAATGGATATGTGGTAAGAGCTGGCTCTTAAAATAAGGGTATGCTGATGCCGGGGTAGCGGGTTCAACCACAACATCGGTAAACTATGCTAAAATGTTGACTTCTTGTCCTTGACTTTGGGACGTAAATTGCAAGTATCTCAGAGGTCAAGTATGTTCCCCTGATGGCGAGGGACAGTGGTAATAGGAAAAGTACACCCACATTAAAAAATCAGCTCTTCGTGTTCCAGATGTATTGGTGTTACCTTTCCTGTGGAGTAAACTAGGCAGGCCGAGAGAGGGATCATGCTGCATGGACAACATATGGTCTCTAAATTCATCCTAGACTGTGCGCTATCGAGAGATATAACTCCATTTTACAAACTTCCGTCTGTCAATTTCCAGTCAATTTATTACGCCATGTTACCTCCTCGGGGCCGGCTCCGTGCGAAGGGAGTACAGACACAGTTCGTAATCCCGCAAACCGCGTTCGAAACACAGCTGCGGGCGATTTAGCAAATCGCCTTACGTTGGTTTTTATAAAATGGTATGAGTGCCGGTCGTTCAGAAAGCAATGGCAAATTATTGAACGTAAACTTGTCAAGAAATCACAAATAGCCAAAAATGCTGGGGTTGACTGCAACGTTCTGTACAGGATATGAAACTAACCTTTTTAACCTCTTCGGGGATATCTGAACAGTGTATTTCTCTAAAAAAAAAACAAAAAACTACAACCGTTAGAAATAAATAACCGGTCATACACTCTAATGCCCGACCTGACACAAGCCATACACTCTCGGTCATGTTTTGCTTCGGTGTCTGTATTATAGCAAACGACAAATATGGTAATGTTGAGTTATTTCCTGTTAGCGCCATTTGTTGGGCGTGTTTAACATTTGTGATGTATTGAACAGTTGTCGCAGGTCAGGTTATTCTAGCACAGTCCGCGAGTACATTGGCCTTTGATGAGTTTACAATAACAGGTCTACATCGCGATCAGTACTTTCGAACCCGTTTAATTATAATGAGAACCCATGCGTTAGAGGCGTCGTCGACTCTCTCGCCATGTTCCCATGACATTGCATATGCTTCTCCCACCATTATTGGATATTTTGAAGTGAGCGTTTGTTCATTAAGCCGATAAGCGTGGGCGGTCATGACTCGCCATCTCACACAGTCATCAGTCTTAGAACTGTGTTCATATCCCGATTATTCATTGTGATCAAGTCATCCAGGTATTTATCGCTCCACCTTCCCCTAGCTCTTTTCTCATCCACGTTGTCAGTTGTCATTAAGTTTTCTAGTTTGTGAATTGACGAATTGCGATGTTATAGGCTCGTGTAAGAAGGTAGTCTGCACTTGCTTTCCTTCTCGACAGTAACTAAACTGGTCGGTAACCTAAGTCAGTATCTCTATAAAGCGACCCTCTGCCTACTGTCACGAACTTGAGACCCTAACCAACAACTGTCTGTCGACTGCTCCGATCCTCAATCCACAACCTGCTTCTACCATGCCTGCGAGCTTTGTTATTTCTAAGCTACTGCTACATTTAATATTGCCAAACAATTTCAATTTGGGAGACATAATACTGTTTAGTTTGATGTTAATATCTTGTAGAATATCAGTATTTTACTTATTTTTTTTCTTCTGTATTACCACAAGAACAATACAAGCTACAGCGATTACTACTATTACTGATTCTGCTGTGCCTTCATAAATCAAAAGGTATCTTAGACAATGGATCTCTCCCTCTCTCTCTCTCTCTCTCTCTCTCTCTCTCTCTCTCTCTCTCTCTCTCTCTCTCTCTCTCTCTCTCTCTCTCTCTCTCTCTCCATTGTTTCTTTCTTTTCGTCTTCATTGAAATCATCCTTGCACTCCGGACAAGTCCATAGGTGATCAAATCCTTCCCCTCTCCCCCACAAATACATCAACGTCCGGCGGCTAATAGTGCACGTTCTGTGTTGATTGACGAGGCCCCTCATTCTCCTGTTGTGCCTCTCGTGTCTGGCCCATGCCAGTTCTTACCCCCGAGTCTCTTATTCTAGACAACGATGTGGATTCACTGGCGTCAAAGTATACGTTAAATAACTTCTACTTCTTTGTTGTCTATTACAAGTAGATATGAGAGACATTGTGGACAGCCTGGTCTCCACTGCGAAGTGGTCACGCCGTCTGCCTCGATCTTGGTTTCATTTTCAGACTGCCTTGTTCAGACCACGAGTGCAATTTTCCCGGAGACCTTCAGAGTCATCGCTAGAGCTACGGGGTTAGTGCTTTTTGCAATGTCGTTATGCGGAGAGAAACCGCACCAGATGGGGCTAAACCCGATGCAATGAAGTGGATACTCTCGTCTTTAACACTTTAAGCAGCAGACAGACCCTACTGCTTTGTTGTCTGTGAGAATCTAACATCAGACTACATGCTAGATGACATCTACCCTCATGTTGACCGTGAGAAATAGTTATCAGAGGATATAGATGCCATTTCCACTCGTTGGAGTGTTGCCAGAGCACATATTGGAAACAAAACAACTATAATCAAGTAATCTCCTTGCATGTCGTAATAGGCGGCTGAGGAGGGTTGGGGTAGAGATTAGATACCTCGTCCCGTAAAAATAGACTTTAGCTGCAGAATGCAACCAATCATGAACAAGTCTACACGAAAGAAAAGAGAACTAACTCAGTCAACTAAGTTGAAAGATGGCTCCTCTTCTTGAAGAAGTATAACGCGATGAAGAGGATGCCGTAAGGAGCCTGGGTCGTTGACTTACCTTCTGTCACCAAGAACAATCTCCAGAATTCACACATTTAGAACGCTATACCTAATATGGGGAGAGACCATGGAGGGAGCGGCAGGAGATAGCAAACGATGGGAGGGCTTGGGGCGAGTTGGTTGGTGGGTGATGCTCCTTACAAAGAAGAAGAGGAATGCTTCCACCCTCTCCTCCTGCTTTCTCGTGTATTCTGCCAGTGAAAAGCAGGCACCAGGGAACATTCCAGAAAACTACAATGCTCTTGATGTGGACACGCTAGATACCTGTAAGTCGCAGCAGCATAGTGGCTACTTGCCTGCCGGCGCCGGTGGTTATGTATTCGAATTATCTTCCAGGCGGGGATTCTTGTAAAATCTACCTGGTCGACCCAGCCTAAAATGCTTATCAGAAAATGATTATGGATATAAAGACGCCCGGCCTGATATTGGCCACACCATCCATGTAGTGCCTAATCTTATATATAAATAAGGAGCGTATGTCTGTCTGTCTGTCTGTATCTATGTATCTATGTATGTCCTTTGTGCGCTCGCGAACGGCCCATCCGATTGAGATGAAATTTTCTACACGCCTTCCTTTCAGTCCAGAGCTGTCAACTGTGATATTTTTTTAGTGTGAAATCGCCTGCTTACTCAGTATTATTTCATTTTTCATTTTTCATTATAATTGTATATATTTCAGGGGACCTAACTCCGTAAAAGTTATTTCAAGGGGCATAACTTTTCTGTATAACTTATAGTCATATTGTGGCATCGTTTTCAAAGATTTATAAACTCTGTGTCCATAGTTATGTACCGGCATATGAGTTATAATAAATAATGATACAAACTGTAAGGCATTTTCAAAGTTTTCATAAAAATAATGCACAATGCATAACATTGTAACTCATCTTTATTTGCTTAAGAAGTTACTGTAGTCATGCAGGTGATTAGCAAGCGTTTTCATTAAAAATAATGGATGGTGTGTGGAAGGACATTCTTTTAAGTTACTTTTTTTGTTGTATGAATTTAATGAGAACTTATATGACTACTTATGTGAATTAAATGAGATGCTCCCCACCAGGGACTGGGCGAAGCCGGACAGGGTCAGGCAGACAGATAGACAGAGAGACAGACAGACAGACAGACAGACAGACAGACAGATAGTCGGTAACGGGAACGGGAACTTATATGACTACTTATATGAATTAAATGAGGTGCTCCACACCAGGAGCTGGGCGAAGCCGGGCCGGGTCAGACAGACAGACAGACAGACAGACAGACAAACAGACAGACAGACAGACAGACAGACAGACAGTCGGTAACGGGAACGAGAACTTATATGACTACTTATATGAATTAAATGAGATGCTCCCCACCAGTGACTGGGCGAAGCCGGGCAGGGTCAGCTAGTCTTATATATAAATAAGGATCGTATGTCTGTCTGTCTGTATCTATCTATGTATGTCCTTTGTGCGCTCGCGAACGGCCCATCCGATTGAGATGAAATTTTCTACACGCCTTCCTTTCAGTCCAGAGCTGTCAACTGTGATATTTTTTTAGTGTGAAATCGCCTGCTTACTCAGTATTATTTCATTTTTCATTTTTCATTATAATTGTATATATTTCAGGGGACCTAACTCCGTAAAAGTTATTTCAAGGGGCATAACTTTTCTGTATAACTTATAGTCATATTGTGGCATCGTTTTCGAAGATTTATAAACTCTGTGTCCATAGTTATGTACCGTCATATGAGTTATAATAAATAATGATACAAACTGTAAGGCATTTTTAAAGTTTTCATAAAAATAATGCACAATGCATAACATTGTAACTCATCTTTATTTGCTTAAGAAGTTACTGTAGTCATGCAGGTGATTAGCAAGCGTTTTCATTAAAAATAATGGATGGTGTGTGGAAGGACATTCTTTTAAGTTACTTTTTTTGTTGTATGAATTTAATGAGAACTTATATGACTACTTATGTGAATTAAATGAGATGCTCCCCACCAGGGACTGGGCGAAGCCGGACAGGGTCAGGCAGACAAATAGACAGACAGACAGACAGACAGACAGACAGACAGACAGACAGACAGACAGACAGACAGACAGACAGATAGTCGGTAACGGGAACGGGAACTTATATGACTACTTATATGAATTAAATGAGATGCTCCACACCAGGAGCTGGGCAATGCCGGGCCGGGTCAGACAGACAGACAGACAGACAGACAGACAGACAGACAGACAGACAGTCGGTAACGGGAACGAGAACTTATATGACTACTTATATGAATTAAATGAGATGCTCCCCACCAGTGACTGGGCGAAGCCGGGCAGGGTCAGCTAGTCTTATATATAAATAAGGATCGTATGTCTGTCTGTCTGTATTATCTATGTATGTCCTTTGTGCGCTCGCGAACGGCCCATCCGATTGAGATGAAATTTTCTACACGCCTTCCTTTCAGTCCAGAGCTGTCAACTGTGATATTTTTTTAGTGTGAAATCGCCTGCTTACTCAGTATTATTTCATTTTCATTTTTCATTATAATTGCATATATTTCAGGGGACCTAACTCCGTAAAAGTTATTTCAAGGGGCATAACTTTTCTGTATAACTTATAGTCATATTGTGGCATCGTTTTCAAAGATTTATAAACTCTGTGTCCATAGTTATGTACCGGCATATGAGTTATAATAAATAATGATACAAACTGTAAGGCATTTTCAAAGTTTTCATAAAAATAATGCACAATGCATAACATTGTAACTCATCTTTATTTGCTTAAGAAGTTACTGTAGTCATGCAGGTGATTAGCAAGCGTTTTCATTAAAAATAATGGATGGTGTCTGGAAGGACATTCTTTTAAGTTACTTTTTTTGTTGTATGAATTTAATGAGAACTTATATGACTACTTATGTGAATTAAATGAGATGCTCCCCACCAGGGACTGGGCGAAGCCGGACATGGTCAGGCAGACAGATAGACAGACAGACAGACAGACAGACAGACAGACAGACAGACAGACAGACAGACAGATAGTCGGTAACGGGAACGGGAACTTATATGACTACTTATATGAATTAAATGAGATGCTCCACACCAGGAGCTGGGCAATGCCGGGCCGGGTCAGACAGACAGACAGACAGACAGACAGACAGACAGACAGACAGACAGACAGTCGGTAACGGGAACGAGAACTTATATGACTACTTATATGAATTAAATGAGATGCTCCCCACCAGGGACTGGGCGAAGCCGGGCCGGGTCAGCTAGTGGTCTATACAAATGTGGAGCGAACACCATATACCCAAAACGTCTGGCGTTGTGGAAAAGGCTCTTTTATTTTTACTTCACTAAATACCCGTCTCCCCTCTTCCTCCATGTCTTCAGTCAGAAGTGAATATAAGACAACGTGTTTTTTGTCAGTGTCAATCAATACTTACATGTGCAATTTTCCAATTAGTTAATGCTCTCTACTGTGGTCCCGTTTTTATATCCCCTTTAAAGCGCTGTAACTGCATCACGCTCTGCATACGTTTAAAAATAACCCGCAGTTGTGATGACGTAA